>CM031237.1:42744637-43329637 GCA_018340775.1 Taxus wallichiana var. yunnanensis
CTTCTCATTTCTTGTGGAGGATCTCAAACTTCTCCTCAATGTATTTCTAATTTTGTGTGAAGATGATGGCACATAAGGTGAGCTCGTGGAGGATGTCAAACTACTCCCACATAAATGGTTGTTGGATGATTGGAAGATCATAAATTCTTATGATTAGATGGGATTGACCTGGAACAATCATCTATAGGAGACACATCTAGGAAATAAATATATTAAGTCAGGATAGAAATGATGAAATTCAATAGCTAGTAAAAGTAACTATATTGAAAGTAATCGTGGGCGATTCACATAAATCATGGGTGATTTGGGGTAATCAATGATGATTGAAGGAATATTAGGCATTTCTTGTGAAAAAATGGTATTTGAAAAAATGCTAAACTATTGGAAAACATGGACCAAGATGTTTTATTTGACCTTGTTTTGATGTATAAAGATGATGAAAATAAGAATAAGTGAATATAAGCTTACCATTGACATCAAAATTATGATGTATTTATGAATGTCTGATGGTATTGGAGATATGTGGATGCACAAAATGATGTGGTCTAGATTCCTAGAGCATTATGATTCACTGCAATGCTTGGAGATTCCTTAAAGTGACATAGTTTTGCTATCAAATCTGAAGATTTGAGAAATAAGAGCTCTCATCTTATATTTATAATCACTTTGGTGATTTGTTAAGAGTCACAATGATCCAGGAAGCGTGGAGAAACCCACTTGGAAGTTGTTTCAACCACTTCCAAATTAGGGGTTTTGGGTATGTGGATGATGGGAAATGGTTGGGGAATATGTTAGGTGTGGTTAAGTTGTTATATGGCTAGGATAAAAAAAATTAGGATGGGTTGTAAGTGGTTTGGAGGTTTAGGTAAGTGAGGGTAGGTAAATAAGGTTTACTGAGGGGTTAAAATGTGGTTTTAAGGAGGGCGACGGAAGTAGATTAAGTTATGATCGGGATGATAGGTTTAATGATTTATTATGCACATGGTGTAGGCGGGTCACATAGGGTAAGGAAAATACGGTGTCTACATTTTCCCCTTTTTTCAAAATTTTATGATGGAAAAACTACGGGAAAACAATGAGTGAGATGGTTTAAATTGTATTTAAGATAGGTGGCCCCCTTCAAACCGGGAGTGAATGCGATAGAGTGAAATAATCAACAATTTGAAAGAGTTTGTTATATTAGATATATTTGTATGATATTTTTGTTTTTATTTGAGATTCCCAAGACTATGCATGAAAACAAGATTTCCCTAAAGGTGGATTTACACTACTATGGAGCTAAATGATGGGGGAACCAAAGAGTTCATAATTCATGAACATATGACTCAAAACGGTAATGACGGGAGATTCGATCCACGATTAGGTACACTATCCATGATGATGTTGCCACAAAGGTGGGCTTTTAAGACCAAGAATTCATATGATAGGGGAGCCAATGGGTTCATTTCCTATAGAAATTTGACTTACCAGTGCTAAGGCTATAAAATTTTGAGGTGGATTTTGGTAAGTGCATGTTTTGGTGATTTTGTGACATCGAGATAGGATTTTATTGATTGGTTTTTGTTTATTTTGAAAATGGGATTAAGGGTCTATAAACAAGGAACATACTATATAAACATGTTACTTTGACAAGGAATGATGAAAGTGATGGTTTGATGTTTCTGTAAAGATGGGATTACATGTACAAGAAGTCAATTGATAAAGGAACCAATGGTTTTGTGTCATATATACATATGAATTAATGGACGTGATGGAAAGAGGTCAAATAGATGACCTGATAGAGGTCATGGTGGTGAAACGGGAGCAGTTCCCGAGGGAGTGTCTGGCTAATAAATTGTCAATTCACTTGGTAGATATGACGTTGTTGATGTATGCGGCTCTCTCATATCCTTTATTGATGTATATTTTTGATATATGGAGTTTTGAGACTTTTATATATATATATATATATATATATATATACTGTGTGTGTGTGTGTATGTATGTATGTATATATATATATATATATATATATATATATATATATATATATATATATATATATATGTATATATTTATGATTATGATTTTGAATCATGTGTTGTTGACTTATTTGATGTTTGATGTTTATGATGCAATGCTTTAGAGATTTATTTAGATGTGATGTTGGTATAATATTTATATATAAATTTGTTGACCGTGATGTTTGAGGTGAGGTTGAGAGAGTTTGATGTGATTTTGAGATAGTTTTGATCTGATGTTTAGATATAATGTTGACATGTTTCTTTTGATATATTTGATGTGATGTCATAGGTGACACTAAGATATTGTATGGGTGTTGACTTGACATATGATATGTTAATTTTGTTTTATTTGAAATCCTTGATATGAATAATGTTATGATGGTAGATATGTTACTTGAGTATAAGGGCCGTAATTGTAATACATTCAAAGGTTACTTTTCAGGTGTAGCATCAAAGGAAGTTAATATATAAGCCCCCAATCCATATTTTTGAGTGATGGCCTCACGGACCACTCAATTTACGGGAAAAATTTCCAAATTTACTCATTTTAGAGTAGTGATATTTTGATTTTATTTTAGGAAAACATCACCAATGTTTAAATCATGTTGTTCGACATGTTTTTATATGTGTGTTTGACGTGCTTTTTGATAGACATGATGATGCTCGAGGAAATTAGGTGACATTCATATAACAATTCAAGTTGTGCTAGAAATTTGGGATGATAATCCTCATCGAGAGATACATCTTAGAGGGATACATGAAGTGATGGGATCTTAATCTCAAGTGGTAAGGCGCCTTAGATCTGTAGAATAAATAAAGCCCTGACTTAGCACCTATAGGAGTATGTATTTTAGTTCGATAATCCCGAGAGAAAATGGTATTTGGAAATTCCAATTCCTTCCTACTTGGTTGATAGTTTTCATGATAATATTGTTAAGTGTCTTATTACAAGCTCCATCTTGTCCATTTTCTTGTGTATAATAAGGGGATAAAAATCTTAGTTTTATATTGAAAGTGTCGCATAATTTTCTAACATATTTGATTTTGAAATACTTTCTATTTTCATTGATTAGTTTATGAGGGATGTTGAAGCGACATATGATATGTTGATAGATGAATTCGATGATTTTTTTTTTTAGTCGAGATCGGAGCTATGGCTTCTACCCATTTAGTGAATTATTCAATAACTACGATGAGAGAGTGGTGTCATTACGAGAAAGGTTTGATGAGGCCAAGTGAGATTGAGTCCCCATTTGAGGAGTGCTATAGTTCTGAGAGGGTTACAAATTTTCTTTGGGTATGTGAGTGAGATTGGAATTTTTCGATATTTAACACATTTCTTTATGTATGCACAACAATCTTGATTGAGAGTAGGCCAGTAATATCCAATTTGTAAGATGTGTTTAGTGAAATACATACCGTTAAATTGTCCACCACATATGCTATCGAGGAATTCTGGGATAGCTTTCGTGGATTTAGGGGATTTTAGACATCGTAAGCAAAAGGCCATCAAATATGTATTTGTAAATAACACTACTTAAAATGACATATTGGGTGGTGCATTGGAGAAAATATTGGTTCACATTTTTTGATAAATTAGATGGTATTTTAAATTGAAAATGTTAGTTATAAGTTTTAGTATACCATAGGTATGTTTGATTGTATTCAATTAGATTGATGGAGTTTCATTAGTGTGGGGTTGTTGATCCAATCTGTGCACAAAAACAAATAATTTAGAGTCGTCGGTGGAAAGGGGATGAGTGGTGTGAGATATGCCATGGTTTCCACAAATTTATTAGAAGAATATGGGATTTTTTGGATGGTGAAGGATCAAAGGCTTCCAAGAGGAATTCAACAATGGTTTTATGTTTTGGTAGATTTTTGTGCTTAAATTGATAAATTCCTTTGATTTCGTTGATGAGGAGTTAAAGTCCTTAGATGTCCAAAATTTGAATATAAAACATAATAGGGGTTTGGATACCCATGATGAGAAATTTGTATTCTACCATGTTATTAGTACATTCAAATATTAATTTGAAGGATACTAGGATATGATTCCTCTAAGAAGGTATGATGATGATACCAGAACCTCCCCCATCCTAGCACTTATATAATTCAAAGAAGAGTGTCATTTTAATAAGAGTGTATTCATGACCAATGGTGTTGATGGATTCATTGGGAAATTATTTTTGATATATTTAATTGTAAGAAAGAGGAGATTCGGTAAGCAAGTTGACAATGGCTTATCCTTTAATATATTTTTACGAGATGAATTTAAGGTCAAACTTCATCATGATCATGAGAAACCGAGATATAATGTCCTTTGTGATATGGTTTTGAATGCATGGATTTAAGGGGATTAAAACTGGTGATGACATATTTTTTTGGTTAAGAATATAGTCGAGAATTTTGGAAGTCACAAAGTACAAGGCACAACAAAAGTTTTCAGCTTCGTTGCAACATGTTTCATAATCATGAAGTGTTTGCCTTATATAATACATAGTCGAGTTCACAACCTTGCTCATCTCGATGAGTAAGCATGAAAACCAAGGATTTACTAGTAAAATATATGTATAGATAGAAGGACTCCCCCTCACATGGAGGTGTGTTGTCATGTGTTTTGGATAGGAAAAATGCACTGAAAACATGAAAATTGTACCCTAGTGTCAATTTTTTTATGTCATACCTTCTTAGACACCCTTAGATCAACTTCCCCTAGTTTTAAATACATTTTTATCCCTCAGAGTCCATCTATGAATTCTATTATTCCCCTAGGTTATTTATGAAATGAAAAATCATTCAATTTTGTTGGAGTAGCCATTTTTAAGGTAGGTTTTCAACAAACTTAGAGAGGGATCTTGTCGCCTATATAAGCCAAATGCACCATCACTAAAGTAGTCTACGATGACCATTTTAATTATGGAGGTGTATCTAGGATCAAGGAACATCATGTATCATATTTAGGAAACATATGGAAGGTTTAGAAGGTTTAGCATCTAATTCTTTGAAAGTGGGTTTTGGGCCTAGAGGAGCTTGCATCATAAAAAAGCACACGATATTCAAGGAATGATCTTGGGATCTCGAGAATGATTCATGGGAAAAAAATATTTATCATTGGAAATTATTTTCAACCCTCTACATGGTGGACAAATAGATCATATTCAAACATCATGCATTTTCGAGCCAACTCATTCTTTCCATGCACTGATGGGCGATCCCAAGAAAACATGATATTTTTAGGGTGTTTTAGTCATAATAAGGAAATTTTACCCCCACCATTCATTAAATTTTTTTTTCATACAAATTCATATAAATAATCCCTATAAAGCTAATCCAAGAGATCAAGTTATGACCTTCTCAAGTTGGCCCTCAAGGTACGCTCTTTTGTACTTAGCCATTTTCACACCTAGACACGTGTCAGCCGAGAGGCGAGGAAAAAAACATTTCACCCACTACACCAAATATAAAGTGAAATTTTTTCAAAACATGCACCCCACATATATTCCTTTTTGTCACTCACATGACCTGGCGACTTACCATTAGCCCCTTTAACCAATTTGACCTTACTTATCTACCAACCCCCACACACTTTCCAAGTGTCACAAGAAGGATAAGACTCATTATTTTGCACCCATTTCACCAAAAATAAAGTTAAAATGGTGCAAAAAAGTGTCCCCTTCCCCTCTTTAGCCCTCATTTTTATCATGTGACCCTCCTTTAGCTCAAAAGTGCTAATGTCAGCCCCCCCTCCTCGATGCTCAAATTAAACGCATGTGCGAAAAGTTTCTCCATGAGGCTAAGGTATAATTTTTTACACCCATTGTACCAAATTTAAGGTGAAAATTGTGAAAACAAGTGTGCCCCACCTCCTTCTCTCAAAATCAAACACTATATAAGTGAACACTTAGCCTATTTTCATCATTCCACCCCCATGACCTCTATATGCTACCTGGAATTTTTGAGACTTTTGAATCCAAAATTTTTATCCTTGAATAATCTCATTAATTAATACATGATCTAAAAGAGTAAGAAATAAGAAAAATAACATATTTTAAATGAACAAAAATGATATTTTTTGTGTGAAGAAACCCCAAATTCCATGAAAATGAATCACTCATATCTCACGAGACTACAATGCAGATTGACATGCCGTATTTTGAATTATTCTAGTTTTATAGGTTCCCTAAGGAACCAAAAGGAATTATTTTCATGAATGGCCTAGATTTTTATGGCGAGAAAACACCGATTTCCCGTAACAAAATTTGAAATTTTAAAATCTCATTTTATGGACTCGAGATCGAGTTCAAATTTCATAGGGGTACTAAAGAGAAAAAACCCATATAAAAAAGTAGTTGAAAACCAAGGTCTAGAACCCAACTTTCAAGAAATACTAAGCCTCCTACACAAGCAATTACTATTTTTGGAAAGCTTTTGTAGAAAGAGGTTTCGGCAGTAGTGTGCACAGATGTGGTCTAGAAGAGAAATCTTAGTGGCCAAAGCCGAAAAATGTAAAAATTGCCACTTACTAAAAATAGTAAGTTTCCTACATGGGAAATTTCTATAATTAGTAAGTCATCTCAAAGAATAGTTTGGATGGAAGAGTTACGTACAAGGGAAATCGGAAGAGCTAACTTCATTCGATGGAATTGGAAAAGTTTAAATTTGATGCTTACTAAAAATAGTAAGTTTCACTTTCAAGTTCAATAAAGTATCCCAGAAGCATGGATTTGAAGTTCACGGGGTGAACCTAGTTCACACTCTCTCAGCCAGTATGTAGAAGTGGGTGATAACGATGTCACCTACATGGACCTTGATAACCTCAAAACATGCATGTTCAGCGATCCAAGGGTAAAATCGAAGACAAAGTATTTGAGAGTGGATTGTTTGTAATACATAGGTATCATATGTCATTACAGAGCATCAGTTGGTATTGGTCTACTCAAATCATTATTAACCTGAAATAAGGACCATTTGGGGGAAGACAACAACACAACTATGATGGTAATTGCTGATAAGGCTATCTCTCTTGCAATGCAAATTACTACCTAGACCAATATGGAAATCATCTCAAAAGAGAGGGCAATGAATGAATGGAATAACATGGATTCGTACCTGTAAGGTCTTGTAATTAGATCGTGGTTAAATTCGAAAATAAAGCCTTCTAGAATAGCCATGTCTCTCTCAAGGTTGGAATTTCACAAAGGGTTTTCTGATGCAATCACTCTCCTTAGTATGGTGATGGGTGAAAAAAACATGAGGTACTTACAAGAATGCATGGCTCTATTCATATTGACCATAGTCAAAGGGAAACAAAAGATTGAATGGGCCCATATTATAAGTGATAATTTGTACCTTTATCTGCTTCAAGTACCTATATAAATGAATTTTTCAATGACTTCTTACCAGGTGTATTCCTTGTGAGATCACAAAAATTCATAGGGTTATCTCTGGCTCAGAATATCTTTTCAAAATAGCCCATATTTTAGAGGATTCCCCCATTGGTGAAAAAGGAAATCCATCGAAACTTCACTGTGTGAATGATTTTTTCACAATGCTCATTATGAGAACTCGGAAGGTGATCTATATTTAAGCATGTCACCTCAGGATACATCTCTAATAAAAAAATATGGTTTTTTCTTCATCTATTCTCCATTTTTTCCTACATCCGAGTTGGAGGATGTGGTGACGCTCCACTAATCTTACCTCAGTAAGTTAGTGATCAAGTATCCTTGTTTGAGCTATGTAGGAAACTTGTGTACATGTATAGCAGTTTCAAGAACCAAAAGAAAAATACCATCTATTTCCCCATCTCATTGGGAGTCTTCACCTATAGAAAAATTCATGATGCATCTCATTTGGAAGCGTCTTTCATACACATGACTTTAAATTCATACACTTTGAGGACTAATTTTGAAATTTGGGTTAATCTAGATACATTCCATATCCTGGAGTTACATCATGTCCCACAGGTGGAAGGCTACTAGGAAAATTGATTGGACGACTTAAATTTGTGAGAAAGAGATCATATGAGAATGAAAATTAGAGAGATGAAAAATACAAGTTCTTGTGGTATGAAGAAGGTGTGTAAGATGATGGAATTGAATTGTATTACCTAGAGTATGGATTGGTGAAGGATTCCCCTTTGTTGCAGGTGAATTAAGGTGTTTGCAAGTTTGATGACATCATGGAGGGAATAGAAAAGGTGATAAAGATAAAAAAGGAGTGGTTATAAAGGAAAATGGTTGCTAACCTTACTTCAAGTAGTATCCCCACACCATAGAGATGGACCTTGAATCATTCACCATAGGCAGGTTTTAGAGGTCACTTCTAGTTCAATCCATTTAGAAATAAGTTCCAAGCAGGATATATTAGAGATGGGAGTTCCATACTATGAAGGGGCACAATAGAATATCCAAGTAACATAAGAATCTATAGTGGAGGAATAGGATGAAGAAGTAGATCTAGTCTAGATTCCAACTCTTTAACCACCACATGAGGTTTCACCCTTGTTTCTATTCCCTCTCTTCCTTTGTAAGAAATGATCCTTCCACCTAAGCCAAAAATAAAAATTATAACAGATGCAAAGCCGAGAAGAGTATGAGATGTTCCCATGGATGAAGGAAATGATTTCAAAGGAAACTCATACCATCCAATAGGTCACAATCCATGATCTATCAATGATATTGATGTTGGCTAGAGGAAATAAAAGGAAGTTTTCTCATGTGGCCTCACACTTTTTCAATTGCAAAATAGGTGAAAAATACTTTGAAGTTTCGAACCAAGGTAGTCAAGCCGGTGGAAGAAATGACACCAACTAATTATGAGATGAGAAGCATTCCATTGGCCCAGCTACTCATGAAGGAGATGAGCATATATTTCAACAATCTTCCACTCCCCTCATTACAAGAAATAGAGAGTACAAGAAGAAGATTGAGGATTTAAAATAACAAGTGTAGAAGTTCTCTTCGTATATGAAACATCTGGTTGATGCAAGTAATTTTTCAATACCGATTGAGTAATTAGAACCATTAAACAATATTGATCCAAAATCCATGATAAAGACTCAAGATACCATTCGGGGATGAGAAAATAGTAAATGGATGGGTACGATCTTGGAGAAATACAAAATTTTGATCCCAAGGCAATCTCAATATTCAAATACATGTGCCCAACTACGAAAAAATATCGAGATGCTCGAGAGAGGAATTGGAAAAGGAAAAGGAGCATTGGGATCCAATTTTCCCATTAGTGGAGGAGATGGGAACACTCATTCTAGAGAATTGATAAGTAATAAGATATTCAATGCCCCATCAGAGGACTTGTCATGTGTGTGTTTAAGGATTCTCATCACCAAATACGAAATGATCAATCACACCATTGTAAACTTTAACTCAAATGAGGAACAATCCTATAAGCTAAAAGATCGCATCAACGAGGCATTTAGAAACTTGGAGTTTCGTGATAGGGGAAAACACCACTGAATATGAGTTATTGGGACTATTTTAAGAACATGTTAAGGAAATATTTAAAGACCCACTGTCTTTCAATGAAGACACCTTGGATTCCTCGTACAGATTCAAGCCACCATTGCATTCACCATGGAGAAACATTAGTAATGGTTTGAAAATGTAAAGATATCAATGATGCTACTAATAGTTAGATGAAATATTTTAGTTTCATGTGCAATCCTCACACACAGAAAAAGTAGCACTTGCAGTAGCCCAATGCATAAAGAGTTTAAGGAGTTGAGATTTCCCAACCAGATCTTGTCGTGAACGTTCGGTAGAGAGGCGGGATCAATGGGAGTGAATTATTCATCGACATAGTCTAATATCTCTTATTTCTTTTATGTCTCTTCTTCTCTCCCCTATCTTTCTATCTCTTCATGTTCTAATTATTTTTTGGGGTTGTACTTTTTCATAATGCCTTATTTTTGTAATTAAAAAGTAACTTTAGGATTATAATGTAATACACCACCTTTGTTTTATAAAATGGGACTTAATATTTCTTAAGAAGGTGAAAAGTGTTAAGTTGTGTAAAGCCATATGAAAATTCATAAGGGGTAGGAGAAGAGTCACTTCTCTTTCTATAAATTGTAAATGAACAAATTTTCAAAGTTTTCATTTTTGTAAGTTCATGATAGAGTGATCCTTATGAAGACAACGAGATAGCATTTTTTTCCACTTCCTATTTTTTTATCTTCTTCTTACTCATGATATGTAAAATTTCTCTCATGCATTAATGAAAGAATGAGGAGTTTCTTCCTTTCATGAATATGATGTTTCTTGATACTTTGTGCTCTTTAAACCTTAACTAGTCTTGTTTCTATATGCTAAATTTTTATTCTAAAAATTATGCATGTTTAAATGTATAATTAATCAGTGTAGGAATATGATTTTCTACCTCTACAACATTAATCCCTCTCCCTATTTCTCACTCCCTTTCCTAATCTCTTGCAAAGTCCTCTCTAGTAAGAAATCGCTATCTTTTCCACAAGATTAATGGAGTTCTCCTATTGGATCCATGATCAAAAGGACACCACAAAAACCACTTTTCACGCTCATGTTAACATAGAGTTGCACCATAAATTTATTTGGAATTATATTTCCATGGTATTGAAAAGGAATCCACCAATTTTTCCATTCGAAAAATTTTCTCACCAATAGTTTTGGCATCCACCATGAGGTAGACTTGGCAGCATTTACACCCAAAATACAACCTCAAAAAATACAAAATAAAAATAAAAAATTTGAACGAATAAAAATTCTGAAATTTGAAAAGTCACATTCATCTTATGTCTTATAACCATGGCTATTTTTGGTAACCCTCATCTTCAAAATCCCAAATTATTATTCCACATTCAATAATACATTGCTTCATATTTGAGGGAAGCTATTTAGCAAAAAGAGAAATTTTTACGCAATACTTAATTTCCATAAGAGTATTGGACCTTGAAGAAGAACATGTTACTAAATTGGAAAGAGAGAAAAATTCAAGAACCACAAAGAATAGTGTATATTTTCAAGTTGGAGGATAAAAGATACACAAAGTGACAGAGGCAAGGAGGAAACACTAACCCATCTTTGAAGAACTTCAGCAAAGGCAAGCTGCTCAAATATTTAAGGTCTCCCCTTCATCTAGCAATCACTCACTTTGGAAGTCTAAATGTTTTTCAGTCATTAGATGTTAGTTTTCAAGAGATAAATGAGAACGTTGAAGACTTCACAGATATAGAGACAAAAGAATAAACACTAGGAAAGATTAAATCTGAAGTAAGAGATGAAATGAAATAAGGGATGAAATTTAAGAGATAAAAAGAGCTCAAGAAAGAGCAGAATGTAAAGCTACCAAAGAAAGGTTTAAAGAGGAAGTTGTTATCCATTTTATGCACCCCTGTTAAATGGACAACTTAAAAGTCCTAGGGTTAAATGAAAAACTACCACAGAGGATTATTCAAGTGCTAGGAACACCAAGGAATTTATTTTGGAATATTTCGAGAAGTTTTGGAGGTTTTGGACTCAAAATCAAGATTTAGGGCCTAAAGGAGTATGCATGGTGAAAGAGGACTGAGCTTCAAAGAAATATTATGGGAGCACTGTGAGGAATTATAATCCTAACAATGTTCCTATGGAATTCATTTTCCATGCCCTACATGTTTTAATAGATGAGACATATTGAAACATCATACACTTCTAGAGGTAGCTCAATATTTTTGCACACAACCGGTAATCCCTAGAAAAAATGGCCATTTGGAGGTGTTAAAGTAAAATTTGAGTCTTGATAAAATTACCATTGGATTCAATGGATTTTTACAAGTGAAATAATATAAATGTTCACCCCAAAACTCATCCGGGAGCTTGAGATATCACCTTCGGAAGTTGGCCCCTCGAGGTTGGGCGACACCACGAGGTTGGATGGCTGGATAAGATGGCCCAGGGTTCGATGGCCAAGGGTTGGATGTTCATCCAAATCAAAGGGTTGGATGGACATGGTGTTGGAAGATGTACGGATAGCTTAGACAGTCAAACAACCCCAAGGTTGGACGACCAGAGTGCGCAGGATAACATCTCCCGGAGTTAGACGTGTTATAAGGTAGGATGAACCAACCATCGTAAAGATAGGTTAGATAGGTCATGAGGTTGGATAGCCCACTCAAAATTTTTATGGTGCTTGGTTATACATCCATATAACCAAACAATTATGTAAGACCAACAATGGTTGGATGAGTCACATGATAGGTGAAGGTAGTTGGGTGAATGACAACTCAACAACAAGATTTCATGAGGAATGGTGCCCATGTTTGCCAATGCAAGCTAACTACCAATTTTATGGATCTCCATACCCCTTTAATACATTCAACTATATGGTGGCACAAATTTTCCTATATATTGTAAAGTTTTCCCCATTTTGAGGGGAGACATTTTGTAATGTAAAGGAACTCTGTAAAAATTGTTTCAAAGCTTTTGTGAGCTAAAGGCCTTGAATTTGGGATTTTTGTAAAGTATTTTTCCTTGTTCTTATATTGTAATGGATTGTACATGTTTTTAGTAATAAAATTGGTTTTTATGGATTTTCTTTCCCTAACTCAAGTTATATTACATCTTTTCCTCCCTTTATGTTTGCACGTATATTGTGCATGTTTATACCTCTTTGTAGGACCTTTAATTTGTCGTGCTTTATGAATCTAGTGAATTGAATAAAATTTTGGACTATGGAACTCCTATCTACCCTTTCCCACCTTGTTTAATCCCTAATTTTCACCTACTCATAGTATCTCACCCCCTTTCTTGATGCATCACCTTCACTTAGAGTATATTTACTTATTTATGCAATTCTTCTATCCTTGTCTCCTTGAAAGCTGATAGCATAGGATTAGATTAGTTTTCTATTCTCTGGACTTTGGAGAAGTTGGCACTAGGTTAGGTAAAGGAACCAATGTTCTCTATAGGTTTGTCTCAAATCCTAGGGGTCCCACACCTTGAGAAAATTCCATGTTAGTCAAAAGTAGGGTTTTGTAATGTACAATTCCTAGGGTGCTACGTTTTTGACATAACAGTTTTGGCATGCCTGGTGTGACCAGAAATCAAATTTTTCCCAGATTTATCAAGATTTGATGTGCATCTTGGTGAATTTTTAGCCTTTGGAGGATTTTTTATGACTCATCTAGCAAATCCTATGGTCATATTTCAACTGGTTTCAGCAGTGTTAGTGGTTCAAGTTCATGAGAAGGATTCAAACCAGGTCTGAGGTGAGAGAAGAAGGGATATTTTTCTACTTGGAGTTATCTCAATGTAGAGGAAGGAGAGGAAGATAAGTACAAATATCTCTATCTCCACTTAATAGGACCTTGTCTAGACACCCACCTAGTAGACCCTTCCTTCAATCAACCTGAGTTCTCAAGCCAATCGGGATGGAAAATCAACAACCACTAGAAGGACCACAAAATCCATTTTTCAACTTCATGAGTAGTAGTCCACATGCCCTTAACATGTAGAATCCCATTCTTGTGGCGGTGTTGAAGAATGTTCCCTTTTTCACTAGAGAAAATCACACAACATCGGTGACCAAATTCAAAACATTACGAATGTTTGTGCCATCCATGACATTAATGAGATGGATGTTGTAGTTAAGTTATTAGCTTCCTATTTCAAGGGTAACAAATCTTTGCAATTACAAATTGGAATTAAGCGTGTACAACTCTCTACAATTAGTTTGGAGAAAGGCAACAACCTATCTCTTTTAGAGTAGCTAACTACAATCAAGAGGTCTCTAATGAACAAATGGAAGACTTTAATTTTTTATTTTAGTGGTTGTGGGACCAAATCCACGATTCCTCTAAGGCAAGCTCTTGAAGGTGCATTTCTCTATTTCCTTAAAGCTTCAAATTCTGATATATTTTTATGATAGTCTATGTGAGGGACAACCTTACTAGGGTCTTATGCCACAACTATTAGAGCTGAGAATTGTCTAATTCAAGCTGGTAAACTAGCACCTAGGCCACATATGCCTCTTTATCCTAAAATGGGAATCCTTGTTCTAGTACGATACTTGAGTTAGCCCCTATTCCTGCCCCTAGAAATCAAATAAATAAAGATACCTCCACTTCTTCTAGCAATCCATTTGAAATCCAAGAACTTAAGAAAGTTCTACAGGAGATAATCAAGGGGCAACAAACTTTTGGGAATGAATTAGTGGCACTCAAGAGGTAACATGCTCAAAAATTTAGGCCCTATCCCCCTCATTATCAAGATAATAGGCCTCCTTACTAGAAAAATCAAACTCTCACTCAAGTTGTTAATCAAAATAAGGGGAAACCTCCTTCTTCCAAACCTTCTCAGCCTTATAATCCCAATCCAACATGGCATAGGAATATGGATGGTATCCTTTGTTTGGCCAACTTTATGATCACACAACATAATTCCAAGATCTATAAAATCAATCCTTGGCAATACAAACTCTTGGAGTGCCTTAAGAGACAATTCAAGAGGAAAATAAATAGCAAACAAGTCCATAAGAGGCACCTCAGACTTAAAGCACACTAGTCAATTAGAAAACAAAATATTTCTATGGAGTCAATCAACCTCCTTTCCAAGGTGTAGCAGCCAACACATGGTGAAAGAATAGGAACATATAGGAGGAAATCCATCTAGTCCAATCATATCTTAACTCAACCTCACCCCAAAAGGAGTTGGAAATGCTAAAGTAGATCCAAATGTACAAAATCAAACTAAGATACCAGTTGTAGCAGCTCGTGGGAAAACCCAAGTGCCGAGAAAGGGTCATGAAACATAAGGGGCATTACAATGAAAAACAATATCCATTCAATAATATTGATCAGATGAAGAAGACCAATGTTATTATTTCCATTGGGAATCATTGGAATTTCTAGGCGTGACAGATTTGTTGTAAGCACTATGGAAAATTGGTTCACTTCTAATTAATCATCTATAAATTAGGAGAAGGTTCTAACCAACATTGTGCAAAAATAAGGATGTTAACCAAGTAAAAATTTTAAACCTCCACCATTTTATGTGTTCTTGATTGTCAAGGATATCTTAATACATAATTACATGATCGATTGAGGAGCAAGAAGCTCTGTGATGCCAAAGAAAATTACAAATAAGGTGGACCTGAAGTATGAAATGGTCTCAAAAGGAGTAGTATAATTGGATGGAACACCAATGGGGATAGTGGGAGTCATCAAAGAATCGAATCTAATGTTTCATACATGCCCCAATGTCACGATCTTGCGAGGATGTGTTGGTTATTGATTTTCCACCATTCTTCACCTTGTTCTTGTCAAGGGACTTCACGGATAAAATTGGTGGTTACCTATCATCTTATTGGTCTCACATGCTATTCAGAACAAGTTATGAAGCCAAAGATACAATCAGGTTAGAGCTCATTTCCAACTTCCACATTGAACCTCATGTGCCCAAAGGCAATCAATGCAAATTGTACCATATTTAATCAAGAGGAATGCTTGGAGACTCGGGAGATAGACACTAAGGTTAAACATTCTAGATCTAACACTTGATGATTGGGATAATAAGAGTCATGCTTTTGATCCATACGGGGACTTGAAGAGGATGAGTTAGGAATATATTGGTTATATGAGGAGAATCCACCTCTCCCTAGCATCACCAAATTAGACGAGAAAAAGATAATGAAGTATGGAATTTATTCTTTGATGGTTCAAGGAGTAGGAAAGTTGCTAGAGGAGGTGTCGTACTTGTGTCACCACAAGGTATAAATTATTAATCAACTTTTTGTTTTCAATTTTCTTTTTCAAATAACACAGCTAAGTATGAAGCTTTGATCCATGGATTTCATTGGGCAAGAAAGAGGGGTATCAAAACCTTGCAAATGTTCAGGGATAACGAGTTGATTTTGAACTAGGTTATAGGATCCCATGTAGCCAAAAATGATCTACTGAAATATTACAAGGATCAGGTATGTGATCAAATTGAATACGTTGAAACATTTAATATCTAGGCCATACCGAGGAAGTGTTGGTTGTGGATCTTGATAGTGATGGGGTTGCACGGGGGCTTCGCCCCCTTGTGTTGTATGGGGGATGGCCCCCTAGTGGGGATTCAAGGGAAGTGCCCCCAAAAGCCACATTTTATATGTATTTATGCATTGTGAAATATGGACCGTTCCTTATTAGGTCATGAGATATAACGAGTGGTTTTATATGTTTCCCAAAATGATAAAAACCTAATATTGTTAAAGGGTCATTATGTATGAGACTCATTGTATTAACTTGTCACTATGAGAGGGAGTTTGGCTGGGTGAATAAAGGGATTTTCTATTTTTGGGGGACATAGCCCATTTTGGGTGAACCACGTTAAATCTTTGTCTCTATTTTATTGCATTCTTCTTTGTTTTACTTTTTCTACATTATTCATTACATGCTTGTTTATCTGTACAACTGGTATAATCCTAACAAATGGTATCACAACACATTTGAGATTTATTTGTTGGTAGTATACTCACAGAGGGATTTCTGTTCGAGTGGGAGAAGCAACAATGGCAGAGGATAATAAGTTCAGAGTTGAGAAGTTTGATGGCTGAAATTACCAGCTATGGAAAATGTAGGTGGAAGATTACCTGTATCAAAAGGATCTATACCTACCATTGGGAGGTGAAGAAGTGAAACCCTCAATCATGTCTAATGAGGAGTGGAAGGTTTTGGACAGGAAGGCTCTCGGTGCGATTCGATTGAGTCTGGCATCATCCATAGCTTCAAATATCTCACAAGCGAAGAGTACGGTAGAGTTGATGAAAACCCTAGCTAATTTATATGAAACACCTAGTGCATCCAATAAAGTTTATTTGATGAAAATATTTTTAATCTATAAATGCAAGAAGGTGGATCTGTATCTAACCATCTTAATGATTTCCAAACTATTTTAAATTAGTTATATTCATTTAATATCCCGTTTGATGAGGAGGTCAGAGCATTATTATTCCTTTGTTCTTTGCCAAAAAGTTGGGAAAACTTAGTAATGGTAGTTAGTAATACATCAACTACTTCTCTTAAATTTGAAGATGTAGTCAGTGTCATTTTAAATGAGGAAATGTGCAGGAAAAGTATAGGGGAAAATTCTTCTTCTAGAAATGCATTGAATATGGAGAGTAGAGGGAGGAGCAAGGAGAAATCAAAGAGTAAGGCTCATGGGACATATAAATCAAATATGGGAAGATCCAAATATAGGAGTAGAGGCATTACTTGCTATAACTATGGAAAGAGAGGACATGCTAAAAAGTATTGTTAGTTCAAAAGAAACAAATAAAACCAACATGAAGGTATTAAAGAGGAAAATATGACGAGTAATATTGTTGAGAATGCTCTTAGACTTTCTCTTGATACAAGAGTAAAATCTTGGGTAATCGATTTAGAAGCCTCTTTCCATGCAACCCCTGATAAGAGCTATTTTAAAGAGTATGTCCAGGGAAATTTTAGACAAGTTTATTTGGGTGATGATGATCCATGCAACATTTTCGGGAAGGGCAATGTACACCTGAAATTACATAATGGAAATACATGGATATTGAGAGACGTGAGGCATGTACCTAGCCTCAGGAGAAATCTCATCTCTGTAGGACAGTTGGGTGGTGAAGGTTGCATTCACTTCAAATTCTTGGAAGGTTTCCAAGGGTGCCCACAGTAGTGGCACGGGGTAAGAAAATAAGCACTCTTTATTTGTCTACTTGTATATCTAATTATTCTATCATATTGTCTAATTCGGATGAGGATGCCAACATGTGGCACATTAGATTGGGACGTATGAGTGAGAAGGGTGTGAAAATTCTACATGAAAAGGAAAGCTTTCAATTTTGAAGCAATTGGACTTATATTTTTGTGAGTATTGCATTTTTGGGAAACACAAAAGAGTTACATTTCTCAAGGAATGGAATACCAAGAAAGAGAAAAAGTTGGAGCTAGTTTATACGGATGTGTGGGGGATGACCCATGTTACATCTCATGGTGATTCTCGCACTATGTCACATTCATAGATGATGCCACAAGGAAGATATGGGTATATTGCATTAAGTGTAAGTTTGATGTCTTTGATACATTTAAGAAATGGAAAGCACTTGCTGAGAATCAACATGGTTTTAAATTGAAATGTTTGAGATATGATAATGGCGGTGATTATTGCAAAGTAATAAATTTGATGATTTTTTTCCTTGAATGGGAATCATAGAGAGAAAAAAATTCCTAGGACTCTGCAACAAAATGGCGTTAGTGAGAGAATGAATAGAACAATAATGGAGTGTGCATGGTCAATGAGATTACATGTGGGGATGCCTCTTCATTTTTGGGTAGAGGCCGTAGATATTGTTGTGTACTTAATCAACTGTGGGCCTTCAAGTGCACTAGATGGAGGAATTCCTGAAGAATCCTAGACTAGGAAAGAGGTAGAGATTTCATTTTTAAGAGCATTTGGTTTAGAGGCATTTCGCATGTTAATAAAGAAAACAAGAGGAAATTGGCTTCAAAATCCAAATGTTGTACATTCATAGGTTATGACTCAACGGTAATTATGGATTTTGGTTTTGGGATCTAGATGAATCTAAGATAATTAGGAGTCCTGATGTTGTTTGGCATGAAAATAGAATGTACAAAGATCATGTGCGGGATGAAAAAAGCCCAAGGAAGAACTGGTTGAGGATATAGCTCCTAAAAAGTAACTCTTGGGTGAAAAATATCCACCTACAGGTACCAAGGTTGACAGTTCTATAGGCCGAGCATGACAACCAGTGTCAACATCGGCACCTTTGTCATAAATTCAAGAAAATGAGAAGCAAGAAAATAATGATCCCATGACACCCCCATCTTCGGTAAGAAGGTCACAACATATTAGTAGACCTCCAGAAAGATTTTCCCCTACTTTGTATTATTTATTACTAATAGATAGTGGTGAGCCAGAGAGCTTTGATGAGGCAATGCAGGTGGAATCCACTAAGGAGTGGGAGTGTGGCATGAATGAGGAGATGGAATCCCTAGAGAAGAACCAAACATGGGATTTAGTCAAATTATTTGGCTGGGAAGAGAGTACTATTACAAAACAAATGGGTCTACCATGTGAAAGAAGAAGAAGGTGGATAGAAAAGGTACAAAGAAAGGATTGTAGTGAAGGGGTATGAACAAAAGAAAGGTATCGATTTTGATGAAATTTTCTCCCTGTTGTAAAGATGTCTTCCATTCGTACTGTATTAAGTTTAGTTGCTTTTGAAGATTTACACTTAGAGAAACTTGATGTCAAGATGGTATTTCTCCATGGTGACTTGGAGGAGGAGATATATATGTAGCAACCACTTGGATATGAGGTGAAGGGTAAGGAGAAATTGGTTTGCAGATTGAAGAAGAGTCTATATGCACTCAAGCAAGCTCCCGAAATCATATCTAAATTTTGATAGTTTTATTCACAAGCATGGTTTTACTAGATTTCAATAAGATCATTGTGTGTACTTTAAAAGGTTACATAGTGGGAGCTACATTAATATTACTGTTATATGTAGACGATATACTTGTAGCAAGGTCTAATATGCAAGAAATTACAAAGCTTAAGGAAAAGGTTGCACAAACATTTGCAATGAAGGATTTGGGTGCTGTAAAGAAAATCCTTGGTATGCAAATCAAGAGGGACAGGAAAAATAAGAAATTGGTGTTATCTCGGGAGGACTATATAGAAAAGGTGTTATAGAGGTTCAGGATGTAGAATGTAAAACAAGTTAGTACACCATTGGCTAGGAATTTTAGATTAAGTAAAGAGAAATGCCAAACAATAGAAGAGGAAAAATATTATATAACACGGGTTCCTTATTCTTCAAGAGTTAGGAGCCTCATATATGCCATGTTTTGTACCAGGCTAGACATTTCCCAAGCGGTGGGAGTTATTTTCAGGTATATGGAAACTTGAGTAAAGCACACTAGAAGGTAGTCCAGTGGATTCTTAGGTACCGAGAGGGACCAGTAGTAGGAACTTGTGCTTCGGAGGGTCGATTACACTTTACATGGATTTTGGGTTCGAGATATTGTAGGAGATGTGGATAGTAGGAGGATAACTACTGGATATGTGTTTATAGTTGGTGGTGCGGCAGTGAGTTGGATATTAAAGTTACAGAAGGTAGTTTCCCTATCTACTATAGAGGTAAAATATGTGCGTAAACCGAGGCAAATAAGGAAATGTTACGGATGAGAAGGTTCATAGAGGAGTTTAGTAAAGAACAAGGGGATTGTAATTTACATAGTGATAGTCAAATTTCAATTCACCTGGCAAATAACTCGGCCTTCCATTCAAGAACCAAACCAATTCAACTAAGACATCACTTCATACGACAGATGTTGGAGGATGGGAAACTTGAGTTAGTGAAGATTCATATAGATGATAATCCTGCTAATATGTTTACTAAGCCAATGACAAAGGAGAAGTTGGATTTTGTTTAACTTTTGTGGGTCTTCAAGATTGATCTTGAAGTGGAAGAAACAATCCAAGAAGAAAAGTCAAAGTAAGAGCTGTAGTGGTGGAGTTACAACAATTAGTCTCCAAATGGGAGATTGTTGGTTGTGGAGCCTGATAGTGATGGGGGTTACATGTATTTATCCATTGTGAAATCTAGACCATTCCTTATTAGGTCACAGATCTAACGGGTGGTTTTATATGTTTCCCCAAAATGATAAAAATCCTAATATCTTTAAAGGGTCGTTATGTATGAGTCTCATTATATTAGCGTGGAAGCGTGAGAGAGAGTTTTGTTTGTTGAATAAAAGGATTGGTTGTTTCCGGTGGACGTAGTCCATTTTGGGTGAACCAAGTTAAATCTTGGTCTCTGTTTTATTGCATTCCTCTCTATTTTACATTTTATTTATTATTCATTACATGCTTATTTATCGGTACAACTAGGATAATCCTAACAGAAGAAGAATGAGGTTGTGGATAGGCTTGTGGAAATTAGAGAAACATTTGATGTTGTAGAGAGTATAAAGAGAGATAACGCTCAACCCCATATCAAGTTATTTATGAGGCTATAAGTCCCAAACAACAACATGAGTTGGAATGTATTCAAGATTGATCAAAATATCATCAATTTCCTTTAGGAAGAAGATGCATTCTCAACTAAAAATCAAGAAACATTAGAGTAACAGTATGGGGATCAAGTGGTGCAGCTATGGAAAAATAAATTGCCTAAAGTTTTGGTGACTCTAGAGTCGGTTTTCAACCCAAATGATCGAGTTCATAAAGGAAAAGGAAAAATTCAAGTGAAAAGAGATGATTGAGCCTATTTCGGTTGTAGAGGGTAAACTACTCCAAATTGGAAACGTGAGCATTGATCAAGAAAAATCTTAATTTATATAGCTTTGCCAAGAATTTCCATGTCTTTTCTTATAGCTATGAGGACTTGAGGGGATTTAATATGAAATTTCCACAACACACCATCGAATTGGACCTAGAAGCTAAGCATATTAGACAAAAACAAAGACCAATCAACCCTCATGTTGATGAAAGAATAATTGTCAAAGATCACACAAGGAGTCTACGGGGATAGAATTCCAGGATCAAAGGTGTGGAAGGACATGAAGGACCGCGCGTGGAAGGAAATTTTATATTTCAGGTCTTAGCTAATTTTGAGCATAAAGACCTATTTTTAGAAGATGGCGTATGGAACACATCAACGAGGCAGAGACATGCTCGCCATGCATTGTATATCTTTAGAGAAGTGATTGAAGCATCTATGCATATAGACAAGTGAGAATAGAATTAACACTTGATTAACTATAAGATAACTATAGATAGCACACTTGCATGTGTGGCTATGATTGTAAATGGCATGTGGCTATTAATAGCATGTGGACTATTTCTAGAATAGATAAGCGGTGAAGGGAAAGTCCCCACCCTATATGTGTATATATATATGATGTTAGGCGCATCGTAAAAGGAGGAGAGAGATGCATGTATTAAAGAGATGGATGTATGTATGTGTGAAAGAGAATATACACATATGACTAAATCAACATATCAGTTCCATACACGCATTGGTATAGATTGATAGTCTGTAAGGAGCTTCTATATTTATTAATAGATGGAAGATATCGATTGAATCTAAGAGTCATTTTACGTGTAGTTGAATAATGCATGCTATTAATTTAATCATGATTATAGTTTAAGCTTGTTCTTTCATGGATATGAGGATAGCATGCATTGTAGAATGATGGATTAGTTATGAATCTATATGTTTCTTATTTCATCATTTTAACATCCTACTACATAAACCCTAAAGAGGGACCTGGTACCTTTGGGCGCTTTGGGTGAGCACTTAGTTTAGGTGAGTGATGTGCCAGCATGACTAGGATGTTATACGGTAAATTATGTTAGGAAATTAATAATAATGTTTACATTATATGTTTGGGTGGTTAGTCAATTAAGTAATATTGTTAAATATAATAACAATATTATGTACTTGGTTATTTGGTTATACCTGTATCACTATTTACGGGTTTATTATTTGTAATACATCCTATTTTATAGGATGTTTTGTTACCTACCTTTATGGCTATTTATTAGCCCAATGTAATGTATGATGTATTGAGATTTGAGATTACTGTGATATCCTCCTGTGACGGTCTGGACTTAGCTCTATATTTGGTATCAGAGCAAGTATGGCTCTGTGAGAGCAGGTATAGGGGTTGTAGCATTGTGCTTCACCTCTAAGGATGAGAAAAAAATTCTATGAGATTGTGTGGATAAAATCATTTAGTCCACATCGTTTATTGATTTCTTTTTGTTGTGATCTCTTCCATCGTGATAGTTCTGGGTTTTAAGAATTGTAGATTGATTTTTTTGTGTACATGCAATTCTATTCAACGATTCTACACTTTACTAATCTTCATCTAGAAAATATTGTATTGAACATCGGAGTGATTGGTGTATTTTATTCATTCAAACTGTATCAACTCAGCTTATGATATACGAGGAAGATTCGACAGGTCAACACGATTGTCAACAAAGGTGGAGAGAATTCACGCCCTGATCCCTACAATTACTACATATCCAATTGTTTTGGTGGGTCGACTTCATATCCAGATTGGTGTCCCATCCTGAAAAATATGTGTAAGATCAGCATTGTCTAAAACAACGATCCAACTATTCAAGGCTATATCATTGTCAAGAATTTTGCATATTTGTTTGTTTAACTGAATCTTCTCAGTCTGTACTCATATGAAAATTAGCACCCACATTCCCAAAAATTTACAGATCTGTCAGAAATAGCATCTAAAAATTTGACTATAAATAATATATGTTCGATTCTTCTCCAGACGAAAAATTCTTCATAATGCAGATCTTTACACGTTCAAACGGATCATATTCTCCATATTGGTTACATCTTTAATGTATTGTTCATAGTTTCATCTCTCCATGGTGCACCTTGTGTATAGTGTATAAGAGACTTTTTCACATAGCCAACCACAACAACTACGACACTGAAGGTAGCAGTTAGCTTACAATGGAAAGCTATTAACGGTTTGGATATATAGATCAAATTTGTCACTTTCCTACATGTATGATCGATCCATCTACGGAACAATTCTTCCACCTTGGATGGGATCAGATACTCTCACGACAGGCATAAGAGTAAAAATATGTTGTTACATGTTATTAAATTTTCATTGAGTCAATTAGGTATCGTTGTTTAGTCTGTGTAGTTTGAAAAATAATATTTTATTTATCTTGTCATTAGAATTATATTAAAGTCCTTTTAAATTTCTTTGTGTAGGTAGTCATGATTAGGAAATTTAATATTGTTTATTTTGGAGGATTCACAAAAATTTCTTACAAGTGTTACCTAAGACTTATTGTCCTTTTGTCAAAGTCACTAGTCAATATTTGTTATCACGTGTAGCCTAATTTATCATTTTATTGTCATAAGGTCTTTAGTACTTATTGAATAATTCTTTTGAAAGAAAGTCAGTGTGGTACAACTTGTGTGAATTATAGGGGTAAAGTTATTTTTTTAGTTTTTTTGTTAGTGTTGTATCCCTTGTCTACTTAGGCATGTTAATATAGGTCTCATTGTGTCTTATGTCAAAATTATATTCAATGTCTTTACATGTTATTAGTGTCATTGTATCAAGTTAATTTTAGGATATTTGATTATTGTCTAATCAAAGTGTCAAAATTTGTAAAAAGTCTGAAAAATTAAAAAAAATTGCTTCACAAACGCATTTTTAGTGTTGCCCGACGTTCGAAAAAATAAAGTGTTTCACATTGCGGGAGGAAACATATAATAAACAATGTGGAAACAATTGAGCTTCAAATATTTATTCAGTTGATTTAGAAGCACGTAAACTAGAGGATGGAGGCATCGAGAGGATGGAGGTCAAATAATGACCTCTCTTGATCACCAATGACGGGGCCGCATGAAGCTATGGTGGCACATTTTATGGTGTGAGTGTGCTTTAGTATTTGATATCTAGTGTGATTATTTTTCAGAGTTCCTATTTTGTGTTGAATAAGTGAAATGTTCACATTGAGGGGGGAACATGATAAACATGATCCAATGTTCCATTTTTAGTTTTTAGTTGAGTATGTGGTTGTTCCTATTTCCCCAAATGAAAAAAAAAACATAGTGCATAACAAGTAACACAATGAAAGGAAGCATCATGAGGCTTGATGAGGTAGAACAATCAGATGTGTTCCTGTTCATACCTAGGTTTGTGGTTAGCCTCCTGAAAACCATTGAAGGTTGTTCAGATGTGTTCCTGCTTGAGTTCCCACACTACTAGGTTAGATGTGTTCCCTAGAGTGATTGGTTGATAAGCAGATGATTCCTGAGCGTGTTCCCATCCTCGTCGGTTAGATGTGTTCCCGACAGTGCATGGTCGATAAGAATTTGATGTGTTCCTTCTTCTACCTTTAGTTCGAGTGTGTGCCAAGATCATGAGCGTGCAGAGGCGACAGGCTACAAAGGAAGTGTGAAAGCTCTAATGTTACCATGTAAACATTAAGGGGGGGAATGTTAGGAAATTAATAATAATGTTTACATTATATGTTTGGGTGGTTAGTCGTATTTAGTTAATTAAGTAATATTGTTAAATATAATAACAATATTATGTACTTGGTTATTTGGTTATACCCGTATCACTATTTACGGGTTTATTATTTGTAATACATCCTATTTTATAGGATGTTTTGTTACCTACCTTCATGGCTATTTATTAGTCCAATGTAATGTATGATGTATTGAGATTTGAGATTCTTGTGATATCCTCCTGTGTGGTCCTGGACTTAGCTCTATAAATTCTAGGCTGCATCATTGGTTCCATTTCCGGGACCTCTTTTTCAATTTTTTTAGGATTATTCACAATGAAGATGTACCGGTTAACTCTAGCAAGTATTGACGAAGGGATACACGATCTGGATGAAGAATATCCACGACGGTTTAGCAGTGGAACTGAGTTTAATGCACACACTTGGGTAGAACATAACCTGTATGATAGCTTATATGAGAGATTTTTGCTATCTTTCTAGTAGAACTATATGAGTGGCTTACTACTTATGCATCTTAGCAGAATTGGAGGTATCGCGCACTTGTCTTAACACAAGAATAATTTTACGCCCTCTATGATTTTGATCTGATTTGGACTCGCGTGGTGGATATGTGGTTTTGCGGTGTTCTAAATAGTTATATTCTAGAATATTCAATTTCGACGTACTCTTGCCCAGAGGTAGCTAAATTCTAGTTTTTACGGTATCCAAGAGGAACATATTTGTAAGGTATTCCACTGGCAATCAAGATCTTAATGGTAACTTTGAACCTAGAGAGTAAACCGATGGCTAATTAAACTTCACCACGCACAAGGGAAGGAACAGGTTTGGTTTAAGATAATGAGACCTAGTAGAAGAGAAACAGAGAGAGGAAAGGTGGATTAAGTATAATGAGGCATGTGAGAGGGAGATAGAGAAGTAGTGTTCCATTGCAGAGAGTATGACATGGAGGAGAGAGATGGCTCGTGAAGGATTTACAGCTCATGTAGAAGATGTGGAGCTAGAGCATTAAGAACTCCCCCATCTTAGAAAGCATGATATAGACCCCCCTCAACCTCACATGGAAGTGTGCTAGCAGAGACTACTTGGGTCATAGGCATGTATCTTAATCCACCTAGTGACCTAGCCTTTGCACTTGGTTTTTCAGTATCTAGTACGACAAGTAACCAACAAAATAACTTGGGAAGTAGGAGAGCAGGAGTAAGTTAAGGATCAAGTACATCAATGGTAGGACAGATGAATTCAATTTCATTTGGAGGAGCATTCTTAGGTGCATCATCTACACAAAATGTGAGTGCACAAAATGTTGGCTTCATCTATGGAAGTGGAACTACCTCATAGATTGTAGGGGTACGGTATAGTACTACTATCAGAGCACGGGGAGTACATTTACAGGCCCTATTCCAACTACAAGTGGTGGATTAGGAGGTATAGGTGGTTCTAGTTCTAGTGGATCTGGTGGTTCTAGAGGTAGAGGGAACACAGGAGGTTTCAGATCAGGTGGTCAAGGTCTACAACAACCACAAAATATCTATATGGATATGTCTCTTTATCTCCTAGAGTATAGAGGTATAGAGGATTCGTCGAACATGTGCATATGTGTGAAATCTTGTGGCACACTAAGGGGATCATGGCTACTGAGCGAAAGGAAACTCAATTCACCACTACATTACAGGGGCATGCACACAGGTGGTATAGGAAGTTAGATACTGATCAAACTTGTGTGGATTATGTAGGATTGAGTGATGTTTTCTTAAAAGAGTTCCATATCCATGAGTTTGTGAAGAAGAGTATAAGTGCACTCAAGGATATCAAGCAAGACACTACCGAGAGTTTACGTGAGTATGGTGCTTGTTTTAAGACACTTCTATCTAAGCTATCTTATGATATTCACACTAGCTAGCATCCATAGTGGTTCATTGGAGGATTGATTACACATTTTAGAAGGGCACTTTGTCACACAAGGCATACACTAATCCGCGTAAAGCACCTTGGAAGCAAAGCTTTACGTGCTAATGTAGTTAGGAGCATTGACACTAGCATTAGTCCATTCCTAGAGGCACAAATTGCAGCTATGGCAAAGCAGTTAGAAAAGCTATCAGAAAATTCAGCCCATGAAACATGCTCAGGAATTTGGTGTACAGATTGTGAAGTGGAAGGTCACACCAAGGATAGTTTCCCTCATAGATTTGTATGCTCATTATTGGAATGTGATATATGTCATTTAAATCATGATGCTAGCCATTTTCCTTTGTTACAGTAGCGTGATAACGAAGAACGTATCTTGCTTTTGAAAATTTTTCAAGTCCATGACCCATGATATCGAGGATTTTTAGCTGATTGGTCGATCCAAGATTCTATAGACCTTGGGGTATGACATAAAAGCATGGAAGATAATTCTAAGGGTAAGAATGAGATCCAGGATCGGGATCGTAATCAAATGCACTATGATAGGAATAAGGGGCATTTTGAAGGAGGTCGTGGAAGGGGACATGGATGTCATGATGGATATGGAGGATGAGGATGTGGTGGAGGAAGAGGAGTGTTCGCTCATGGAACATGTTATACGTGTGGATATCCCGACCATAATAGGTGCGAATGTCCTCAGAATATTACATGTTATTTACGTGGGAAGAACCATAGCTATGAAGAGTCCCGGACTTATATGAGCATCTAAGTAAGTAGCATAAGAAAGAAAACAAAGGCACCAAGATGGTTAGAATCCAGCGCATGATAGAAGATTAGATGATTCCTAAGATAGCAGAAGGACCTGATTCATTTATAAAGTGAAGATTACTACACGTGTTGACGTAGCACGCATGAGATAGGCATTGCACGAAGCCTATGATCACCAAGGAGGAGGTTTTTCATGTGAGGTACCCAGATCTTGCTCATCAGAAGGAGTTTACCAGGATACCATGAAAGTGTTAAGGAATCTTCAAGGTGAGATAAAATACCTAAAGGAGAAAAAGAAAGCATCAGAGATAGTTGAAACTGATATCGATGATATGTGGGAGGTGTGTAAGATGTTGTACCAAGAGAACATTATTCCATTATTAGGAAGTTGGTTAAAAGGGAACACTCCCCATACAAGTATTGAGACTAAATGGTAGATTCGCATGTAAATATTCCCCCGATAGCATTAACTATGATAAAGAAAGTACTCTAAATGTTTTTTGGATGGGTGGTTATTGAGAAACATATTGATTGATACTGAGTTGGAAGTAAATGTGCTTACATTAGATGCATGGGTACAAATGGGGAGGCCTCCATTGCAACCATCATCTAATGTGTTGTTTATGGCAAAACTGGACAAGGCCACTCCCATAGGAGTTTTGAAAGATGCATCTATAACTATACAAGGGGCCAAGTTCACTGGGGATATTGAGGTATTAGCACTTGCGAAAGAGACAATTTTCTATCCTGCTTGGACGCCCTTGGTGTTATGCGAAAAATGCTGAGTTGAGATTCAATAAGGGGTATATCAGCTTTGAAAACAAGGAGGAAAGGGTTGTAATACCTTTTATAGATGGAAATTATGTGCCATATGTTGAGCCTCTAAGTGAGGAGGATTTAAATAGAGTCTATGTACGTGCTATCTAGGACCCAGAGGTCAATGAGCCATCAAAAGATGACATCCTACAGTGGGAGGATTCTCATTCTATTAGTGATACTATGAGTATTGCTTGTGACAATTGGGCTCATGGTACATATGAGTTAGTTAAATGTGAGGTGAAAAGCATGGTTGCGTGCAAGAATGAACTTCATTTAATTCGAAAGATAGGTAGCACATTACCTTGGTATACAGGGATATAAGATCTTCCTTCCTTCCTGAAGGCCATGGAAACATAGTGGAAAAATAAAGTTAAAAGTTGAGATATGTTAGTATATACACTACATGGGACAACAACATGTTGGTGGGTAGTCCACAGAGATAATATTATAAATTGGGAATAGATTAGAGTTGCTTTGTCTACTAGGTTTATAAGGAACAATGCACCTATGCAAATCTACACTTATCATGGTGATCAACCTATTCAACATCACATTCAGTAGTGTGAGAGACTTTGGACAGATAGGACAGGAAGCATTACCACCTTCACTATGGGTGCATATATTGTATTCTACGCTACAAGGATGCACATGCACTTGGTATGTATATGCAGAACTACATCAAGAAACTAGAAACTGACAAGATTTGACTATAGGTATGATCCATACTTTTGACTACTTCTCGACTAAACCTCTTGTAGTAGAGGCATTAAAATTTTCAAGCACTTAACTATGGGAGATAGTGCAAAAGTAGAAGAGAATATTCAGGAATTATTCGGTGAGACAGAGTTTGGAGCATGTTTTGAAAAGGAAGAAGAAATAGACTCCAAACTACTTGAACGTGCTTGCCTTGAGAAAGAGAAAGGAAAGATGGTTTACGTTGTGGATGATGAGGAAGTTGAGAACCTAGATATTGAACATTCACATGGGGTGTGAGGTCTTGGAAAGTGTAGACAAGGATACGCGTGCCTACCATGAACCCATGAAGACAAAGAAGGTGAATATAGGTTTGGAGGCTGAGCCTAAGGAGGCCATAATTGGGGATTACTGGTTAGATTCAGAGGTAGCAAAGATCATCAAGTTACTCGGGGATTATCAGGACTTATTCCCTCGAGGATATCATGAACTTAAATACATGCATGAATCACTTGGGAAATGAAGATCAAACTTAAGAATGATGCACGACTAGTTAGAAAGAGACCTTATAGAATGAATCCTAATTTACGTGAAAAGGTAAAAGAAGAAATTGATAAAATGTTGAAATTTGGAATTATCAAGCCCCTTGATGAGTCAGAATGGGTTAGCCCAATGGTGATCAGTATAAAGGATAGATGGATTAGGATATGTGTGGACTACAGGGAGTTGAATGCTTCATGTGTCACAGATCCATTCCCTAAGCTAGTCATTAAGGAAATACTAAGAGTTAGAGGGTGTAAAAATATATTCCTTCACAGATGGATTTTTTGGGTATCATCAGGTTAGGATTACTTAGGAGGATCAAGAAAAAACAACATTTACTACTGAATGGGGTAGTTTTGCCTATATTGTGATGCCCTTTGGATTGAAAAAACGAACTGTTGTATTCTCACACATAGTTGTTAGGCATTCAAAGATTTTATTCACAACTTCTTACAGGTCTACCTAGATGATTGGACAGTATATGGGCTTGTGAAAGATCATTGTGACAATCTATGCTTAATGTTTGAATGATGCAGACAATTGAGTATCTCTTTGAACATTAAGAAGTGCATATTTGCTACACCATTTGGGATACTTGTTAGGACATATAATCTGCAAGGAAGGTTTGCTAGTTGATCCAGCCAAGGTTGCAGTCATTTTAGGCCTGGAAGCACCTACCAGTCAAAGTGAGGTGCATGATTTTTAGGTCATACAGGATATTATAGAAAATTCATAAAAGGGTATGCCAAAATTGCTACACCCTTGGAAGAATTACTAAAAGGGAAAGGTACATTTTATTGGGGAGAACCATAACACGCACGTTTGAGATATTAAAAGAGAGACTTACTACACGCCCATTTTGCACTTTCCCTCATGGGATAAACCATTTCATGTGCATGTGGGCTCGGCATGGCCATTGGCACTGTGTTAGCTCAACCTAGTGAAGGTATTATAGATCATCAATCTATTTTTCTAGTAGGAAGATGACTCCTACTGAACAAAATTATACAACTACAGAGCGTGAAGCTTTGTCAATGATCTATGCATTGTACAAGTTTTGATAGTACTTGTTAGCAACACCATTTGTGTTTTATACAGATCACATGGCATTGAAGTACTTGGTAAACAAGCCTGTCTTACAGGGGCACATATGTAGATGGGTGCTCCTATTTCAAGATTTTGACTTCATAGTTGTGGTGAAGCCTAGGGAAAAGCAATTTTGGACTAGATCATTTATCTAGAATCAATTCAGGAGAGGATGCACAAATAATTGAAGAAATAATGTCGGATGCATAGTTATATAGGTTTCAAAGTACGCCCATAGAATTAGAAGACATTGTTATCTTTCTACAAACATGTATGGCACCAGAAGGAATGAAAGCATTAGAAAAGAAGCAACTTGCTATATATACACATGACACCATTTATGTTAATCAGTGGTGACCTCTACAAGCTAGGCTAGAGATGAAGTATTACATCTGTTGTGTATTAGAGCATGAGCATAAGGATATCATGGAAGAAGCTCATGGTGGTATTGCAGGAGGCCATTATGTAGGTGATGCGACTTCCCGGAAGATCCTACTTGTTGGATTATGGTGGGAGACATTGTATAAGGATTGTAAAGAATATTGTAAGGCGTGTGATCATTGTCAGCACCTAGGAAAACTAGGGAAAAGAGATGAGATGCCTTTGAGACCGATTACTAGTGCCGAACCATTTGAGAAATGGGCCATTGATTTTGTAGGACCTATTTTTGCTAGCCACGCGTAGGACTGGATTGCGCTATATCATTACTTACATAGATTATCTCACACGGTGGGTAGAAGAAGCAGCACCTACCAAGGACTGTATAGCAGCTACAACAGCTAGGTTTATGTGGGAGAATGTTCTTACAAGATATGGATGTCCCTTAAGCTTGACAAGTGATAGAGGTACACACTTTTTGAATGAGACAATCAGGATCCTATTAGATGAGTTTATGGTTACACACCATAAAACTACACCTTATCATCCTCAGGAAAATGGAACTGTTGAGGCCTTCAACAAGATTTTGAGCTAGACTTTGAAAAAATTTGTGATGTTGGAAGAAAGGATTGGGATGACAAAGTATCAGTTGTTCTTTGGGCATATAGAACAACTTACAAGAGATTGAACAAAGCCACACCATTTTAGTTGGTGTTTGGCATGGAAGTTGTTCTCCTATAGAATTTATGTTACCTTCTTTTTGCATTACACGTCGTTGGAGGTCTAGCTGATGAACAGGCTTTAGAAGAGTGTATGAAAAGATGATTCAACTGGATGAGCACCGAGCCATAGCATGATGGAGTTAGAAGCAGGAAAAGGCTAGGAAGAAGGCATGGCATGACAGAAACATAAGGGATAAGAAGTTTGAGATTGGACAAATGGTACTTCTTTATGACTCAAAGTTCTTGCGCCATCTAGGCAAGCTCAAAGTACATTGGTTGGGGCCGTATGTTATCACTTCTATACTTGAATCAGTGCTTTCCTAGTTAGAAGCACTTGATGGAACATGGATACCCAGTTACTTTAATGGGAGTAGGCTAAAGCCCTACTATAAATAAGTCTTCTTGGTGTTTGTAATAAGGTAGTATTTCCATTTAGTTTAGGTTTTCAATTCTATATTTCCTTAATGTATTTCCTTCATTGTCGTTATGCTTTGTCAATTTAGTTGTTTTTTGTAATAAGTGTACTTGTGTGCATGAAGCTAATTACTATATGAAGAATGTTTATGCATAGAGGACTGCACATACTTTTAGTGTGGGGTGGTTGTAGTTATCCAAGAAAAAGACTATGGGAATTGAAAGGTGAAAGGAATAAGCTGTTACGGGTGTGCTTTAAGTCAAAAGAAGATTGCTTCTCAAAAGTGACCAAGGATGGAGATGAATGAAAGAACAGTATAACGTGAGGTAAGTGGAGGCCATGATAGCTACTAGGAGAAGGTACAGTGATGAGGTACTCGGGTGTAGGAGCACGTCTGAAGAGAATTCTATGTGACCAGAGGGTAGGAAGTGCACTAGAAGGTTATAGTTAGGCGTGAAGATGTACCATGCATGGAATGAATGGATTTGGTCAATGAATGAGGGGATATTTGGTAGGTGAAGGAGCAATAAATGCATCAAAATTTGAAAAATTTATATAAGGATGGGATGCGGATTCATTTTACCATTTGTGACTAAGATTATTTGAAGAAAGAGCCAAGTGTGAAGAGCCAAGTGATCGAGTTAAGGTGTGAAGGGTGTGAAACCAAGCGTGACAACCAGATCTATGTGACAAGAAGCTTGTGTCCCTAGTGGTGAAGGGTTTGAGTGAAGTAGGGAGACATAAAAAGAGTTAGGTTACAAAGTTTCCACCTAGGGCATAATTGAATCGAGCTAGGGTTTGATTCACAGAGTTATAGAGTTGAAGAGGAGACATTTGCAAGGTAAAAATGGCACCAAAGAAGGCATCTACAACAATAGTAAAAGGAAAGAAGAAGGTGGTCATCGAGGAGGAAGAGATGGCACCAAAAGCCATTTTTAGAGATGCAATATCCAGAAGGAGTCATCATTGGCCAAGAATGGGATTCACCCATTAAAGAGAAAAGTGAGTGAATATAATCACAGGACTTTGGAGAACAAGAAGGAGCTCGATTCCTTGCTCACTACTAGAATGAAAAATGCACGATGGAGGACATGCTAGTATATGATGATGCGGGTGAAAATATTTTGAAGAGAATTGGGGTCTACCAGTTATATGAGCTTCCATATTTTGGGAAGTATGAGCCCTTGTATCAGTGGCTCATGAGTAGGGTACATGAAGACTTCTTCTACTTTGTAGGACATAGAGTTAGAATTTCATCTACACTTGTCTCATCAGTTACAAGTCTGAAGGCCACAGGAGAAGACATAAAAGGTGACCTTGTAGATAAAGCCATGATTGTAAAGACCAAACAGGAGTTGGGGTACCTGAAGGGTCCACGTGGAATGGACATAGACAAATTAAAGAACTATCTAGTTATAAGTTAGCTAACACACCTTGTTACCAAGTTGAATGATCAGGAGCGGTGGTCACAGGTAAATACTATGTGGTTACATGTGGCATAAGATGTAGAAGGGACAATCTACAACATTAGCAGGCTATATTGTAGAGAAAATAGTCAAAGAAGCATGCACAGAGAGGAAGATCAGCTTTGGGGCTGTTCTATTATCATTGGTATTCATGGAGATTGGAGTACCAGATGGACGAAGGAGAAAGTATGGGAATACCCCATGGAGAACAAGTCCCAGCTGAAAGATTCAGCAAGTACCTATGCAAAGGGGCCATGAAAGATGATGTAAAAAAAGGGGAGAAGTGGTATGACAGGCTCCATGCGTGGCATTTGGGGAAGAGTGGTGCATCCCAAAGGACCTACTAGCAGTAGTGGTAGGGAAACAAGTTTAGTTTGTTGTATATCAACATTTTATGCATTGTGCGCTTCCCAATGAAAGATGGATTCTAGAGCCCTTGGTGCAAGTTGCCTTACGCATTCACTATAAGGTATTTTCAAGCATATGTTCATAGATTTATAGACACGTGCAGTTGACTAGTCTTCAATGTAGATAAGGTAGATTGTGACTACCATACATTGAGGAAGAAGTATGTGTATCCTGGCAGAAGTGCTTATATAGAGAGGATCATTTTAGAGTGTTGAATATCAAACCAATAAGTTTGGTTGTAGTAGATGTGGGGGCAGCATTGGTGTATCTCAGTTGAAGCCAAAAATGGAGAATAAAAATATGTGGAAGGTGAGTTTGCACTTCCAGCACCACCAAAGGAAAGCATACAATGGAGAACATCCCAGTGCCTAAGCCCATAGAGCCAATTGAAGTGCAGGATGAGGAGGAGGAGTGCGAAAGATAGTGGTGGTTTGGAGCATAGGGGTAGGAGACATCCTACAAATAAGGGTGAAGATGAGTGCATTATTACACCACCTCAGCCACAAGAGGGGATGATGAGGACTTGAATGCAGTCAAGAGGAGCACAGGTTTAAAAGGGTATTTAGGAGAACAAGGACCCAAGGTGCTACTCCAACCACTGTGCATAAATCACCCTGACTCTCCCCATAAAGGAGGTGACCACATGCAGAGAAGGAGGAAACTGAAGTTGAATGAGGAGGTGGAAGAGTCAGAGGAAAGTGCCTAATTCTCCTACACTTCCAGAGGACATAGAAGAATAGGGTGAGGCATCAAAGGAAAAAAAGAAGAGGAGAGAAAAGACCGAGAGGAGATGCTGCAGAGGATGTTTAGGACATGGAGACACAAGTCCCAAATTTGGAGGCTAAAGTTCCTAAGAAGCAAAGGTCTAGAAGGACAAGTGGAGAGCACATTCCACCAGCCATGGGGTATGCAGAGGATGTAGGGAAAATTGTCTATGCCTACTTCCAGAGCACGATAGTGCAAAAGGATTTATTCAGTTGGGAGTTAATGGATGAAGATATGATGATGGTGTGCACTCAAAAGAAACTATCGTGGTCGATGCACACCCACATGGATGAGCTGAATTTGATGTGTGTGAAGAGTCATGTGCATTTTGAGATGATTGAAGAAGGCACCTCAAGCTAGACACATGACAGTAAAGCCTACTGTCATGTCAGATGAGAAGTCAAGCAATGCATTGGTGAAAGTTTCTACTGAGGTGGCTAGAAGAAACATGGAAAAAGCTGCCACGATCAGAGCATTGTGTGAAGGAGTTGAAGACAAAGGACATAGAGATAGTGTGCATAACATACAGGAGAGGGACTTCGTGTACAAGAAGAAGAATGAGGTGTTCATAAGCATCGTAGAGGAGATTGGGGACAATGTAATCAAAGCAAGGCCACACTTGGAGGCCAAGGTACCACAGACATTTCCTTCAGTGATACACTATGTGGGAAAGTTGGTGGACTTGGTACTTGAAGATGAAACTCTCTGTGTATGCAAGTGCCGAAACTTTGAACAAGATTTCAATGGGAGAAAGCATCTATGATGAGAAAAATTGCATCTTATGAAGGGTTGTTGCAAGCATTATAGGAAGTATTGAAGAAAGTAGACCAGGCTTTAAATGTATGCATAGCTCAGAGGTGCTTATCAACATCAAGACCCTCGAAGAGAACAATGAGGTCTAGAAAGTGATGAAAGATGAGACATTGGGCCATGTAGAAAGGTTTCAATGGTTAAAATAGAAGCGAGGCCCTGACAATAGCACAAGATCCACACAAGACTCGGTTGGAAGAGCTTGGAAAGCTAATTGCATAGAAGATGGACCTTTTAGAAGGAAGAATGACATCAATGTCTAGTGTTGTGTTGGTTCTACAAAATGAGAAAGGAGAGATTGTGAGGGATGAGTTGGAATCCATTGTTGTGGACATCCCAGAAAAAGTAGAGCAAGCACTCACTGACTTGAGTAGGTATTAGAGGCCGAAATAAAGGAGGAGTATCAGAGTTGATACTACAAACTGATACAGAGGAGGTTGCCTAATAACCTCATAAAAATTCTTTATTTATCTACATTCTTTCATTCTTATTCTTTCCATTCTTCTATTCTTTCCTTCAATTTTTGGAGATACCCATTATTCGGGATGACAATGAGATTAGTGTGGGGTAATGTTGATCAAAGAATACTTGTCAAAAAGATCACACTGAGGAGTTGCATGCAGGATAGAAGGCCCGGAAACAAGGGCACGGAAGGATAGGAAGGACCACATGTGGAAGGGAAGTTCAGATTTCAAGGACTTAGCCGATTTTGAGCATGAAGACCTATTTTTAGATGGGCATGCGAACACATCAATGATGCAGAGAGACGTGTGCACCATGCATTGTCTATCTTTGGAGAAGTGGTTTGAAGCATTTATGCATGGAGACAAGCTGAGAATAGAATTGACACTTTAGTTAACTGCAAGAGGACTATAGATAACACACTTGCATGTGTGGCTATGATTGTAAATGGTGTGTGGCTATTAATAGCATGCGGCCTATTTCTAGAATAGATAAGTGGTGAAGGGAAAGTCCCCACCCTATATATATATATGATGTTAGGTGCATAGTAGAGAGATAGAGAGAGAGAGATGTATGTAGATTATAGATGATATATGTATGTGTGTAGAGAATATCACATATGACTGAATCATTGTATCAGTTCCATACACACATTAGTATAGATTGACAATACTGTAAGGAGCTTCTATATTTATTAATAGATGGAAGATATTGGCTGAATCTAAGTGTCATTCTGTGTGTAGTTGAATAGTGCATGTTATTAATTTAATCATGATTACTGTTTAAGCTTGTTCTTTCATAGATCTGAGGTAGCATGCATTGTAGAATGATGGATTAGTTATGAATCTATATGTTTCTTCCTTCATCATGTTGTTACATCTATGCCAACGCAACTAGGGTGTTATCTAGTAAATTCTAGGCTGCATCACCTCACTTAGAGCCTCCTGAATAAGAGGGACTGAGTACCATAATCTTTATGATTAAGCACTTTGGGTGAGCGGCTAGAAAAAGGGTCTAGAAATTAGGTTGAGTGATGTAATACAAGGCATCTCTCAAAGAACACTATCTACTTCCCTATGGGTGTTATCTAGTTCATAAAAATGGGAGGATAATTTTTTTCAAATGTTCATGCCAAATTTTTCTACTCTTGTGAATCCATTGACCATGATGTTGAAGAATAATATGACATTAAAATGGATAGTGGAGGGAAAGGAAAGTTTTGAAGATATCAAACAAGCTATAACTCAAGCTCCAACTCTTATCAATATGGATTTTTCCAAGGACTTCATGCTTTATGCTATTGGTGGTTTGGATACCATCTTTACAATCATGGCGCAACAAAATAGAGAATAACTAGAGCAACCTATTGCATTCTTCAACCCAGGGCCTTAAGGATTATGATGTAAGACATTCATTCATTGAGAAGCATGTCCTTGATATGATTATAAGTTTAAAGAAGTTTAATCACCAAGTGTCAAATAAAATAATTCATCTACTAGTCACACATTTTGGTATAAGGAAATTTCTTTTAAACGAGGACCCAAGGTCATGGAATATGAAATTGATATTAAGTTAACCAAATTGGTCAAGGGTAGGGTCCTTTGCGACCAACTTTCTTCAAATCAGTAGGAGGAGTCCAAGAATAGAAAAGTGGTTGTTTTGGGTGTCCAAAGCATGATCAAGATCAGCGAACTAATGAGACACCTACTTCATGTTGGATTCAAGATATGGTGCATTATTTTCAAACAAGTCTATGCCCTCTTGAGTTGATAAAGGAAAAGAGAAGATACTTAATATTACAATGCATTCCATATGTTTTTCTTGACAACACCTTGTTCAAAAGATATGTGAATGGTGTCCTCTTAAGGTGCATCAAAACAGATCAGGTGGAGATGGTATTGCATGAGTTTCATGATGTATAAATAGGTGGCCAATTTTCCTCGAAAGCAACATCTCTTAGGATCATGAAAGATGGCTATTATTGGCCTAACATCTTTAATAACTGTTACACATGGATTAGGAAATGTAAGAAATGTGCCTTCTTCAAAGGTAAGGAGAAGTTAGCAGACCTTTCCCTCTGCTCCATTTCTGTAAATGTTCCATTCATGCAATGGGGGATGTATTTTATTGGAGTGATTAATCCAAACTCTATCCTAGGTCACAAATGGATCTTGATGAATATATATTACTTCACTAAATGGGTGGAGGTAGTTGTGCTCAAGGAAGAAAATGAGGCTAGCATCATAAATTTTTGTGAAGGTATAACTATATTTGGATTCCCCTCAACCATAATATCAAATAATTCCTTATCTTTTCTTGGGACAAAAATATCTAGGAGGCAATAAAAATGGTACCTATTTTAGAACCTCCTCAAATTATTACCCTCGAGGTATTGGGAAATATGATTCCACCAACAAAAATATTTTGAAGATTGTAAGAAGGAATTTAGATGAGAATCAGAGAGCATGGCACAAAAAATTGAAATCAGCCTTATGGGATGATAGGATTACTCCCAAGAAGTCAACATGGAACTCTCCTTACAAATTAGTCTATGGGAGAGAGTTAAGGATGCATATATCCCTCGAGTTTCCTACATTACAACTCCTAAAACAAATATAACTATCATATTTTAAGCCCATGGAAGTCAGGTACACAAAGCTCATGGAGTTAGAGGAACTAAGAAATCAAGCCATGAAGAAAATGGAAAAGGACCAAGCTCAAATCAAGATGAGCTTTAATAGAAAGCCAAATGTCGAACCTTCCAAGAGGGATACTTGGTTCTGAAATGAGATGCTAATAGGGAAAAAATGAGAAGGAACTCCAAGTTTGATTCGATATGGAGTGGCCATTTTATTGTTTTAGGTAGCAAAGAAAACAATGCTTTCCAACTATCAATGTAGCATGGGGAAGACTTGCATATTCTAGTCAATAGAATCTATCTCAAACATTGTTACTAAATGAAGTATCTTCCTTGTACATATTAGTTTAGAATTTTTAATTCCTCCAAGTGCTTGTAGCACATTACTTTGTTGTAATTTAGGTTTTATGTTGCAATAATTCCTCATACACTCTCTACATGTTCCATTTAGGATATATATGCCTTTTTCTATTTGTATAATTGTGCCTTTGTTACTCTTGCACTTTCTAGTTTTAGGAAAGGTTTGGTAAATAGAAAACCAACCCTCAACCCAAGATTTATTTTGGAATGAAAGGTCCTAGTAGTGATTTATAATTTTAAATTATAAATTCTCAAAGTGGCAGACTAGTTTCAGTAATTAGTATGACTCCATGCCCAATGGATCCTCTAAGGTCGCTAGAATTTCAAATATACCAAGCAGATCGTCCCGTAAGTCACTAATTATTGTCCATTTTTTGTACCCCTACAAAATGGATAAATTAAATGAGCCTACTATTTGGATGAAAAAATACCACATAGGAGTATTCAAGTGCTAGGAACACTAGGGAATTGATTTTGGACTCAAAATCAGGCTTTTGGGCCTGAAGGAGCATGCATGGTGAAAGAGGAATTGAGATTCAAATAAATATTATTGGATATGTGTGAAGAATTATAAGTCCAAAAAATTTTCTATGGACTTCATTTTCCATGCCCTACATGGTGGAAAATTTGAGACATCTTGAAACATCATACACTTTCGGAGGTAGCTCATCCTTCCGGCGCAAAAATGACAATACCATGAAATAATGGGACATTTGGAGGTTTTAAAGTAAAACATGAGTCTTGTGACCATTACCATTGGATTTATTGGGTTTTTTTCAAGTGGAATCATATACAAATTCACCCTAAAACTCATCTGGGAGCTCGAGATATTACCTTGAAGTTTGCCCCTAGAGGTTGGATGACTGGGTTAGACAACCAAGGGATTAGACGGCTAGTTTGGACAACCGTCGGACCTAGGGGGCTGGAGGGCCAAAGGGTTAGATGGGGGTTAGAATACCATCAAACCTGAATTATATATTGTACCGACAAGTTATATGGCTAAGCAACCCCTAGGTTGGGACGACCCACGATGCGCAGATGGCATTTCCTAGGTTAGACAGGTCGGAAGGTTCAATGGCTCAACCATCGTATAGACAGTTAGACAGGTCATGATGTTGAAAATACCACTAAAAATTTGTATGGTTCTTGGTTATACATCCATCCAATCTAATAGGGATGGATGACCAACATGGTTGGACAATTCACAGTGCGTGCAAAGGTAGTTGGGTGAATGATAGCTTAACAACTAGATTTAATGAGGACTGATGCCCATGACTGCCCGTGTAAGATAAGTAGAAATTTTATGGATCCCCATACTACTTTAATGCATTCTTTTATTTTGTGGTACAAATTTTACTACATATTGTAAAATTTTCCCCATTTGAGGGGAGACATTATGTAATGTTCAAGAACTCTATCAAAATTGTTCTGGAGCTTTTGTGAGCTAAGTGCCTTGAATTTGGGCATTTTGTAAAAGGTTTTTCCCTTATACCTATATTGTAATGGATTGTGTATGTTTTTAGCAATTAAATTATTGTTTTGTGGATTTTCTCTCCCTAACTCGAGTTATATTGCATCTTTTTCCTTCCATTATGTTTATAGGTATATTATGCATGTTTGTATCTCTTTGCAGGACCTTTAATTTGTTGTGCTTTATGAATCTAGGAATTGAATATTTTTTTGGAATTTGGAACTCCTATCTTCCATATCCCACCTTGGTTACTCCCTATTTTTCACTCACTTAGAGTATCTCACCCTTTCTTGATTCTTCACCTTCACATAGAGTAGATTTACTTTTTTATGCAATCCTTCTATCCCCTGTCTCCTTGAAAAGTATTAGGGTAGGATTATATTAGTTTTCCATTTTCTATTCTTTGGAGAAGTTGGCACTAGGTTAGGTAAAGGTAACAACATTATACGGGGTTTTGTCTCAAATTTGAGGGGTCCCACACTCGAGACAATTCAATGCTAGTCAAAGTAGGGTTTTGTAATGTGCAAATCCTAGGGTGCTATTTTTGACATAACAAAAGATAAAGAAGAAAAGGTATACCAATATGAACCTAAGAAAATTATAATATGGGGAAGGAATACTATCCCACTTTCACTTCCACAAATACTCCATGAGCTACCATGAGGATCGAGGAATTTTTTTCTATGTTTAGAGGAGATGGTTCCCAACTCCCTGAAGAGCATATAGAAAATTTCACATTACATGCAAAGTGTTAGGAATTAAACATGAAGACATGTCCATCAGATTGTCCATAGAGTAATTAAAAGAGAAGGTGGTGAATGTTTTTATCTTCTAGCAGTTAGAAGGTCAATAACCGCTAGGATGATATAAGGAAATGCTTTGAAGATAGATTCAAATCCATAGAAGTTTGCCAAGATCTATTGGTCAAACTAGTATAAATGAAGTAGTTGAGTGAATCAATGAGAGACTTCATAGCGAAATACAACAGTTGATCGGGATACTTCCTCAAGATATTGTGCCCTCAGAAAATAACTTGAAGAGATTCTTTATCGTGCCCTACGACTAGAAGTTGGGTTCTTCCTTGGAAGATCTTAACCCAGGTATTTGAAGGAAGTACAATATTATGGAATTGAGATGGAAGATGACCTAATCATTTTTGAAAAGGTAAGTAATTCTAATGGAAAATAGAAGAATCAAATTTTAGGATCAAGTACCACTGATCCAATGATCCACAATATGGATAATGATATGATTGTTTTGAAAAATAAGTTGTCTCAGATCACCATGAGGAATGCACCAAGGAATCCTAATTCTCCAAATAGGTCAAAAATAACTCCACCTCCTTGTCGGCTTGCTCCTAAAGCACCGCCTATCAATGCTACATGTGATTCTAAAGAACTATATGAGGAAGTGGAGGTAGAATAAGCTGAAGAAGTTAATGAGGGAAACTATCTCGAGGTTGAACAGGTTGATGATATTACTCACAATGGCCTCATCGAATATGTCTAAGGAGATAAAGATTATGATGATGAACAAGAACCAATATTTTCATACAATGTGTTCACTCATGCTCAATCAGATAAAGTATCTTCATCTTCGATGATAGAAACAAAGAAGAAGAATGAGGATCCTCTTGTTGAAATTCCACAAAACAAAATCATCAGTAGGGATCTCCACTACCACCATCAATGGACTTGGCCAACAAGAAACTAGATCTGATAGTAAGAAAGAATCCCTTTTTCACTGCAAGTAAGTTTTCTAATGCTTCCCTAGTGAAAAATTTGTTTCTAATACCATCCCTTCACCTAATGCTAGCTAGGCTAAATCTACCGAAATTCAAGTAAAAACCACGGTCACCCCCTCTCCTACTAAATCCTCTACCACACCCGCAAAAGAGACCCAAGCTCCCAAGGTAGCATCATCCTCACCATGTAAAACCTCTACCATTCATGGAACATCATCATCTTCTCCCCTACATCTCTATTTGACTATGTTGAACATGCAAATAGAACTAAAGTTCAAATCATAGAGATGGAATATTTTCAGACACACCCAACTCAGTTTGAGAGGTTTGTTGCCATTGTCTAAAGTGGTACCCCAAAGCCTCATGTTGTAAAACCTAGTGCTAAAGTTCTACTACCTATAACCTCTATACCACCTTCATAAAATATTTTGGCACTTAACACATCTAAGAGAAATAAAGCGTAACCTTTCTACTTGTCTCTTCTTGTCAAAGGCTACCAGCTTAAAAATTGTATCATAGACTGGAACCTCCGACAATGTTATGCCTATTAAAGTATAAAATTCTTTAGGAATCACCTTGACTCGGGAAAATGGCTCTTTCTAATCCATGGAATCCAAAAATTTCCTCTAGTGGGAAGAATAAAGGGTGCTCAAGTAGTTCTAGCTAATTTTCCGTAAAAGAAAGTATTACTCACTATTCTAGTGGCATGCATCCTAACATCATTAGGGATGATACATAGTAGAAGCTTCTATAGATATTTGGGCAAGTGAGGTCAAAATGGATTGGTCCTATGTTACCATACTAGTAAAGGGAGAAATGAAGAAACTATTTTTGGTGCACAAGATGAAATACACTTTGTGTAAAAATCGAGATGATCTAAGAGAAAACATATTGTTCCAAGATAGTGGGATGGGAAATTACTTTCTCACATCAGAGAGGGATGAAAATATTCCCTTCCTCATGGAAGAAGAAGAAGATCAGCTTTGGACTATGGATTTTGATGGAATCCACTCAAGAGAAGTGTCTAGGTCGGATGTCATTTTGAATTCCCCTATAGGTGAATTTTTCCATTTTTATATAAACTTCAATTTGAAAATACAAATAACATAGTGGAATATGAATCCATTCTCCTCAGGATGGATGTTGTTGAGTCCATGGGAATCAAAAGCTTAATTTTCTTGAATATGCCAAAGTAATAATCAAGTAAGTGAGGAAACTATACCAAGTAAAGAATCCAAGACTCGACACTTTAGAAATAGATTATGGGACTGCAATGAATCCTTCGATGTCTTATCCTTCCAATATTTCTCTCAAGAGAAAAATAAAAGATCCAAATCTTTGGTCATGTAATTTTCCTTAGTGATGCCACATCCATCTTTTGGTAAAGATAAGGTGAACATGGAGATTGTTTTCGAACCTAGCGTTCCTAATAATGTGAATTAATGGAAAGTCTTCAATGATGAAAATAAACTCCTATATTTTTTGAATAGAGAGATAATTTTAGCAACCTCTTCTTTAAAGGGAGTGAGAATCCACATAGGGATTCGGTGACCAAAGAAGATAAAAAATGAATCTAAAGGATTAATTGAGTACTCAAGCTTAAAGGAAACAAGATTCCTAGAGGCCTAGTATCTCTAGAAGATATCTTTGATCAACATGATTGCTTCATCAAGGATAGAGAAAAATAACCCTCAAGGTGTACCACCGAGTTTGAAAAAGAAAATATTGGAACTCCAGAGAATCCCAGAATGGTAAACATCGGAAAATGTTTCTCACCAGAGGAGAAAAGGAGATTCATCTCACTCTTGAAGAGGTATTCAGATGTCTTGGCTTATTCATATGATGAGCTCAAATCCTTCCAACCTAAAGAAATGTATCACTCCATCCCCTTGAAGCCATAATTAAAGCCTTTAAATAAGTACATGCCCTATAATCAAAAAATTGTTGATACAATCAAGGAGGAGGTGTAAAAAATGTTGAATGTAAGAATCATTTTCCCTATCCACCATTCTACATGGGTAGCAAATATCATTCCAGTGTGAAAGAAGAATGGAGAGATAAGAACCTATGTATACTTTCATAACCTGAACCAAGCATCCCTAAAATCTAACTATCTCGCTTCTAGTCATTGGTCATATCCTAGAAGCTATCACAGGATCCGAGATGCTCTCACTTCTCGATGGATTCTCGGGGTATAATAAAATAAAATTTATAGAATAGGATAAAAATAAAACAACCTTCACCATGCCTTGGGGAATTTTTTCCTACAATAGAATTTCTTTCAGCTAGATCAATGCAGGAGCCACTTTGTAGTAGTAATGTATTTGACATTCAAATATTTCAAGCATTGCATTGTGATATATTTGGATGACCTGATTTTCTTCTCAAAGAATATTGGATACCATATCCACATTTAGAGAAGGTACTCATGAGGTGTCAAAAGCATGATATATCCCTGAATCCACAAAATGCATCTTCGGGGTCACCAAAGAAAAACTCCTTAGACACATAGTGAACAAGGATGGAGAAAAACTTAATTCAGAAAAATATAGGCTATTCAAGAGTTATCACTACCTCCAAGTAAAAAGGGAGTGCATTCCTTCTTTCGTAAGGTCAATTTCTTATGGCACTTTGTTCCTGAATTTTGTAAATTAACCAAACACATAAAAATTATAATGAAGCCACATGCCAGTTTCAAGTGGAACAAATAAGGAAAGATGGCATTTGAGGCAATACAACAAGTAATAGAAAAGGCTCCCACTTTGGTATGACCTTATTTTGATAAATATTTCATCTTATATTTTTATGCTTCGAGCATACAATATCAACCATCTTGGTGCAAAAGAATGAAGAAGGTATTGAATCCCCTATCACATTCATGATTTCACCACTAAAAATCACAAATTGAAGTACACTAAATTGGAGAGGATGCTTATGTGGAGGTCAAGGTAGTTAATAAATTCTAATTATACATTCTAAATTTCCACGCCATAGTTATGGTGTCTAGAAAAACAATTAAATCAATTCTCATGTAGCAAGACCTAGGATAGAAAAGGGAAATGGGTGGAAAGAACCTAGAAGTACAATTTGTAAATAAATCCTTCTAATCTAGAGAGAGGGAATGGTCTGTGTAGGCTAAATGACAAATATGAGGCTCGAAATCTCATTATGGTGAAAAAAAGAATGTTATTTCTTCAAACATTTAAAAGACTTTCCTCGAGTCCTCTTTATGACCCAAATGGATGAGTGGTACATTAATATTACTTACTTCCTAACCTATGGTGAGTGTAATCCACACGTGAATTACAAGAAATGAAGGACTCTTAAGTTAAAGGAAGCTAATCACATCATTTGGAATCATGCCCTATCAAGAGGGGACTTGACGGTTATTTTCTCAAGTGTGTGGATAAAGCACAATACGATAAAATTTTGAAAGCATACCATGATCAATCCTATGGAGGACATTTCTCAGCAATGGTGACAACTAATAAAATCCTTCGTGGTAGGTATTATTGGCCAACTCTGTTAACAAATGCTCAACAATGGGTATCCAAATGTAAATCATGCTAGCGTTTTGTTTGGAGATAGAAGCTTTCCACACTTCCTCTTAGGATGATGATAATTAAAGAAACTTTTCAACAGTGGGGTATCAACTTCATTGGAGTCATAAATCCTCACTCAAGTGTAGGTCACTCATACATGCTCATAGTGACTGATTATTTCAAAAAAGTGGTGGAGGCCATTTCGGTGAAACATGCTAGGACTAGAGCAATTTGTAATTTTATCAAGGATAATATCATTGTCCATTTAGAATACCTCAAAATATCATGGTGGATAATGCCACATACTTCTCTGTAAGGGAATTGACTGAATTTTGCTATGTGTATGGAGTCTCACTATCACATGCATCTAACTATTAACCGTAAGGGAATGGTCAAGTAGATTCAAGTAACAAAAACATTGTGACCATCATCCACAAGTGGTAGAATATAATCATAGGGACCAAAAAAAGAATATATACTATGCATTTTGGGTGGACAGGATAATCCCGAAGAAATCCTTAAGCATGTCTCGTTTCCAATTACTCTATGGAATCGAGGAAAATATTCCAACGATGATAGAGATACCAGAATTGAAGCTACTTCAAGTGGTGGATGATGAGAAGTATCATGATGCCATAGAAAAAAGGATTATATTCCTTGAAAATATTGAAGAAGATAGATGCAAAGTAGTGGATAGAATCAAGGACCATCAGTTGTAGGTGAAGAAATTGTTTGATAAAAAGGTGAAGGCTTGTGAGTTCAAAGTTGGAGATATTTTCCTACTTTAGGACAAGTGGAGAGAGGAAAAGGTAGCTATGGAAAGTTCGAATCATTTTGGCACATGACATTCCAAATATGTGAACCAAGTGGAGAAATATTTTTCTATTTATCATATTTGGATGGAACATTATTAGAAATGCCCCATGTGGGAAATATATCAAACTCTACAAGAATGAAAGTGGGTTTTCCCCTGCATCTTTACCATATGTTATTTTTAGGTGTGTTTTAATTTTTGTTGTGTGCATTATTTCCTTTTCTGTGTGTTGTGTGGTTTTCCTTTTTTGTGTGTGAGTGTACTCCTTATAGCTATCTTTGAGTGACTCTGTGTAGCCCAATGGATAAGAAAGCTGGTCAAGTATAAATCCAAGATTCTTATTATTTTGACATCATTTCCTTGTTTTACTTGATCCATAATGTGTCCATAAGCTAGAGCCGATTGTTCTCCTATGTTTTTGCATAAACCAAAATCACCAAAAAAAAAAGGACAACTATACCCTTGTGTTAAATTTTATATGTCATGCCTTCTCGAAACCGCTAGTTTAGCTTCCTCCTTCATTTTCACGTCCATTATTTTCCTTAATAAGTATATATTTGAATTAAATCATTCCCGTATGTGATTTAGGAAATGAAAATTCATTCAAGTATGTTGGAGGAATAATTTTCAATGAACGAATTTAGAGAGGGATCTGTCAACCTTTCTAAACCAAGTGCACAATCACCAAAGAAGTACAGGAGGCTAATTTTCATCATGGAGGTGTATCTAGGATCCAGGAACATCATGTATCTGATTTAGGAATAATATGGATGGTTTTGGAGGTTTAGGAGCTAATTCATTGAAACCATGTTTTTGGGCTAAATGAGCTCCTACCTGTAAAAAAAACTTGATCTTCAAGGAATGATATTAGCATTTATGAATGAGTCATGGACCAAAATATATATAATTAGAAATAATTTTTAACCCCTACGTGGTTGAAAAAACATATCATCTTCAAGTTTCATGCATTTTTCAGTGCCAACTATTCTTTCCATGTACAATGTGACAATCATGAGAAAATAGGATATTTTAAGGCTTTTCATTCATAATCAAGAAATAATACCCCACCATTCATATCAAAAGGTATTTTTCATGAAAAATCATATAAATAAGTGCCCGAAAACTCATCTAGGAGCTCAAGTTACAACCTTCTCAAGTCAGCCCTCAAGGTATGCTCTTTGGTACTTAGCCATTTTCACACCTGGACACATGTCAAGATGATGTTGAGGCTCACATTTTTACATCAATTTCACAAAAATTAGATTCAAATTCTACAAAAATTTCCCCCTCCCCCAATTTTTATTTTGGTCACTCATATGACTCGGCTGACTTACCATTAGCCCCTTTGACCAGTTTGACCATGCTCATCTACCAACCCCCTCATGCTTACCAAGTGTCACAAGAAGGCTAAGGCGTAATTTTTGCACCCATTGAACCAATATTAAATTCAAAATGGTGAAACAAAGTGCACCCTCCCCTCTTTATCTCCCAATTTCATCTTGTGACCCTCCTCTAGATCAAAAGTATTAAAGTTTAGCCCCTGCTCCAATACTCAAATTAAATGCATGTGACAAGTGACATCATTATGATAAGGAGAATGTTTTTTCACCCATTGCACCAAAAATAAGGTGAAAATTGTGCAAAAATATTTTCCCAGCTCCTCTTCTCAAAATTAAATACTATATAAGTGAACAATTTGCCATTTTTCAAAGCATTCCACCCCCACAACCTACATATAATGTCGGAATGTTGCCAAATGTTTTCAAGACTTTTACATCCACAATTTTTATCCTTAAATAATCTCATGAAGGATTCCATGATCTGAAAGAGAAAGAAAAATGAAGTAATCTAGATTTTAAATGAACAAAAATGATATTTTTCCTAAAGAAACCTTGAATTCCGGGAAGAAGAATCGTTCATATCTCACAAACTGACAAGTGAATTGGCATGTTGTCTTTTACATACTTCTAGTTTTCTACGTGCCCTGAGGCCTAAAAGGAATGTTGGGAATGCATGCCTTGAATTTTTGTAGTGAGAAACCCCTTGTTTTTTCGTAGAAAAATTTGAAATTTTAAAATCTCATTTTCTATACACCAAATACGTTGAAATTTCAGAGGTGCATTAAGGATAAAAACCCCATATCAAAAAATGTTGTTTCTTCAAAAACAGAGATCTAAACCCCCACTTTCCAAAACTAGCAAACCTCCTACATATGCGGTTGTTGTTTTTAGCAAGCTTATGAAAAAATTGGTTTTGTGAAGTGGTGTGCATGGAGGTGGTCTAGAAGAGAAATCTCGGTGGCGAGAGGTGAAAAGGTCGAAATTACTAGTTCCTAAAAAATAGTAAGTTTCCTATATGTGCACTTACTATAATTAGTAATTCACCTCAAAGAAATTTTTGGCGAGAAGATGTGTGCATAGTGGCAATCATAAGAGCTAACTTTATTTGGTGGGGTTGGGAAATTTTAAATTTAATGCTTAGTAAAATAGTAAGTTGTCCTTTCTATTTTAGGAAAGTATTTTAGGAAGCATCAAGTTCAAGTTCATAGGGGTGACACCAATGGAGTCTCTCTCATTAGAGTATGTAGAAGTGGGTTACAATGATGTCACCTACATGGACCTTGATAACCTCAAAACACGCATGCTCATTGATCCAAGGGGAAAAATTGAAGACAAAGTGTTTAAGAGTCAACTGTTCATAGTAGGTTGGTATCCCGTGTAATACGCACAGAGCATCGAGTTTGTCTTGGCCTTCTCGCATCATTATGAACCTAAAACAAGGACCATTCGGGAATAAAATTACACGAGATATGGTGGTAATTTCTCTTAAGGCTATCTCTCTTGCAATGAAAATTCCTACCCGAACCAATATGTTAGTCATCTCAAAGGAGAGGGCGGTGAATCAATGGAATAATATGGACTCTATTGGCATGTGGTCCTAATAGGTGTTGTCATTGATGAAAAACCACATTAATGAAAAATTGAAAGTTGCATTATGGTTTCATGATGATGTATATTATGATGACATAGTGTTTCAGATCTATTTGAGCTAATACGGTCGGATTCAGTGATGTGTACTTGCTCTTGCAAGCCTATTCAAGTGCCTAAGAGATGCACCGTGATAGTATGAGGATATTGCATTCTAGGGAAAAATTTTACATGATGGATAGCATATTTTGAGGGTGCTTGGGAACTCACAATAGTGGCATGGTATAGGTACAAATGGTTCCTTTGTCTTACATGTGATCAGTGGGAGTAGGTATGGTAGGTTAGAGGTGTGATAGTGTGGTTTAGGGCTATATAAGCTCATGGAAGCATGCATTCAGATATATCATGATGTATGAGGTATGTTTGGGTTATTTGTAGAGTTTTATGATGATTTATTGCATTATTTCAGTTGACCCTAACTTCTACAATGAGGATCAAACATGAAAGCATAGGTAAGTCTTAGTGACTAGAGAGATTGAGGTATGAATTTGAAATTATGATGATTGAAGAGGTTGGAGAGGTTTTTATAGTGATTTTAGAAAAAAATCATGTTTCCATGATGATGATTTTTCAAGTTATGATAGTTTATGTGAGAAAGGGTGAAAATCAAGTGAAATTCCAGCTCGAAGTTAAACTTCAAATTCTCATTTGAATAGTTTACTTTGCATGGGACCTTGTAGAATTTAGGGAAGTGTTTATGATAATTTTATAATATTTCACAAAAATAATGAGGTCAGTTGATCATCAGATTTTAATGAATGAATGTTAAGAAGGTAAAGTGGTCTAAAACCCTAGTTAAACCCTAACTAGGAGTAATTTACAGAAAGTGAAGTATAGTGACCCAGTTTTGATTGTTTAATAAAAATTGATGATTGGATGTTATAGATGATTATTGGGCATTAAACTATTAGATAAGGATGAGAAGGCACATGGGCATGCCAAACCTATTTGAAGAAGGGTGCGTGGGGTTGAAGGCATATAAGGAAGGGTTCTAACAGTGTTTTATAGAAACATAGCACAATGCAGCAGCATAAGGAAGGATAGGTTTTTGGACTTAGCCATATTTGGCATCCCGTGCAACACATAATAAAAGTGTGACCATTGTGGATAAGATTCCACCCTAACGTTGTGGGATCAAAAAGGAATATTCGGGCATGCGATTGAAGGTTCTAGAGGAACATCATTACAAAGAGTGGAGAGCTCAGATCGAGAGGGCATGATCCATTGGAGGACCACTTGGACACTTGGTGATTGATCTCGTAACTTTTGAAAGGCATGGCAATGGGTGCTAAGGCTATAAATACAAGCGCTTGATAGAAGAAAAGGAGATTCAAGTGAGCAAGAAGAGAGTGGAGGGTGGAAAGAGCTAGTTAAAGAGAGGTGAATTTCTAGAGAAATGCCATGGAGGAATCCAGGGGTTAAGGATTAGGAGAATATAGGAATCATGACACGTTTAAAGGGATGGGTCTACATTAATTTTTGTAATGTGATGAACATAGTGTAGTTATGATTCATGACTTGGATCTACATGGCTATATGAGGATATTTTATGACTTCAAGGGATGTAATGTGGTTACTAAACTAGGTAATATGAATATAAGGCTTTATTATGAATCATATATGTGTTCAGGAGTATAATACTTATACATTTCCTTTCGTATGAACCATTTCCATATGTTGCTTGTTATTTCTCTTTCCTAGATGTAATGAGATGACAACTCAATCTAGGTTCTTAGAATGTTACATAGTTCTTTTCATTCATTTCATTTGAATATCTATTATAAAATGATGCATTCTCACAAGAATCACATTAAGGAGAGACTCGACACTGCATGTGCCTCGGGTGAGTGCCTAAAGCACTCGTTGGGTGATATTCCCGCGCACATGGGATTAATCTATTGGTCTAAGGGTATAAAATATGACCGCATCTTGGTTCCATTTATGAGACCTCATTTTGAATTTGTTGTGAGAAATAACATGCATCTTTGTCCTTGTGATGCATGATGATAGAGTGTCTGACCTTGAAAAGTGTTGAAACATGTTCAAGAGCATGGAGGATGAGTTTCTTGAAGATTTAACACTGGATCTGAGTTCGATGCACGTAGATGGATAGAAGAGAACCTATACCATGAGTTGTATGAGACATTCTTCTAATATTTTCTAGTAGAACTATATGAATGGATTTCATCATATGCATCTAGATCAAACTGGTATTATATATCGCACATGTGGACCCAAGATGAATATCAAAGGTTACAGGATGCAGATCTAACTTGGACACATGTTGTTGATCACTAGTGGAAGAGATTGTTGACCAGTTATACTCTTGAATACGCCATTTCTATGTATTCTTGCCTAGAATTTGTTGAGTTTGAGTTTCTAAGGGAGCCCAGAGGATCATTTTTTCATGTTATTCCTTTGGCTAAAGCTTCTCTGAGTGCTAGGAGAGGAAGCTAGAGTGGAGGAAGATGGAAGCCATTGTGGATGATAAGGAAAAGGAGGAGAGATTAATTAAGTATAGAAAATCTTGTGAAAGGGAGATGACTAGACAACACAAGGTTGTAAGTGTGATGGATCTATGGAGGTAGACATTGTGGGAAGGAGTTTAGGTTCATGTAGAGGACATGGAACCTGAGTAGTCTTTGATACCCCATCTTGGGAAACGTGAGAGAGAATCCCCTTTAGCTTCGATGATATTTTTCGCATGGAGAAAAGAGATCCGTCGAGTGCACATCGAACCTACTTAGTGACCAACCCCTGACATTTGGTTTTCCAGATCAAGGGAGAAGTATTGTTAACCTAATTGGTATCAGTGAGAGTAACTGATCTTCACCCAGGAGATATAATTTCTCTTTTGGAACATCCATGGTTGTGTAAGCCATTCATGTATTTGGAGGAATATTTTGACAAGGAGCTGAAAGAGGGTTTAAAACCCGAATCGAGGATCATGCGGGATGACGTGCACATCAACGAGACGCGTGAACATCGGTGTGAAGAGATCTCAGGAGGAGCGAGCATCAACTGAATGTGCATGCAAAGATTTGAAACATGGGCAGAACCTGGTTAAGCCATAAAACTCTCCTCTATCTCATAGATCAAATAGGGTGTACATATAGGAGGTGTTGAGTAACCCTCGGTGCTGCAATCATCACAACTCGAGTAGAGAGGGGAGTTACATTACCAAAATAGAATTGTAACTCCCAATGACGCATATGACGCATTGATGCACTGATGCGTAAGAGAATATCATAATGACCCCTAAATGACACATGAACCTATGATCTCACCTAAGTGAGATGACTCACCTAATGATGTGGAAAATAACACACACCAACACCCGCCCCTTCATCGTAACTTAGGATGAGGCGGCAAGTCAGAAATGAGAAATGGGTCCCAACATAAAGCCTGATGAGGTACCCATGTATAAGAAGTCCCAAGTAGTGAAGAAAAACCCAGTGGGAAAAACATCCACCACAAGAGAACAAAACAATATCTAATCTAATAAAGATGCCAAATATGGGTCCCAGCCATAGACGAGCTTGAAAGGGTACCCATGTACAAAGAGGCAATCTCTCGGAAAGAAGAAGAAGAGAGAAGATGAGGGAGACGAGAGGAATATAGAAGATGCCACATGGATGGCTCTGAACTATGCATCTCTAGGAGGTCTCCCAAAAGAATGTCGATGATGAGATCCTCTGCCTCTGGAATGAAGAAGAGCCACCCACAATGAACTGTGTGCCTACCCTTAGGAAGGATAGAAATGACGTGCTAGAAGTTTTCCCACTCCACAAAGGAAAATAAAGGTAGCAACATGAAGAACTCTGAGTCTGGTGCATAGAAGTGTGACATAGGTCTAGCGAGTGAGTGCCAAATAACCAAAGGTAATGCCACATGCGTAGTCTTGTCGTAGAGAGTGAAAAAGAGGAACACCCGCAAAAAGGATGTCCAAGTGATGTGAAGGGAACAAAACATCCTCCACAACAAAAAAGGGATCCACAGCTGAGGGTGGATCAATGAAGGTCTCTAGAAATGTGGAAGTGACATGATTCCCGAAAGGGGCACTCCCAACAATAGAGATGATGAACTCCTCTGAAACACTTGTAGATGGAGAGGAACCTGTAGTGCATCACAAGTGTACTCTACGAAAATATGACTAAGGTCAAGAAAATACTCATCCCAATGAGGGGGCTCAACAAACACAAGAGAGATGTCAGATAGGTATGAGTCATCTAATGAAGGTAGAGGAGTGGAAGGGGCCTCACACACTGAAGGTGGAAAAGAGTAGATGTGATGACCGTGTATGAGACTAAGAAGGAGACTGCTTGATATCTGATGAGATGTGGGAAGTTTCAACACTCTCTAGAAGATTCCTCTATATTACTCTCAACATCATAATAAGGTGCACAATCCTCATCATCAGAAGTAGAACCAAGCGAGCTCATGTGTCAAGTGCAACTCTCATCACATGAAGAAATGGTGGGGATAAGCTGAATCAAGCAAAGAATAATGGTGACAGTATGAGACAGGTCTCCATAGAGGGACTGAAGAATGCTCCAGACACGGTGAGGTGGATCTGATTCTACCACGTGAAACTAGAGAGAATGAGAGACATGCATCATCATGTGACCAAAGATATGGTCGCAAGTGTCAAGAAAGTCCTCTAGATGATGATGATCAGCAGGCACGGGAACTGGCCCAAGCAAGAAGGGTAAAAGACCCTCGTGAGTGAAGTAACGTTCCATGGAAGCACGCCAGGCTGAATAGGTATCTCTCCCGGTGAGAAGTGGTGGAGGCTGTAAGGTGATCCTATGATGCTCAAGTCTGGAAAGAGCACACTCCATGATGCGAGAATGCAAGATGCGCAAAAGAAAGACGTCGAACTTGGCCGATAATGCATCTGCATGTGAAAGCCCAAGAGTACAGTCAACCCCCCAGAATGCAGCACTTTATAAAGTAGTGTGTTTACAAAATTGGTAATGCCATCATGTAAAGTGTGAAAAATCATGCAACTTTGACCAAGGAAGTGCTCAAAAATGAGCAGCGAGTCAAAAGTTATGGCATTAAAACGATTCCCACAACTAATGGAAAAATACACTAGATGCTACAAACGCATTAAAAAAGTACACGAGATGGGTGCAAATGGTATCATATGGGTACTCGTTAGAAACAACACAAAATTTTAGTAGGGGTTTGTTTTGACTACGATGGGGGATTAGCCTCCTACCAACCCCGGACCTCACCCTCCATCTTTAACAAGCATAGGAGGGTATTAAATACAAGCCAAAAAAACAACAGTCTAAAACTTATTACATGCCATAATGAATGTTTTGTTTTTTAATCACCCTAAGAGATTAAAAAGGAAGGTGATGAAGAGGAGGGACCCACATTGGAAGGCCAAGGCTATTGACTGAGCTAAAAGAAGGATCCACATGTTGTTGGAGGGTTGTGTGTGAAATCTACCAAGTATTCTCCAAATCCACATGTTGGAGTGGACAGATTGTAACCGCCCAAGGGTGGAAGCAGACCAAAAGTGGGCTGCAATGACCAAATTCCATGCAGAGAAGGGAGAGAGACACGTACATTTTGGAGTGTTGACCAAATTCTGTAAACGACAGTGACTAACAGAATCCAATGTAAACAAAGCTCTGTGAGAGAGTTGATGGAGTGAAGCACAAGTCTATCCACACAAACCAGACCAAGCAACAATGCAATAGCCAGTGAGTTGTCTAATGCTAAAACGGTGAGACCACAAACCATGCATGAGTCAACAACAAGCGATCCAAAGAGCTAATGTGATGAAAGAGAGGTTTGAGTGCAAAAACAAAGCAAATGCAATGCAGAACCTAACCACGCAGAGCCAAGCATCAAAATAGAAGGCCGAGCCAAATGGTGAAGATAAGCACGTGATGGAGTTCTAAGGGTGTAGGATGCAACTATGCACGAGCTATGGAGTCCAAGTCCAACACCACTATAAACCCAGTAAAACTAGTACTTCTAGAGCTCAGATCTAAACTGAAAACACTCCAAAATTGCATGCAAAGATGCAAAATTGTTAAACCCCAAAAATGAAGCCACAAACACCCAAAAACCAAACCGAGGTATGAAGCCCCGAATCAATGCACTGAACACACGAATGGAATATCCATTATGAAACACACAATAAAATCTGAATATCATGCCGAAAGCTGGAAAGCACGCATAGAAATGTCGATGAGTGCATGGATCCACAAGATCCACTTTGATACCATGAAAGAGGGTTTAAAACCCACAAGCAAGGATCACGAGGGACAATGTGCACATCAACGAGACGTGCGAATGGCAGTGTGAAGAGATCTCGGGAGGAGTGAGCATCAACCGAATGTGCATGCAAAGATTTGAAACACGGGCAGAACTTGGTTAAGCCATAAAACTCTCCTCTATCTCATAGATCAAATGGGGTGTACATATAGGAGGTGTTGAGTAACCCCAGTGCTGCAATCATGAAAACTTGAGTAGAGAGGGGGAGTTACATTCCCAAAATAGAAGTGTAACTCCCAATGATGCATATGATGCAATGACACACTGACGTGTAAGAGAATCTCATAATGACCCCTAAATGACACATGGACCTACGATCTCACCTAAGTGAGATGACTCACCTAATGATGTGGAAAATAACACACACCAATAGGTGCAAGTATGAAAGGTTTGGGTATCGTGTCAGGAGTGGTGTGAGACATACAATTTGGTAGTGGGTAAATATATAAAACCATCAATGTGCGAGTTTAGTGGGACATTAGGAACACTAGGCATGACCAATTCAGACCCTTTTCTTCTTTGCAGGATATGGATCTAGTAGGTCAAGAGGAACAAGACCTAGTGGATCCAGTGGATTTGGTGGAGGAGGAAACACTGGAGGGAACCAAGGCTCTAGATTGGGAGGAAAAGGACCCCATCCACCTCCCCAAGTGTTCTTTGAGATGTATTTACACTTACTAGACTATAGGGGCATTGAAGATACTACAAAGCATGTACACAAGTGTGAATTACTATAGCGCACAAAAGGGACCACTACCCCAGAGTGGAAGGCAAGTCGGTTTGCATAACATCGTTGCGTAAGGGCATGCACATAGTTGGTATAAAAATTATGACCTTTATCGGATGGTGGTAGACTACACCGCATTTAAGAACACCTTCCTATTATAGTTCCATATCCTTGAGTTTATGTAGAAGAGCATCAATGCTCTGAAGGAGATCTAGCAAGGGATGGCAGAGAGTGTGCAAAATTATGACATGCATTTCAAGAATCTCTTGTCTAAACTAACCTATGAAATTCATCCTTCAAAATATGCTCAATGGTTTGTCAGAGGATTGATAGCACCATTTATAAGGGTTGTATTATGCAATACATTCATAGACCCACGTGAGGCATTGGAAGCTTCCTTACACACTGAATTTATTGGGAGCATTCATATTGGTGTTACTCCTTTCTGGAGGCTCAAATTTCTACAATGGCCAAGAAGTTGGAGAAGTTATTTGTAAACTCAGTTTATGAGATTTGTAATGGGATTTGGTATACAAACCGTGAAGTGGAAGTGCATGCGAAGGATAATTGCCTTCGAAATTCGAAGATGACGCGCTATGCTAGTACACGGTGAGATTTTCCATGGGGATCATGATGCAACTAGATACCCTATACTCCAATGTGAAATCCACAAGAATGTTTCTTGCTATTGTTATATTTGTACTTCTACAACCCATGATACCAAGGATTACAGGATCGATTGATTAGATCCATGATGTTATTGATCTTAGTGTACACGAGAATAGCCTTGCAAGTAGTTCCAAGGATTATCACCATCATTATGAAGGGCGCGTAGATGGAGGAGTGTGTGGAAGAGGTTTTCACAGAGGAATTCATGGTCTCAATAACCACAGTGGAGGATGACATGAATTCCCGCAAGGAACCTGTTAGAACTATGAATCTACAGAGCATTACAAACATGAGTGTCCTTATCTGTTATAATGCTCATGGTGTGGAAAGAAACAAAACTACAAAGAGTGTCCAGAGCTTTATAAGTATACGAACTAGTAACACTGGAAGGATAAAGGTGTTGGGATGGTGAGCATCAAGAAGGCTGATTCACAATGGATGCCAAGAGTTACACATGAGTCAAGACTAGAACCTGTCTTTGGTGGTGACAATGTAAGTAGAGGCCGCACACACCAGGGAGATGCCAAGAAAAAAGACACTAGTTTCAAGAGAAGAAGTGATACATGGAAAGTATCCGGACCTCACTCATCGAAGGAGGTGTATCAAGAGACTATGGATGTGATTCAAAGTTTACAAGGGGAGATCTAATGTCTAAAGGAGTAATCAAGGCAGTTGGAGAAAAGGAAGAGTGACAAGGCCCCAAAGAATGACTTGGATGAAGTCAAGGAGGTATGTAGGATGTTAAGGCAAGAGAATATTATTCCATTATTAGGAGAATGGATAAGGGAGAATGTACCATGCGTCAAAGCAGAGTGTGAAAGGAAGGTTTTTCATGCAAACCTTCCTCCTCACATCCTTGACTATGACAAGGAGATTACTTTGAATTCAATTGTTGATGGATGGCTTCTGAGTAATATCCTCATCGATACGAGAGGAGAGGTCAATTTTCTTACATTATATGTCTGACATCAGATGGGAAGGCCCACATTACAGCCATCTTCAAACGTGATGTATATGGAAAACAAGACTAAAGAAATACCCATTAGAGTTTTGAAGGATGCGGTTATCACCATTCAAGGGGCCAAGTTCATTGGATAATTCAAAGTCTTGATGCTCGCCGAGGTAGAAAACTTTCCAGCATTTCTTGGGCACCCATGGTGTTACAAGAACAATGGCGACCTACGGGTTAACACGAGGGTATATTAGCTTAGAAAAAAGGAAGAAAGGGTGATCATCCCTTTGAAAGATGAGAATTCAGCACCCTATACTAAGCCATTGGGAGAAGAAGTCCTTGACAGAATCTATTTGTGTTCCATCATAGATCCTAAGATAATTCATCCCACAGAGGGAGTCATCTAGTTTGAATATGCTCAGTCCTTGAGTGATACCACTAGTGTGGCATGAGAAAATTAGGTGTATGGGACCTATGATTTTATTGGGAAATAGTTGAGAGGATCTGTAAAAAAGGTGAGCGATGACATGCTCAATCAAGTGCCCGAGAGGAAAGAAGTTTCCAAGTTCCTGCGGGGAGCATATCCTAAAATTTTCTTACGATAAATGGAAGATCATTGGAAAAATGAGGACAAGAGAAGTGGAATGCTCAATTATAACATACTCATAGCTGCAACACACTAGTCAGCTACACATTGGGAGAACCTCCTAGAGTGGTGTGAGGTAAGAATCACATTCTCAAAAATGTTCTCAAGGAGCAACACGCCCACAGTCATATAAGACTACCATGGTAAAGAGACTACTTCATTTCATATCTAAGCATGTGAGAAGTCCTAGATGAGAATCGTAAAAGCATTACCACCTTTGTTATGGATGCATAAGTTGTATTCTACCTTATAAGGTTATGTGTGCACTTGGTATGTTCATTCGAGAGACGTGTCATCAAACAATTAATTGGTAGGAGTTGGCGGCTAATCGCATTTTATCTTTCGAATATAGGAGTACCAAGCCATCAGTAGATAAGGCGTTGTAGGTGATCAAGTGCCTTACGATGGGAGATAGTGCTATGGTAGAGGATAGGCTATTAGAATTACTAGGTAAACCTTATTTGGAGACATGCCTCAATGAAAAGAAATCAGAGGAAGTACAACTTGAGCGTGTATGCATGGAAAAATTAAAAGGAAAAATTATCTATGTAGCGAGATGGAGAAGAAATGGAAAATTTGGATGTCGGCCATTTAGAAGGTACGTGTGAATTCATAGAAAATTTTGATGAGCGAGAACGCACCTACCATGAGCCCTTGAAAACAAATAAGGTTAACATTGGAACAAAAATAGAACCTAAAGACGCTATCATTGAGGACTATTGGTTGGAAAATTAAGTTTCAAAGGTCGTTGATCTATTGTGTGAGTTCTAATATTTGTTTCCTTGTGGATACCATGAAATCAAAGGTGTTCACCATTCTATAGGGGAGATGAAGATCAAGTTGAAGGAAGGTGTGTGCCTGATTCGGAAGAGGCCTTATTTGAATGAATCCAAATTTATGAGTATAGGTCAAGGAAGAAATAGACAAGATGATAGCATCTGGTATCATTGAGGCAATGGAAGGATCAGAATGGTTAAGCCCAATTGTCATCAGTATCAAGAAGGATGGAAGGATAAGAATTTTTTTTTACTACAAGGATTTGAATGTAGTATGTATCATCAATCCTTTTCTAACCCCCTTTATTGAAGAAATTTTAGAGGGAGTAGCTGGGCGTGAAGTCTACTCTTTCATGGATGGGCTCTCTAGGTATCGCCAAGTGAGGATTACAAAGGAAGAATAGAGAAAGAAAACTTTTTCCATTGAATGGGGAAGTTTTTCCTACATGGTTATGCCTTTTGGATTAAATAATGCACTTGTGTTCTCATGCATCATGGTACAATCATTTTAGGACTTCATCCATAAATTTCTTCAAGTTTACGGATGACTCATTGTGCATGCATTAGTGAAAGACCATCATGATAATTTAAGTTTGATTTTTGAGATATGTCGAAATATAGGATTTCCCTCAACATTAAGAAATGTGTCTTTCTTTACTCTGTTTAGAACCATGTTAGGACACATTATATGCAAAGAAGGCTTACTAGTAGATCCTACCAAAGTTGCAATTATGCGGGATTAGGGGATCCTACTAATCAAAGCGCAACACGTAGATTCCATGGGCATATGAGGTATTATAGAATATTCATCAAGGGGTATTCCAAGATTACCGTGCCCTTTGAGGAATTGTTAAAACACAAGAGTACCTTTCATTGGGGAGAAGTGCAGCCGAAGGCATTTGACACTTTGAAGGATAGGCTTGCCACATCACCCATATTACATTTTCCTTCTTGGTATAATCCTTTCCATGTGCATGTTGATGCCTCAGGGACAACTATGGGAGTCGTACCTAGTGAGGGAATTATTGATCATCCCTTGTGCTTTGCAAGTAGAAATTTGACACCAGTAGTACAAAATTACACAACTACTTAGCGTGAAGCATTGTCTATGATCTATGCACTGCATAAGTTTAGGCACTATCTGTTGGTAAAAATATTTATATTGTACACGGACCAAATGGAATTGAAGTACTTAGTCAACAAGCTCATGTTGCAAGGGTACATATGTCGTTGGGTCCTATTGTTTCAAGAATTTGAGTTCACAATGGTCATAAAACTAGGAAAATAAAATTTAGGACCTTACCATTTATCAAGGATCAACTTAGGGGAGGATGCGCAAACCATTGAGGATACCATATTAGACATGTAATTGTTTAGATTATGGCACATGCCCTCATACTTGGAAGATATCACAATGAACTTAAAAATAAGTGTGGCACCGAAGGGATGAAGGCTCGGAGAGAAAGCAAGCAACAATATGTGCCACACCCTACATGTTGATTAGTGGATACCTATATAAGCTATGTCGGGATGAGGTTCTCGCACCAATGCATATTGGAACATGAGCGTGTGGTGTAGTCATATTTTATACCCTTAGACTAGTATTATAATCCTATGCATGCTAGCCTATCACCTAGCAGGTGTTGGGAACTCACTCAAGGCATGCGCGGACAACAATTATATCCTTTACGTAATTCTTGTGTGAATGCATCATCTTATAACAGATATTCAAATGGAAATGAGTAGAAAATAACCATGCAACATTCTAAGAACCTAAAATGAGTTGTCAGCTCATAGCATCCAAAAAAGAGAAATAACAAGTAGCATGTGGAAATGGTTCATACAGAAAGGAAATGCATAAGTATTATACTCTTGAACACATATATGATTCATAGTGAAACCTTATATTCATATTAACTAGTTTAGTAATCACATTACATCACTTGAGGTCATAACATATCCTCATATAGCCATGTAGAGCCAAGTCATCCATCAAAACTGTATTATGCTCACCATATTGCAAAATTGAATATAGACCCATCCCTCTAAATGTGCCATTACTTACAGAGCTCTCCTAATCCCTAACCCTTAAAATCCTTCATTATGTTTATGCAGGGCTTTGCCTCTCTTTTCTCTCCTCCGCACTCTCCACACACTATATACTATATATTTCTTCTATCAGAACTTGTATTTATAACCTCGGCTCCCACCACCATGCCTTTCAGAAGTTACAGATCGGTCACCAAGTGTCAAAGTGGTCCTCCATGGGAGCATGCCTTCATAGATCCAAGCTCTCCACTCCTTGCAATGATGTCTTCTAGAACCTTCCATCGCATGCCTAAAATATTCCCTTTTTGATCCCACAGTCACTAGGTTGGAACCTTATCCACAAGGGTCATGATTTTCTCGTGTGCTTCCTGGGATGCTGAATATGGCTAAGTACAAAATTTATTTTTTCCTTACGCATGCGCCATATGTCTTGCAACCTACTGCTAGGACCCTTCCCTATATTCCTTCAACCTGCGTGCCCTTTTTCAACTAGGTCCCACACGCCCATGTGCCTTCTTGTACTTAGCTGATATTTTGGGGCCCAACATCACCCCACACTATGCCTATTCTCCATCCTTGGAAACACTCTTCAATAAAGAAATAAATAATGGAAGATCCTTACAAATGGTTGGAATGGAAGAATAAAGGAATGAAGAAATGGGGAAAATAATGAAAGAATGGGGAACTTGTTTACTTCTGGAGGAGGAGAGGGAAATCCTTCCCTAATTCTGCTTCTAACTTTCCCCAAGTGTTGACCTCGTTCTGAGCTTGTTGATAGAGGTCACCCACCAAGGTGCTCACTTCTTCAAAACTCAACTCCTCTCCCTTAGCACTCATTGTCTCTATGATCTCCTCTAGTTGTTTTCCCAAATCCTCAAGTGCGTCCATCCTCCGAGTGATTTGGGGTACAATTCCTTCATTCGGTTCTTGATTGAGCCTTGCAAGGTCTCAATGGCCTTTTATTTATTTTCCACTTCAGCTAGGATTTTTTCTTGCTCATCCCTGTTCCCCTTATTCTTTTCTTATAAATCCTTGAGTTCCACTTCATGGGTGGCAACCAAGATACTTTCCACTCTATCCTTATCCATATAATTATACTAGGCAGCCCTAGTAACTTGTGTGGTGACTTTTAAATTGGTGAGGATTTTATTGTATCGAGAAAATATTTCCACAACCTTCATCTTATTTTTCTTGGTGTGCCAACACCTCTTCTACGGATTCTAAGGCAAGTGGTTACCTCTCCATAGTGAGTATGCGGGTCAATTCCTCTAGGAACTGTAAGGCTGATCCATATTTTTGTGTGGGCGGTGTTAGGTTTGGATGCTTCAAGACAATGGCATCCGTGATCATCTCTATTTTCTTGTATGCCTCACACACTCTTGCCTTCTCGTCTTTTAACTCATGCGTTAAGTGAGTGCTAATTATTTCCTCCTTCTTCGTGGCATTTCTTTTCTCAAGGAGATCTTCCTCCTTTTTTCTAGCTCTACCTCTTAAAAATTCACCCTATCATTTCTTTTGAATAGTCTGGCTTTAACCTCAACTAAAACTTTGTTGAGTGTGTTGTAGATTTTCTCATCGATAAGCACGAGAATTTACTAAGGGGTTTATTCCTTTGTCTCGGCACTTTCATTAATTCTCCTTGGCTTATTTCAAATTCAAGCTCATCAATGTGGGACTCAAATACCCATGATAACATTTTCCTTGTACAAGGGTATGCAACTTCCTCATCAAATGAATTCATGGCCAATAGCTTCTCCATTGACACAATGCTCTGAAAGCATGCACCTAACACCTTGTTCGGGTCTGCATCGACACTAAAATTTTCCTCCGTAATTTCTATTTCATTAATGTATGTATTAGGAATAGGATGTTGTTAAGTGTAATTAGTAGTAGTGTCCGATAGAAGATAACGGCACCGTCAGTACGGTGCCACCAATAATGTAGAGTACGGTAACAATCAAAGTACAATAGGAATGTTGTAAAAAGTAAATATTTGTCGTAAGTGGTCCAGTAATGTTAAAATGTCAAAGTTGGGATAAGTAGAGAAGTAGGGTCTACATGATTAGGAATTAGAAATATTATATTTGTAATAAGGACAAAGAGTGATGTCATAAATATTTTGTGTATTTTATTTGTGGAAAAGTCTAAAAAGGTGGAACCCATGTGAGATGATAAGGTTTATCTTATCTTAGAAGATAAGCCTACATGTAAAGGCAAGAGTTTAGGCATGGAATATGATTGGCCGGAAGAGATTTCCTATCCTATCTTAGAGATAAGGTGGATAAGCCTAAATTCCTATAAATAAAGAGGCCACCCCCCTCATTTGGCATAGAAGGAAGTAGTGAGAAATATTGTATGAGTAAGTGTGTAAAGGAAGCCATCATTTTGAAGGTGTGTTAAAGAATCCATTAAGAGGTGTAATTGTGAAGTTTCTCCCATAGTATTGGTGGAATGCAAGTAAAGTCAGTAACACTTGAAGTACCTCATGGGTGAGATTGTAACAATTTCATGTTAATATTATAATTTACTCTGATATTTCAAATTTATCATCATTCCTTCTTATCATAGTCTATGGTATTCTTGTGTTATGTTTGTTGTTGTGTTTCCAGATTACATCCACCAAACTAAAGGCTATGCATTAGTAAATAATCATAGCATGAGGAGTTCCCGGTGAAGAATTATCATAGTGCCGGATTGGTGATGACATTTTGGTTCCGTTGCCGGGACCATTCCTCGTTGGTGGATTTTCTGGAGAGATATTCCCACTTAGTCAAAAATCATTTGGAGAGTAACCTTGTTTTTATTGTGCATAGTAGTTACCATGGTAAAGTCACTTTTTACCGTGAATAGTATTTACCACAGTAACTTCACTTTTTACCGTGAATAGTATTTACCGTAGTAACTTCACTTTTTACCGTGAATAGTGTTTACCATAGTAAAGTCAGTTTTTACCGCAATAAGTCAAGTTTTACCATAGTTTACCGTGGTCATTTCTATTTTACTGTAGAAAGGTGTAAAGTCACTTTCTATTATAGTGATTCCAATTATTTGTGCACATAAGTCTTGTTGATTGTACTTGTGGGTTGGTATTTCACTGTGGTTACTTTTGAAAATGGGGAAGATTCCTATTTTTCAGCCCAATCTAATGAAGATGCTTCCTCTTTCGTTCAAGAGTTTAAAAGATCTTGTATTTGTAATGGCCTTATAAGAAGGGAACAATGGACTGAATTTTTTCCTACCTTTTTGGATAGTTTAGCCCTTAGGTGGTTTGAAACACTAAGTGATAATGTGAAAAACTCATGGGATTTATTAACTGAAAGTTTTCTTGAAGAATTTGGTGAACAACAGAAATATGCAGATCTCGTGATCGATATCACAAAGCTATCCCAAGGAGAGAAGGAGAAGATAAGGGATTATCATGCTCGTGTTTTAGAGCTAAGGAGGAAGCTCGATGCCTAGATCCGAAAGGAAGGATTAGCATATGGGTTGATGAATGGCGTGAATAATCTCCTCTGTAAGCACTTCATTCTTGGGATGAATCCAGAGATCAGACAATGAGTGAAGTATGACCACCCAGCTACCATTGAACAAGCAAAGGAGATTACAAGAAGGCAAGAAGAGAGCATGGAAGAGCAGCCTAAAGAAGTTGTTGCTAAAATAGAGCCTACACCAAAGCACCTTTGGTCTAGAATCCACAACCACTCTCGGTGAGCACAAATCTTTCTCCTAGTACATCTACTGAGTATGAAGATCTGCTCAAGAAGATGGGTCAGTTAACTATTAATCTTCTTCAAGGAAAAGAATTTAGTTCTCAGGGAGGAGATAGAGGTCCAAAAAGAAATATTTTTGAAGTTGTATGTTATGGTTATAAAAAGGGTCATTATAAGTATAATTGTCCAGATAGGGCTTCTACATCTAGTATAAGAGATAATGATAAAGGAAAAGCACTTGTGAATTCTTTTGATGTAGTAGATAAGAGCATAAATAATGAAGTAGATGTGTTTGTAACAAAAAGAAAGAAAGAAAAAGATAACCAAGATGGAAATGATCCTAAGAAGATGAAAGGAGAAACTAGTAAGAAACATAGGAGAAGAAAGTTGGGTGTGCAGGATTTTTGATTTCACAGGGACAAGGACCATACTACATCTTAAAAGATCTGTCCAAAAGGCCTACAAATATTACATATGGTCAACTCTTGGCTATGTCTTTTGAGAAGAGGTAGGAGCTGCGAAGTGGACTCAATGCTCGATAAAGGAAGGAGGTTGAGGTCCCTGTTTTGGAGGCAGAGGTGGATCCCTATGCTCCACAAGCTGATGTACTATGTAATGGTATTTCAATTCATGATGTCTTAGTTGATGGAGGTGCTACAGTTAATGTAATGACCGAGTCTGTAATGAATATGTTGGGTTTAAAAATTGATCACCCTTCAACACTTATGTTAAGGTCATTAAATAAGGGAAAAACTAAACTAGAAGGTGTAGTTTCAAATGTGGTAATATCTGTTATGGGTATTGTATGTGTGGTAGACTTTCAGGTGATGAAAAATGGTACTGTTGCGTACCCAATGTTGTTGGGAAGACCATGGCTAAGGAGAGTTCATGCAATAAACTACGTAATGAAGGCTTCATGACACTTAGATATGGTAGAGAGAGGGTGAAGATAAACGTTATCCCTCGGCATCATAAGGCGGAACCTGTGGATTCAAGTGATGAAACTGATGATTGTACATCCTCTGATTACTCTAGTACCAGTGAAGTGGACACTGAAGATGAAGAAAGTGAGGTTGATGTTTCGGTCATGGATATCCTTCTAGTCACACCAACTCATGACCCCGTAAAATTATATACGAAGAAGAAATTGATGATCGTTTCCAGCAAATAAAGATTGGTGATGCTATGATGGAGAGTGAGAAGGAATCCTACCTCCATCTCTTTCGAAGGTACATACACATACTCACTTTTGATTACAAGGAACTCTGTCAAGTAAGTTGGGTAGAACATTCTATTGAGTGGTAGATGGTGCTAAGCCTATAAAGCAAATGCCATATAGAATGAATCGTAATTTTCCAAGGCGTAAAAGAAGAAATAGATAAGTTGCTTGATGCGGGATTCATCTTTGTTGTGGATAATTCGAGAATGGGTTTCTCCGATTGTGATCTCAATAAAAAGAATGGGAAGCTACACATTTGTCTTGACTACGAGGAAGCTCAATAAGGCAACAAAGAAGGATCATTACCCTCTTCCATTCTCGATCAGATCTTAGGCGAAGTAGCTGGCCATGAGTGCTATAGTTTTGCTGATGGATATAGTGGATACAACCAAGCTCGTATAGTGGAGAAAGATCAGCTGAAGACCATGTTCACCACTCCATGGGGAATGTTTGCTTATAGAGTTATGCCTTTTGGATTGTGTAATGCTCCAGTAACATTCCAAGTGTTTTCGAATAGGGTGTTCGAACCCTACATTGGGAACTTCATCAGAGTATTTTTGGATGAGTTTTGCATCTATGGGAGCAAGATGGACCACCTGCACTAGATGGAGACAATATTTCAAAGGTTAGATGAAGCACAAGCCTCACTAAACCCTAAAAAGTGTGTCTTTGGATGTTCTAAAGGTGTTTTGTTAGGGCATGTTGTATCCAAAGATGGTATTGGTACCGATCCTGATAAAGTTTCAAAAATCAAAGAGTTACCATTTCCTATGAATAGAAGTAAGTTGAGATAATTTTTAGGCCATGTGGGTTACTATAGAAGGTTCATCAAGAATTTCTCAAAGATTGCACAACCACTAACCCAGTTCTTGAAGAAGGATGTTACTTATGAACCAGGAAATAAGGCACATGAAGCTTTTGAACAACTGAAGGAAGCCCTGGTGTCTTCACCTATTTTAAAGAATCCATATTGGAGCAAGCCATTCATTGTGTATACTGATGCCTCAGATGTAGCACTAGGAAGTACTCTGAGCCAAAAGGATGAAAATGGGAATGATCATCCAGTTTACTTTGGGAGCAGACAAATGAGCAGTGCTGAGGTAAATTATACTGTAACTGAAAAAGAGGCTCTAGCTATCATTTTTGCTGTAAAGAAGTTTAGAAATTACTTGCTAGGGAAAAAATTTATAGTTGTAACAGATCATCAGGCTCTAAAATATATTGTCAATAAGCCTAACCCATCAGGGAGGATAGAAAGATGGATAATTTTGCTACAAGAATTTGAATTTGATATTATAGATAGGCCAAGAAAGAAGCATGTCAATGCAGATGCACTTTCTCAAGCCTATGATGGTTTAGGTTTACCTTGTGATGATGATGATTTCCCAGATGCAGCATTGTTATCTCTTGACACAATCCCTAGTGAATATATAGATATTTGGAATTATCTAAATGAATTCAAGTTTCCTGATGGTGCCAATGTAAAGACTAAGAGGAAGATTACTCAAGCCAGTCGTCCATATTCTATTATGCATGGAGTATTATTTCGAATAGGACCTGATGGACAGTAAAAGAGGTCAGTTGGACATGATCAAGAGAAGGAGCTGATAGAAGAATTTCACAATGGTACATGTGGAGGACACTTCTCTAGACAACTTACAACAAGAAGGATCTTGGATGCAAGTTATCACTGGCCAACTCTTTTTAGAGATTGTTATAATTATTGTAAGACATGTGATATTTTTCAAACACATGGTAACCATAAGACTTCATCAGCTCCATTATGCCCTATTCTTCCACTTGGTCCCTTTGAAAAGTGGGGAATAGACATTGTAGGTCCACTTCCAACTACCCCACGCAAAAATAAGTATATTGTAGTTGCCACATATTATTTAAGCAAGTGGGTTGAAGCTAGACCATTGAAAATAGCTTCCATGGATGAAGTGACAAGGTTCATATATGAACGCATCGTCACTAGATTTGGTTTCCCATTAGAAATTGTAACAGATCGAGGAATCCACTTCATTAATGAGGTGGTAGAAGCCCTAGTCAACAAGTTTTCTATTAAGCACATGAAGGCAAAAACATACAAGACAAGCACAAATGGACAAGTGGAACGAACAAATTTTGTGTTGTGTCAAATTCTAGCAAAAGATGCAGCCTTGCAGGTACATAAGTAGGATAAAAGGATTCATGCAACATTGTGGGCATATAGGGCAACATCAAAGTCAACAATAGGATACTCCCCATTTCAGTTGGCTTATGGCATTGATCCAATTCTTCCTATTGAGTTTGATATTCCCCTTTGTGAGAGTTATGAAAAATAAAAGGATGGATGAAAGTGATTCAAGAAAAGAAAGGTTGGTACATCTTCATTTGTTAGAGGAAATGAAGGAAATGGAAAAGGATACAAGCTATAAGAAGAAAATGAAGCAAAAGGAATACTTTGATCAAAACATCCGTTGGTCTCCATTTCATGTAAATGACTTGGTTCTAGTATATGATTCCAGATACAAAAAAAGAAGACAGAAAATTTCTTCCAAAGTGGATGGGGCCCTACAAAATAGCAAGTTGTGCATGAAAATGGTACGCATCTTGATGGAGGAATTGGATGGCACTCCTATTACGAAATGGGTCAACCATGAGAAGTTGAAGATTTTCCAAGCACCATCTTCTGAATGTCCATAAGAGTCTACTCCGAGGACGGAGTAGAAGTTAGGAATGGGGAAGATGTCGACACTAAAATTTTCCTCCTTAATTTCTATTTCATTAATGTATGTATTAGGAATAGGATGTTGTTAAGTGTAATTAGTAGTATCATCGATAGAAGATAACAGCACCGTCGAGACGGTGCCACCAATAATGTAGAGTATGGTAACAGTCAAAGTACAATAGGAATGTTGTAAAAAGTAAATATTTGTCGTAAGTAGTCCTGGTAATGTTAAAATGTCAATGTTAGGATAAGTAGAGAAGTAGGGTCTACATGATTAGGAATTAGAAATATTATATTTGTAATAAGATTAATGTCATAAATATTTTGTGTATTTTATTTGTGGAAAAGTCTAAAAAGGTGGAACCCATGTGAGATGATAAGGTTTATCTTATCTTAGAAGATAAGCCTACATGTAAAGGCAAGAGTTTAGGCATGAAATATGATTGGTCAGAAGAAATTTCCTATCCTATCTTAGAGATAAGGTGGATAAGCCTAAATTCCTATAAATAAAGAGGCCACCCCCTCATTTGGCATAGAAGGAAGTAGTGAGAAATATTGTATGAGTAAGTGTGTAAAGGAAGCCATCATTTTGAAGGTGTGTTAAAGAATCCATTAAGAGGTGTAATTATGAAGTTTCTCCTATAGTATTGGTGGAATGCAAGTGAAGTCGATACACTTGAAGTACCTCATGGGTGAGATTGTAACAATTTCATGTTAATATTATAATTTACTTTGATATTTTAGATTTATCATCATTCCTTCTTATCATAGTCTATGGTATTCTTGTCTTATGTTTTTTGTTGTGTTTCCAGATTTCACCCACCAAACTAAAGGTCGTGCATTAGTAAATAATCATAGACGAGGAGTTCCTAGTGAAGAATTATCATAATGCCAGATTGGTGATGATAGGTCATCAATGTAGCTCATTCCTTGACCTTTTGTTGCTTCGTGCTCTTCCTCCTTGTGCATGCAGCCCTTGGAAAGCTTACAGCCAAACAAGGATCTCCCCCATGTTGCCATATTCTTTTCCTATTCTTTCCTCCTCAACTTCCTTTAGCACCTCATTCATGCTACATTCTACCTCTTGTTCCACCAGCTTCTTGATAATTCCTACCACTTCTCTCTCTCTGCAGCCTCTTCTATTTGTTCCTTTATGAGGCTTGGGGTCCTTTGATCCTTTGTATTTACTTCTCCGCTCATCCCCTTGCCTTGAGCCTCAGTCTCTTCTTCGTCATTCTTCTCCTCATCCTCTTCATTATACTCCTCATCTCCTTCATCCTTAGAATCATGCACCTCATAGACTGGATGGTCTTCACCTCCTTTAGGATTTTCATCATCATCTCTGCGCCAATGTAGGCATCTAAAATTTCTTTTTCTTCTAAATATTCCTCATCAACCACCTTTTGCTTCTTCCTTACAGGGATTACAATACAGAGATTCTTCCTTTTCCTTCTCTTTGACAAGTGATGTCTTCCTTGGAAATTCCTCATGGGTGAGGGGCTCTTCGTGCTCCAACGCCTCTTCTTTTAGGTTATTTACTTTGAATGGAGACTTATTTCTCCACGTGTAAGTACTAGGCTTAATGCTTTCTTCCGGCGCGCCCACCATTTGTGTGGTTTGAACACTTGGTGCCTTCTACACCTCTTCTCTTTCTCTCTAAGTGTGGAATTCTTCCCTCCCGTAGGGTCTTGAGTGATAGAGACATCATTCTCCAAGTAAGTGCCCTTTTTCAAATTTTGGCCATATGCACAGATACACCCTTACTACGGTCCTTCCTATAATTGGTAGCGTTAAAGGCTTCATTATCTGTATCTCATGGGAGACACATCTATCCATGTACGTGCACTTCGTTAGGTAGAAGAGCTTCAAAGATGCTCATGGTGGTCTATATGTACCTCACTAAAGTCAAAAATTAGTCTCTTGGCCTCCTGAACTGATTAAGTCTAGCTTGGAAGTATTACGCAATGAATTAGAAGGGTATCTTGCTCCATGGAATCATATAGCCATCTGTCAATGTAAATCTACCAATGCAGAAGTGTTGGTACACTTTAAATTTCACCTCTCCATTCACGAATGTGGGTAACTTCTCTGGGATCCTCCAATTATCCCCTAAATGCATCACGCATTCACTTATACCGCTTCTCTAGGCACGCTTTGTGAGTGGTCATCATGGTTTCACAAGTGTATTTCATAAATCTTTTTACAGGCGAGGGATCCTCTTATGGATACTCCCAAAAAAAATTTTTGGCCCATCGGGCACTCCAATATCTAAAAATACAATGGTGAGGAGGACGTTACCAAAGAGTATCTTTTCTCCCTCCTACGCACTGCTTATAATTTCATCCACGATGAAAGTAAACAAGTTGTAGATGGTTCCTTCTAATATCTTTCGGCATACATTTAGCCATGCCTTTTTCACTTATGTCCATCATTCCTGATCATTGAGCTTGGTGACCAAGTACGCAGCCATCCTCATAACTAGGTTTGGAATCTCAGCGATGTCAAAGTATCATGACCCCTTCTTGTAGTCATATGTGACTACAATATCCTTGATAGCCTCCTTGTCACTTAGATCATCATCAATGCTATCTCCTTCACAATTGAGGCCTGTGAACTTTGATATTAGTTATGGTGTGATGTGCATCTTGTACCCCACTACATAAACATGATCCTCATGCACACATGACATCAACCATTGGTAAAGGCACTTAGGATTGCCAATGTATGATAACCCATATATAGCTGCAAAAATCCAACCTTCTCTAATTTGACCTTCACCTTGTCTCTTTAAATGGGCATCCCATATGGTGTCCTCTTGTTAGTTGGTCAGACCAACTCTAGCACCAATTCCTTCTTGGTTGTACTCATGCAATGGTTATAATCACTCACGGACATCTTTTGTTAGTGTGAATCCCACTCTTTTCTTAGCAATACCCCATATAGGTACTGAATTTCCGAGTACTATTCTTCATTGGTGTTCATGACAAAAGCGATTTTCTTTCCCTTTTCATTTCCATTTGTTTTCTTTAGTGAAATTGTTGGTTTTCTGGGTGCCATATTTTCTAGTTAGACTGAACTTAAATACTCCTTCCTCTTTCTCTGCTCTACTATTCTCGCTCAATTCCAAAGCTCAAAGCTTTGACTCCTAGAATGAATCCTTCTTTCTCCATGAACTAGTTGTCAAACCCTAACAAGGAAATCCTTCCTTAAGACAACGCTCTTCACGAGAACCTTTCTCACACCCATGTACTCCTTACTTCGGGGTTCGGAGATCTACTTTAGATGCACACTCAAATTTCTCATATTGTCCTTTCTTCACACCAATATCTCTTTGGATGCTCTAGTTCACAAGAGCTTCTTTCACTTTGTAATCGCAAGGTAACAAATGACTTGCCCAACCTTGTATTTATAGTTTTGGCTTCTTTCCAGCATTAAATGTTATACCACCTACTAACGTACTTTAACATTAAATGCATATTTTTCCACTAAGATGAATTTAAGTGCCCTTACCCACATGCAACATCCTACATGAAAAACCCTTTACAAACTTCGTCATGCAAAAACCAACCCAACCAAAGAATATTACGCGCATGCCCATAACGTTGAAGGAACTTCTTCTGTCCTTTACCCGATTTTTTCTCTTTCTTACCTCATGTTGTTCCTTCTATTCATCCTTTTTGTATGTGGTTTCTGCAAATCCTTTTGACACCAACCATTCTCATTCACCTCTCTTCTACGTGCTTTTTATCCTTCAACGGGGCACGATGCATCTTATCCTCGGATCTATGAAAGAACAAGCTTAACAAGTAATCATGATTGAATTAATAACATGTCCTGCTCAATTACATGAATGATACTTAGATTCAATCAATATCTTCCATCCATCAATAAATATAGAAGCTCCTTACAAGATTGTCAATCTATATCAATGCATGTATGGAACTCGATCCAATGATTCAGTCATATGCGTATATTCTCTGTTACACATACATACATCCATCTCTTTGTAATAATACTAATCCCTCTACTATGCGCCTAACATCATATATATAGGGTGGGGACTTTCTTGTCATGTGTCTAGCTTGAGGTGCCTTCTTGATCGCCTCAAAATGCATGACTCTTCACACACATCAAAGTCGCTCATCCATGTGGGTTTAAATAGACCATGATAGTTTCTTCCTAGTGCACATAGTTTCCATATCCTCATCCATCAACTCCTAGCCAAATAAATCTTGGTGTAATAGCATGCTCACTTCACCCCGAATTGTAGGATGTCTCCCACCCCTATGATCCAAACCTCCACTATCTTTGTGCTCCTCCTCCTCAATGAATAAATTCTTCTTTCCTTTTATTGCTGCTGTAGATGCCTTCTTCGGTGCCATTTATACCTTGCAATTATCTCCCCTTCAACTTTGTAATTCTATGAATCAAACCATAGCTTGATTCAATTATGCCCTAGGTAGAAACTTCATAACCTAACTCTTTTGTGTCTCCTTACTTTGATCAAACCCTTCACCACCAAGGATGCAAGCTTCTTGTCACACAAATCTAGTTGTCACTCTTGGTTTCACACCCTTCGCACCTTAACTCGATCACTCGGCTCTTCACACTTGGCTCTTCTCTCAAATACTCTTAGTCACAACGGTAAAAATGAATCCACATCCCATCCTTATATAAAATTTTCAAATTTTGATGCATTTATTTCTCCTTCACCTACCAAATATCCCCTCATTCATTGACCAAATCCATTCATTCTACGTGGTACATCTTTACACCCAACTATAACCTTCTATCGTTCCTTCCTACCATCTAGTCATAGAATTCTCTTATTCAAAGACGCACTCGCAATCGAGTACCTCGTCACTGTACCTTCTCCTGCTAGCTATCATGGCCTTCACTTACCTCACATTATATTGTTCTTTCATTCATCTCCATCCTTGGTCTCTTTTGAGAAGTAATCTTCTTTTTACTTATTCCTTTCACACCCATAGTAGCTTATTCCTTTCATCTTCGAGATCCCACGGTCTTTTTCTTGGACAACTACAACCACCTTGCACACAAAAATTATGTGCAGTCCTTTGTGCATAAATATTATTCATACAATAATGAGATTCTACGTGCAAGCATGCTTATTATACAAAAACAACAACTAAATTGACAAACCATGGTAACAATGAAGGAAATACATTAAGGAAATATAGAATTGAAAACCTAAACTAAATGGAAATATTTCCTTATTATGAACACTAAGAAGACTTATTTATAGTAGGGCTTCAGCCTACTCCCATTAAAGTAACCGGGTAGCCATGTTCCATCAAGTGCTTCTAGCTGAAAGCACCGATTCAAGTATAGAAGTGATAAAATACAACCCCAACCAATGTACTTTGAGCTTTCTGGATGATGTAAAAACTTTGAGTCATATAGAAGTACCATTTGTCCAATCTCAAACTTATTATCCCTTATGTTTCTATCATGCCATGCCTTCTGGCTGGCCTTTTCCTACTTCTGACTCCATCATGCTATGGCTCAACGCTCATCCAATTGAATCATATTTTCGATATGTTCTTCTAAATCCTGTTCATTAGCTAGACCTCCAGCACATGCAATGCACAAAGAAGGTAACATAAATTATATAGGGAGAACAACTTCCGTGCCAAACACCAACTGAAACAGTGTGGCTTTGTTCAATCTCTTGTAAGTTGTTCTATATACCCAAAACACTGATTGACACTTTTTCATCCCAATCCATTCTTCCAACATCACATATTTTTTCATAGTTTAGCCCAAAGTTTTTTGAAGGCCTCAAAGCAATTCCATTTTCCTGTGGATGATAAGGTGTAGTATTATGGTGTGTAACCATAAACTCATCTAATAGGATCGTGATTGTCTCATTCAAAAATGTGTACCTTTGTCACTTTGGTCAAGGTTAAGGGACATCCATATCTTATAAGAACATTCTCCAACATAAATCTAGTTATAGTAGTTGTAAATACTGATCCTTCATAGGTGTTGCTTTTTCCCGCCATGTGAGATAATCATGCAAGCAATGATATAGTGTGATCTAGTCCTGTGCACTGGTTGGTGAAATAGGTATGAAAAAATCAATGACCCATTTCTCATACGGTTCTCAATTAGTAATTGGTCTTAAAGGCATCTCATCTCTTTGCCCTGGTTTTCCTAGGTGTTGACAATGATCACATGCCTTACAATAGTCTTTACAGTCTTTATACAATGTCTCCCACCATAATCCAACAATTAAGATCTTCTGGGCAGTCGCATCACCTGCATAATGGCCTCTTGTAATACCACCATGAGCTTCTTCCATGATATCCTTGCACTCATGCTCTAACACACAACGGTGTAATACTTCATCTTTTCCTAGCTTGTAAAGGTCACCATTGATTAACATAAATGGTGCCATGCATATAGAAAGCTACTTCTTTTCTAATGATTTCATTCCTTCTAGTGCCATACATGTTCATAAAAAGACAACAATGTCTTCTAATTCCATGGGTGTGCATTGTAACTTATATAACTGTGCATCCAACATTATTTCTTCAATTGTCTATGCATCCTCTCTTGAATTGATTCTAGATAAATGATATGGTCTAGAGTTTCTTTTCCTAGGCTTCACCACAATTGTGAAGTCAAACTCTTGAAATAGGAGCACCCATTTGCATATGCACCCCTATAAGATGGGCTTGTTTACCGAGTACTTCAATGCAATGTGATCTGTATAAAACACAAATGAGGTTGCTAACAAGTACTGTCAAAATTTTTACAATGCATAGATCATTGAAAAAGCTTTGCGCTTTGTAGTTGTATAATTCTGTTTAGTAGGAGTCAGCTTCCTACTAGCAAAATAGATTGGATTATCTATAATACCTTCACTAGGTTAAGCTAACACAACGCCAATGGCCATACCAGAAGTGTCCACATGCACATGAAATGGTTTATCCCATGAGGGAAAGCACAGAATGGGTGTGGTAGTAAGTTTTATTTTAATATCTCAAACGCGTGCTACTACAGTTCACCCCAATAAAATGTGTCTTTCCCCTTTAGAAATTCTTCCAAGGGTGTAGAAATTTTGGCATACCCTTTTATGAATTTTCTATAATATCATATATGACCTAAAAATCCACGCACCTCACTTTGACTGGTAGGTGCTTCTAGGCCTAAAATGACTACAACCTTGGTTGGATCAACTAGCAAACCTTCCTTATAGATTATATGTCCTAATAGTATCCCAAATGGTGTAGCAAATATGCACTTCTTGATGTTCAAAGAGATACTCAATTATCTACATCGTTCAAACATTAAGCATAGATTGTCACAATGATCTTTCACAAGCCCATATACTATCCAATCATCTAGGTAGACCTGTAAGAAGTTGTGAATAAAATCCTTGAATGCTTGAACAACTATGCGCGAGAATACAATAGGCACATTTTTCAATCCAAAGGGCATCACATTATAGGTAAAACTACCCCATTCAGTAGTAAATGTTTTCTTTTCTTGACCCTCCTGAGTGATCCTAACCTGGTGATACCCAGAAAATCCATCTAGAAAAAATATATTTTGCGCCCTGCAACTCCTAGTATTTCCTCAGTGAATTATGTAGGGAATGGATCTATGACACATGCAACATTCAAATCCCTATAGTACACACATCCTAATTCATCCATCCTTCCCCGATACCTTGATCACCATTGGGATAACCCATTTTGACTCATCAAGGGGCTTGATAATTCCAAATTTCAACATTTTATCAATTTCTTCTTTCTTGAGAATTTTGTTCCAGAATAGAGTTATTTCTATCTTTTCATTCTCTTGAGAAACAGATAAGGGTTAGGGCTAGGAGGAATACCTGTTGAGTTTTGGGAAGGTGTGTGCATACCGTAGAGAGATCAGACCGATTGTGAAGAGCTCCTTTTTGTCTGGGAAGGACTACCTGTAAATAAGAATGCAAGACCACCAGATTTTCATTAAACAATAAGTGAGGGAACTACCTTGGGCCTAGGAAATATTAGACTTCCTTTCGAAGGTGGTTATTTCCTTTTAATAAAATGAATGCAAATGATAATAAATAAGCTATTGCGAAATCACGATTTAGGTACCTCGTTACTAAAAGCAATAGAGACTAAATTACCAATAATAAAATGTCATGTTGTTTGTTTGGTCACTGGTTATTGATACATTCAGATCAAGTTCTGAGGGAAGACAAGGTTGGATATGAGATTGTTTGGAGGTAAATAGGTGAAAGGTTGGTTTTTGTATAAGTCACATGATGACCGACACGGTCCTTTGGATAACCGAGTGGTTATAAAACCGGTACTAGTAGGGGATAACCGATATCGGGGGGGTGATTTAGGGGCTTTTAAATGGATATTGGTTCTAAGGTGGTTATGGGGTTTAGAAGGTTGGTAGATGGTTGAGGGGAGTAGTAGGGTGATAGAGAAGACTCAGAGAGTGAGAAATTTGTCTTTGGGGCAATATAGAGATGGATGAATGAAGGTTAGGTGCAGGGTGCTACCGGGTGGTAGATCCAGGAGTGAGCTTATAATCACTATGAATCAAAAGTTCACAAAGTAGTGTCTAGAAGCATACAAGGTAATAAAAGAGACTACTTACTAGTTTTGATGTGGATGTAGGTCCAAGGAATGTAGTGGTGAAGGCAAGGCTCAGTTGGGATGATCCGGTAATCGAAGTGAGCTGATGAAGCTATCCTCCGACTCTCCCAATGTTTGGATGAGTGTGACAGTGATCTAGTTGCTTAGTTACAGTCTTGGGCTCAATACTCCTCTCTGCAACCTCTCTCTCTCTCACTTGTCTCTCTCTTGCAAATGAATTCGGATCCTTTGTTTTGGTTGGGGGAGGTCATTTATAGGGAACCGATGGTGGTTACCTAACCGACACCAGCCGTGCCAGCGTTGGGACGATGTCGGTTAGGTCAAAGTTGGCTATTTTTAGTAAAATAGCCAACTTTCCCTCCTTTTCTCCCAAGGGGTCAGTTGTGGGCTTGGTCAAGTCATTATTAGGTTCGTTTTGGTGTAGGTGAGGGGTGATGAGTCATGGGTGTGGGTCTGGACCAAGTTATAGGTCTTAATTAGGTTAGTTTAGGGTTAGGGCTAGGTCATGGTGAGGTGAGGTGAGGTGGCAGGGTTGGAGATGTGGATTTATTAATTATAAGGTAATTAATAAATAATTGTGTAAGGTTTAGGTGGTGAGGTAGGGTTAGGTTGCGAGATGAGATGCGGGGCACAGGGCGTCGTAAGACCCAAATTTGGTGTCTACATTTGCCCCTTGTTGTTGTGTAGCTTGTCTTATAACACCGTACTAATAATAATAAGAAGTGGTTGCCCCGATTAAGGGTATAGGTAATCCCCCTCAAATCTATCATAGATTGAGGCGACGTGAAATCAGGGATAGGGTTGATAAAGGGTGAATGATGATGAGATGATGGTAAGATGGTGGGGTAAGTTCAAGGAAGCAGACGCACGTTGAAATGCAGTAGTGTGACCAGGGTACACAATTTGAAGAGCAAACAAGCAATTCATAGGCAAAGGTCGATAGTTTATCCAAACAAGGTTGATATAATCCTGGGTATCAAGGCATAGGAAGTAGCTCCAGGGGATATAATGGGTAAGGTACCAGAATGTTTAGGTATGTTCAGCAGGACCAAATGGTTGATTTGGTTGAGATAAACGTCATGGTATCAGTCTAGGAAAATTTGGTCGGCTGATCAAATCAAGTATCCGAGTCATGCTAAAACACGAACATGTGAGCTCGATTGAACAAACAACTACATGATGGGTGGATAGAATCATAATTTGTGGGCCTTTATCGAGGTACTTAATTGGTGCAGCCTTAATTGGGTTGCGCCTTAGGCGGGCGGTTGGTTGGTTGCGGCCGTCGGTCGGGCCGGTTGGTTGGTTGAGGCCTTGGGTCGGGCCGATTGGTTGGTTGCGGCCTTGGGTCGGGCTGATTGTTGGTTCTGACCTTAGGTCGGGCCGTTGGTTGGTCGGGGCAACCTTGGGTTAGGCCGATTGGTTGGTTGTGGCCTTGGGTCGGGCTGATTGATTGGTTGCGGCCTTGGGTTGGGCTAATTGATTGGTTGCAGCCTTGGGTCAGGCCAATTGATTGGTTACGGCCTTGGGTCGGGTTGATTGGTTGGTTGCGGCCTTGGGTCGGGCCAATTGGTTGGTTGCGGCCTTGGGTCGGGCCGATTGGTTGGTTGCGGCCTTGGGTCGGGCCGATTGATTGGTTACGGCCTTGGGTCAAGCCAAGTGGTTGGTTATGGCCTTGGGGCGGAGCCGATATGGGTCGGGCGATCGGTGAGTGTTATCAATATAAATATGTGAAAATATGTTGGTTTATATTTTTAAGGAAAACACAACACATGATAGGTTATGGTAGGGGATGGTCAAGCTAACCTTGGGAGACCCCATGTCTCATAAGTGTTGCCTACATAGCCCATTGCACAAAGCAAGGAGGGGCCTCAGACCGATGTAGTTCTCCCTTAGGACCAAGGAGAGGTGAATTCAGGAAATTTGGTTGTGGTTAGGTAATTTGTTGGTTGGTAAAAGTTTGATGTTGGTAGGGTAATGTTGTTGGTGTTGGTGTGGGTATAGGTGAAGCGAGGGTTAGCTTACCCAAGCATAGGAAACCGTGTCTTGATTAAGGTCAACACATAATCCTAGATTCGGGTAAAAGAGGTAAAAGTGTCCCATAGTTGGAAAGAGCTAAACAAACCATGTATTATCATAGGATGAGCTTGAATCCCTAGGTACCTTGCATAGGTGAGAAGTTGATAGGTGAAAAGAGTTGTATAATCACAATATATCGGATATACGTCACGTCCCTTGAGTTTTGTTGTTTTGAAGAATGGTGAGGTGAGGTGGATGGTATAGTTGGGGCACAAGAGAACTTGTTATAAGGTGATTATTCTGATGAAAGAGAACCAAACCTAAATAGACAAGTCCATGACTCAAAAGTGCTTTTGAATACTACTTTTATTTTTCTGGATATAGACTGATCGATGCGGGAAGTCTATATGGGATATGCATTTTGTTGTTCTTGAGGTCTTCACAAAGCTGATCAATGCGAGAAGCTTTTGATAGAGGCTGACTTTGTATAGTTGTCCTTCAAGGGAGCAGTCTACTTATAGTAGCAGATGCGGCTTTGCACATAGCTGTCCTTCGAGGGAGTAGTCTACTTATATAGTAGTAGATGCGGCTTTGCACATAGTTGTCCTTTGAGGGAGTAGTCTAGTTTATAGCTTAGAGGTCTAGATGTCCATTTGGCATGAAGCATCTAGTTTTGCAGGAAGTTTGACTCAAGAATATCCTAGAATTGTATAATTGAGAACTTGTTATTTTGATACTTTTAAGTCATGGACCAGACTAAAAAGGGGAAGGCATCTTTAAGAGGAGGTGATGATCAAACCACGTGAGTTTGATTCTACTTTGAGATGCACGAAACAAGGTGTATGAGGTGGTAAATGAGCTCAAGGGACGAGCACAAGGTAGATAAGAAGTGATGTAACACTAAATTCAATAGTAGAATGGTCGGAGATGCAAGGCATTAAGGGGTTTAGGCTTAGGTTTACCATTAAGCGAAGCTAAACAATAAGTACCTGATCCGTAAGTGTGAGTGATAATGTAAGGCCCAATCCAATTAGGAAAATTTTCCACGTTTTCTCTTTTCTAGTTTGGTTACATGTTGATTCTCTTTGAGGACAAGATCACCAATCTTAAAGGTACACTCATGAATTCGCTTATCATAAGCACGCTTGATGCGCTTTTGATAAATTTGAAGGTGGTCAAGAGCTGTAAGAAAAGATCATTTTAGAAAAGTTAGGAGGGATAGATTTTGGGTCTATCGACTCCATGGGTGAAGATGGAAAAATGGGCGATGATGGTTCGGAAGGGGTGACTTCGTCATCTTCTGGATGGATACTGACACGAGGTTTCTCGGTGTAGGTGGTTTAGAAAATCCAAGACCACTACGATCTTTGTGTTTACGTGTAGTTATGAGAATGATCGTATGTCATCCTTGTTCATAAAGATAGAAACCAAAACCTTTCCAAGAATAGCGAGTCAGGAAGGTGAGGGTGAAATGATGGTTGGTTAGATATTGAAAATCAGATTGGAAGGGAACCACACCAAGGGGAGGTTCGGGGGGGTGACAGAATGCGTCGACACACCCATACATTAGGTTGGTGTGAAAATTAGGTGGTCCATAGGAGATCACCTCCCCCACATGACGGTCGTAGGTAGGATGCGCATGTAACTGTCCATACTCTTGTGGGGTATGGAAGGTGCTAACATTGTATAGGTGGTACTCCCCCAGCGTAAGGCATTGAAAAACACCTACCAAGGGATCCGAGGTTGGGATGTTGTCCGCGGGGAAGGAAGAGGTATTCGCGTAGTGGTTTCATTGGTCGAAGGTGTGGGTGCGGCTAAGGTGGATGGTTGAGGCGTGGTTGAAGTAGATGGTTAGGTCGGATCAATGGGTGCCTTGACTGGTACAAGCACATCATTAGGGTGGTATAACATATTGCAGGTTTTGAAGGGGAAGCGTCAGCTGTGACGGTGTATGACTTCCCCTCATACTTGAATTTTATGCATCTATGTAAGGTGGAGGGAATGCATCCCATAGCCGGATCAAGGGAGGCCTAACAACATGTTGTATTGGAACTCTCCCTCAAGGACATAGAAGAGTTCGGGCAAGGTACGTGGCCCTACATGAATGTTAAGGATCATGGTGCCTAGGGTAGAAGTAATAGCATCGTTGAATGAACACAACATGGTGGGGTTGGCACACATGCAGCTAGGAGGATATTCATCTATTGGAAGGCTTTGGAAGAGACGATGTTTAGGCTAGCGCCCCGTCGATCATAACACGACATACTCGGATGTCTCGGATGTAAGCCGAGATGAAAAGAGCGGGGTCAGGATCTTCTACACCAAAGAAGACAATTTCTTATTTGAAAAAATTGAAGCAGCCGCTTCGTTATACAGGGACAGAGGTGGTTGTGGAGGTAGGTTGTTTGGTGAGAGAAGCGACATGGTTGGGTGTTAAGATGGAGGCAACGGGAAAGGTTTCATTAGGTAGGACCTCTATCCCTTGGAGGATCTCAATTAGATCTTATCGATGAGATTCAGATGTTTGAATGAGATCATAGAGTGTCATTTTTATAGGAGATTGGTGAAGTTGTTTGATCATGGTGCGATGGGAAACTCCATCAGAGACTAGATAGGTAGGTCCATGAATAACCACTTTAGGTGGTGGTGCGATCGGGATGGCGGAAGGAGAAAGAGAGGCCGCAGGTGTGCTCTCTTTAGCTTTTCCATTGTTTTTCTGACCTCGAGTAGCAATGCTAATCATGTTGATCTCGTGAATACGAGATGAGGAAGATGGCAAGGATAAGTCATTGTTCTCGAGAGGTGGGGTTGCAATGATGATAGATTTTGGTGAGGCGGGGATAGGTGGTATAGGAGAAGGGATCGAAGCTAAGGGATTTTCCCTCCGTAAGTTGTCTTTCTTAGATTTTCTATCCGAGATAGGCAACTGGTGAAAGATGGCTTTCAAAGCTTTGCATCCTTCTACATTGTGTCCTGGTGTGCGGTGGTAGGCACAGATTTTAGATTCATCATAACCTATAGGTCGAGGTTTAGATGGATCATAGGGTCTGAGTGGGGGTAGGGAAATGGTCGCATCCCCTACCAACATATCAAGGATCTTGGCGTAAGATCCTTTGAGTGGGTCAAATTTAGATGAAGATGAGGCTATTGATTGAGTGGGTGAGATTATTGATTGTTTTGGTAATGGTTGGGTATGAGTGGTTCATACGGGTGGTGGTTTAGGCAAGGGATTTTGATGATTGGGTTTAACTAGGTGTGGCTTCTTCTACATGTAGAAGTCATGTTTAGCTAGTTAGATGATGAGGCCATAGATGACGTGGTGGCTAGGAAACAACCACGGGGAAAGAGGAGCAACAACAAACAAGTCCTTCGATGATCGAGTTTTCTTAGGGTTGGTAGGTAGGTAGGATACTTGGGGCGATGGTGTTGAGACACCCGTGGATTTTTGTATGGGTGCAGAAGGTGCAGGTCGTGTTAAAGAAGACGTGGGAGGCATGGTGTATTGAGGCAAGGTGGAGGGGTGAGGCCCCAATATAGAAGGTAGGTGTGATGGTGAGGGTTGAAACCATGCTTGCTGTACTGGTGTGATCGGGGGTGAGGGTTTTAGTTGTGGCGGAGGCATAGATTGGACTCGAGGAGATTGGGTCTATCTCCTAGGTGGATTGACGGCTTTATTTTTGGATAAATCTAACCATTTAGGTGGGTGTGTCAGGCTAGGTATTGGTGAAGTCCCAAGCGTAGGGGAAGGTTTAGTTAGGTTGATAGAGGTGGATGAGGTATTCGGTAGAGATGAGGGGGGTGAAGGTGAGGACATAGGCATTTTGAGCTTTTGTAAAAACTTCGGGCATATGGTAGAGGTGTCTGGATTAGTCATCTGCATTTGAGTAGAGCATGGTGTACTCAAACATTCCCATAAGACTCATCTATCTTCTGGGGGATGACAATCTTCACGTGTGGATGGGAATTTTGGTATGGAAGAGAAGTGGGCTGTGATTCCGGTCCACTGTGGGTGTGATACAGGGGGTGAATGAGGCGTTGTATCAATGGGTGTTAAGAGGTCAACCGGTTCTGGAAAGATTTAGGTGATGAAGAACTGATAGGGAGGAGGGCATGTTCTAGAGGATCCATCATGGTTAAGGAGTTTGGTGATGTAGGCTCGAGGGGTTTCTCCTCTAAGGATGATAGAAAAAGTGGCGATCCTTCTTCTTTTGCAGCAAGAGTGGTGGAAGGAGATGTTTGGGAAATAGATAGGTTGGATAACATCCGCTCACAGTCTTGCAGGGATGTGGTGTAAGAAGGCTCTTCTGTGAGAAGAGAACTCTGGGTGGTTGATTCCTTTATGGGTAAAGGAATAGTAGGGCTTTCCTCTTGTCTGATGAAGGAGAAGGGGGTGAGGACCCCTGCGTTAGTGAAGAGGCTCGATTCAGAATTTCCTCGATGGAAGCCCTTGGTTGGGAGTTGAAAACCGCATGGATCTCATGCACACTCTTCTCCTCGGCTGAGGTTTCTTGGTTTGTGTTACTATTAGATGAATGGTTTGGAAATGGTTTGTTGAATATTTTTAAATTTTGATTAGCAGGGGCATTAGGATTATCGAGGGTTATATCCCCTGCATCAACCATTTCCTGCACTATGTTTTTCAACATCTTGCAGTTTTCGTGGTTGTGTCCCTTCATGCGATGGAAGTTACAGAAGTCATTTTCTTTATACCAAGAAGGTATAGCATGGGTGGAATCAAACCCGGAGTGAGGTTTAACAGGAGGCAAGGTGATAGCTCCTACTTTAAGCAATTTTTCCAAGATCACATCATAAGTTTCTCCCAAGGGAGTGTACTTGATGGGCTCGGCTTTATACTTATAGGTGGATTTTGGCTGGGTATTAGATGGTGCTTGAGATTTGACCATCACCGCGTGTGTATGGACTCCTTTTGATTTGAAGCAGCCGATGCGTGAGAGTTGGTGGTGTTGGGTTTGTTGGTGGAGTCTTGGGTTCGAAATTTGAGTTTTTGTTGCGCAACTTCAATTTCTCCTCCTCTAAGGCTCGAATCTCTAGTTTTCCGAGCCATAGTAAAGGCCTCATCAAAGGTGTGGAAAGTTTGAATTTGGAGGGTGGGAGAAATGTGTTTAGTATAGGCCCGCGTAAAGAGTTTGATGAGCTCGGCCTGAGGTAAGGCATAAGTAAGTTGGTTGATGAGGCCCCGCCATCGTCCAATGAAATCTGTGATAGACTCATCTTCAAATTGTCGGATGGCATAGAGGTCGGTAATGGATACTTTCTTGGCAATATTGATGGAGAAGTGATCCAAGAAATATTGGGCTAACTGGTTAAAGGAGAAGATTGAGTGCTGGGCTAAAGCACTGTACCACTCCAAGGTAGGTCCTGATAAGGACATGGGGAAGGTACGGAGTAGTAAGGCATCGTCATGAGCAATCAGATAGCAGGCATGTCTAAACGATCGCAAGTGTTGTTGAGGGTCCTCCTTACTACTAAAGTGAGTAAATTTGGTAATTCCCATTGAGGAGGATATGTATGAAGGGGGACAGAAGGATGAATAGGCTCCCGACAAACTTGCTCATATGTTAGGGTGTTACGGCTTCCTGAAACAGAAGCCTCAAGATTTTGCATCTTGTCCATCATCTGTTTGATTAAATCATTGGTTGGGTTAGATGATGGTGTTGTCATCGTAAACGGAGGAGGATTGGGCCAAGAGCTGCTACTAGACAATGGTGGGGTTGAATGTTGATAAGGTAATGATGATGAATGTGTTGGGGTGGCCGAATAAGGGTGTCCTATATAAGATGTTGAGGCCACCGGATGAGTTTGTGGAAATGAAAAGGTGGGCGGAGCCTGAGAGGGAAAGCTCGTGTGGATAGATGGTAGAGAGCGAGTTATGAAAGAGGCAATCTGCGGGAGAGATGAGGTAGGGGCAGTGGACGGTAGTGATATGTGGGGCCCCAGATTAACCAAAGGAAGGCCAATTGGTGTAGTATGAACCACCAAAGCCACTGAGCTGGGAGATGGGGCTAAGGATGAAGACGGTGAGGTAGAGTTATTAGGTGGGGAAGGGCTAAGTGAGCAGGCTATACTAATAGGCATACCAAAGAGGAGCTGACCATCGGGTGTACGGTCAGGGGTATGAGACAAATAATATTGTACGGTGCTAGGATTAGCATCCAAAAATTTGGCAAAGTCTGGATCTCCTACAGGGATCTTGGGAAAAGCACTGGTGTCCGTAGGATTCCCCATAGGATGCGAAGGGGGTGACTCAGGAAAAGACACGGAACAAGCATGTGAAACCATGGCTGCGGCTTGTTGCCGGGTGATAACAACCATGGACAAGAGGATACATAGGGAATTAGTCAATCAAGAACAGAAACAACAACAAAATGTTGGAATTGGTAGGTTGTTGGTTTGTCAGGAACTGTGAAACATAGTAACCGATATCAGTCTGGTAACCGATGTCGGTCAGATGGTAGCTGGCGTCGGTCAGTGTAACCGATGTCGGTAGAAGAGGACCGGTGTCGGTCACTGTGAAGGAAAAGAGAGAATGTAAGAGGCTACTTGGTTTGGGGATAACAAGGCTTAGTATACCCACCAAACTATCTGAAGTGATCACTGAGACAGGGTATAACAGAGAAACAGAACTGAAAAAAAAAAAAACAAAGCAAGATACACAAGCAAATCAAGAGACTAACCCTAGGATTAGTTTTAATCACTTTGGGCTTATGCCTTAGATGCAAGATGATGTCAATCCTAAACAAAAGACCTAAGGGAGATGTCAAGTTTGTTTTGGCTTGTAAGGCTACCTCAATCGGGCGGAGGAATACTGCGGGAAGGGGGGATGTTTGAGATGTTGTGTAGATTATGATGTGATTTGGTATGTGTTGTGCAGTGAGAGTAAGATTAATTTCTCAGTCAATACCGTGGATATCACCCCCACATGTATGACTTGTTACTTAATCTACGTTCACTAGAATTAAAAACAACAAGCAAGAATGTGATGCACGTGTTTTAAACCCAAATCAAAAATGATATTCAATGAAGAAAAGAAAGAGAAGAGGTTAAGAAGATGACTTTCACTAATGCAAAGATGCGAAAGAAAGACAAGTTATTTTACCAAAATGACAAAATATTTTGTGAATATTTAGAAGAAAAAGCAAGCAAGTGTGCTCCTATATGAAAACAAGCAAGAAAGAAAGAAACCCGAGAAGGGTCCCACCGGGTGTGCCAAAATGTTTCACACAGAATTTTGTTCTAGAATAGAGTTATTTCTATCTTTTCATTCTCTTGAGAAACAGATAAGGGTTAGGGCTAGGAGGAATACCTGTTGAGTGTTGGGAAGGTGTGCGCGTACCGTAGAGAGATCAGACCGATTGTGAAGAGCTCCTTTTTGTCTGGGAAGGACTACCTGTAAATAAGAATGCAAGACCACCAGATTTTTGTTAAACAATAAGTGAGGGAACTGCCTTGGGCCCAGGAAATATTAGACTTCCTTTCGAAGGTGGTCAGTTCCCTTTTAATACAAATTAATGCAAATGATAATAAAGAAGCTATTGCGAAATCACGATTTAGGTACCTCGTTACTAAAAGCAATAGAGACTAAACTACCAATAATAAAATGTCATGTTGTTTGTTTGGTCACTGGTTATTGATACGTTCAGATCAAGTTACAGGGATAGACAAGGTTGGATATGAGATTGTTTGGAGGTAAATAGGTGAAAGGTTGGTTTTGGTATAAGTCATAGTGACCGATGCCATTCATTGGATAACCGACCATGGTTATAAAACCGGTACCGGTAGGGGATAACCGATATCGGTAGGGGCAGTGATTTAGGGGCTTTTAAATGGAGGTTGGTTGTAAGGTGGTTATGGGGTTTAGAAGGTTGGTAGATGGTTGAGGGGAGTAGTAGGGTGATAGAGAAGACTCAGAGAGTGAGAAAGCTATCTTTGGGGCAATATAGAGATGGATGAATGAAGGTTAGGTGCAGGGTGCTGCCGGGTGGTAGATCCAGGAGTGAGCTTATAATCACTATGAATCAAAAGTTCACAAAGTAGTGTCTAGAAGCATACAAGGTAATAAAAGAGACTACTTACTAGTTTCTGATGCGGATGCGAGTCAAGGAATGTAGTGGCGAAGGCAAGGCTCGGTTGGGATGATCCAGCAATTGGAATGAGGTGATGAAGCTATCCTCAACTCTCCCAATGTTTGGATGAGTGTGACATGATCTAGTTTCTCGATTATGATCTTGGGCTCAATACTCTCTCTCTGTAACCTCTCTCTCTCTCTCTCACTTGTCCTCTCTCTTGCAAATGAATCTAGATCCTTTTGTTTTGGTTGGGGGGAGGTCATTTTACAGGGAATTGATGGTGGTTATCTAAGCAGGCACCGGACGCGTAGGGACCGATGTCGGTTAGGTCAAGTTGGCTATTTTTAGTAAAATAACCAACTTTCCCTCCTTTTCTCCGAGAGGGTCGAGTTGTGGGCTTGGTCAAGTCATTATTAGGTTCATTTTGGTGTGGGTGAGGGGTGATGAGTCATGGGTGTGGGTCTGGACCAAGTCATAGGTCTTAATTAGGTTAGTTTAGGGTTAGGGCTAGGTCATGGTGAGGTGGTGAGGTGAGGTGGCAGGGTTGGAGATGTGGATTTATTTATTATAAGGTAATTAATAAATAATTAAGTGTGTAAGGTTTAGGTGGTGAGGTAGGGTTAGGTTGCGAGATGAGATGCAGGGCACAAGGCGTCGTAAGACCCAAATTTGGTGTCTACATCACCTTATCACACAAATTAGGATTCATTCTATAAGGTATCTTTCTAACCGGTCGTGCACCCTCCTTAAGTTTTATCTTAATTTCCCCAAGTGATTCATGCACGCCTTTAAGTTCATGATATCCTTGTGGGAATAAGTCTGAAAATCCTTGAGTAAATCGATGATCTGCTACCTACCTCGAGTCGACCAATAATCTCCAATTATGTCCTCCTTAGGCTCAGCCTCAATTAGCATATGGATTTACATGCATGCAAATGACATGCAATGTGTGGGAATGAAGTCCCTCCTCAATGAAGGTGAGGTGCCTTTATTAAAAACCAAAACCGTATTTACATCTATACATTCGAAATTGTATGTGGGTGGGGGTTTGGAACATCAATGGAAATAAAATTGAATGAAGGAGATGGAATGGAATGAAGGAAAGGAGAAGAATGGAATGAACTGAAAGAACATGCAAGAGTTACGTAAAAACAGAGCCTAATATTGCATGAAGAGGAAACATGAATAACTAACACAAATAAAATGGAGTTTGAGTTAGCCAAACAAGAACGTGTAAAAGGGAACACACATGAGCAAGTAGATAATCGAGCTTGGTCACTTGTGAACTAGAACAAGCGATTAATAATGTTGACAATAATATCAAAGATAATATGTGCATGCAAGATTCAAAACACCTAACATCTAATGAGCATAAGAACATCAAATGTTATAAGAGAAAATGAATGAGACACAAAGTTTGTATTCCATTAACTCCAAAATATTTTTCACAGAGAACACAAAGTTTCTTCCTAAAACAAAGCTTGCACAAAAGTATTTTCTTCTCCTCTCTTAAATTCACCCTTTACAAATGAGCCCCTCCTTCCTTTTATAATCTAGAATTTGGTTACAAAGTAGTTAGGGTTTTAAATGCACATTAAATAGGGCACTTAAGTGCCTTTGAATTTTCAACCAAATTTATTAAAGATAACCCAAAAATAGAAATTACTTAAAATATCCGTAATTTCCTAAAAAAATAACAACACATGTTAAAATATACAATAAGAACCAGTTCCTTATTCATTCAAGCAGGGTCCTCCTATCTCAAGCGTATGAGAAATGGACTCTCCCACTTTTTAGATACCAGAATGCTATCTTCTCATCCCATTGGTGAAATTAGGATCTTCCACCTTTGCCAATTGAAAATATATGAACCTTTCCAATGTCTTGAACATCTTCTCTTCTTCGTGAGATTCACTCGGTTGAAACACCTCCTCGCAGAACACCTGTGATTCCAAAATCCTACCTGGCATATTATTTAAGTTGATCATTTTTTATTGAGCATCTTCAAACAAATTCCTCAATTTGATACAACGTTCCATTGAAGTAGAGGAGAAATTGATGGTAGGAATGTACATGTCCCTAAACAATCGTGAGAAATGTTCATCAATGTGTTCTGATGAATGCCTCTGATTATGCTCATCCATAAAATCACAAGGGATCTCAACTATGAACTCATGAATTGAGGCAAGTGAAGTGAAGGATTTACTGCAAATGCTCTCGTAATGAATCATGGAATCTTTGAGAAGTGTCTTCTGTGACTTGATATGTAGACACCAAATAAAGCATGTTCCTCGGCATTCGAATTCAAGGATCCCTTCAATGGATAGAATTGTACACTCCATACTCGTCATCTCTTGCAAAATAGGAAATATCTCATCCAGATTTGATATGTTAGAAGAAAAAGATTCCTTAAAAGAATGGATTGGATCTAGGTATGCACTAATGCCTTTATGGAACTTTACGGCCACTTCGATTTCTTTCTCCCAAAAATAAGAATTTCAAAGCCAGGATTTAGTGACATGGCCTGAAGTGTTTACCTCCTTTGACAAATTGAGTGTTCCTTCGTGGAAATAATTCTTCAGTATTAGTCTGGAAAAAGGTCAATTATTGAAGCACCATTTAATTGCAAAACATGTATAACACGTGATGTGGCATGGGTCATCTTGTCCGACATTATTTATTTGTATATTGATAATCATGATGGCTAAGCCAAGCACCCAAGTTATTATTACAACTAGAAATGAGTTTACATATAGAACCATATTCATCTTATGGCTAGTAAACTTGAGGAGAGAAATAAGTGCAAATGGTAACTCAAATGACAATATCATTGATGTTATAATGATCAACTTGTCAGCACCATAAAATCCTCCAATGATAGCAACAATTAAACTTGGGATGATTGTGAGACATCAGATTAAAAAATTACAATGCCATGGTTTGAACTGCAAATTGAGAAATCCTTGCATAACATATTGGCAGCCACATATTCCTTCTTTTACCTACGTGGACAATTTGTTGATGGATCTACTTGGATTTTGTTTGACCGTGCTTACATGTTGTTCCCTTCAATTATGTGGCCTACCAAGGTGAATGCATGGGATGCTTTGACCTGCGTTGCCTCCTCCAGTGTGGACAGCTGATAGATCCTTAGAATGCGTGGACTCTTGTTTTAACTATGTGGGCTTTTTATAGATTTCCTTTGTGTGAACAACCTTCTCTTTACCCTACGTGGGAAATTAATTTGGCTACATGAATTGTTTATTTACATGCATGATATTTTGCTTGTCCTCTACCTGCGTGAACAACAACATTTTACCTCTCACTTGCATGGGACAGCTGCATTCCCTTCATTCTTTGTATGGTGTTAGGCTGAGTTCTTGATGTGCGTGGAGAATATACCTTCAACGTGGGCTCCTCTTCAGCCTCTAGCATGTGGAATGCAAATTTTCAACATGTTCTTTTGGCACTAAGGCGTGGTATTTTAATCTTGCAATTTCTTCAGCTATCTTGGACATATGCATGGAAAATCCATTCTCCTTTACTACTAAAGCACAGTTTTCTCGCCCAATATGTGAAAAACAATATTTGTCCTCTTGCTGTCTACTGTCAATTTCTCCCCAGGCGTGGAGATCTCCTTTCTCCCAGTGCGGCTTTGCTACTATTTTTCACTTGCACGGGTTTTCTCTTTCTTTATTCTTTTGAAAAGCTGTTCTTTTTCCTTTTCCTCGAGTGAATGGAAAGTTGTTTGGGCCATGCGCCTCTTCTACAGGAAAATCCATGGACAAGCGCTATTTTGGCAATGCGTTTGGATTTGAAAATAGTTCTTTTCCCTTTAGTTGTCTCCCTCTGCCTGGGCTGTGAATGCATGGAAAGCTTCTTATGCTTGGGCGTGGGATTAAAACTATTCTTCTTGGCCTCAAGGCGTGGTCTTTTCTTTTGACTGTGTGAACTATTATTTCCTTGGATGTGTGTGTCGTATTGTGGGATATGTCAAAATATTATGTTCTTCAGAGAAAATAAGAAGTGAAGCTTTGCACGAATTTTTTCAACGGGTTTGACAAAGGAATTTATAGGGATTAATCCAACTTCCTCTCTTCAGAGTAGTGGCTTAAGCGCTTTGGGGAAATGGGGAAAGCAATGGACAATTGCCAATGGGAATGGCAAAATGGGTTGGCAATCCCCGTTCAATTTCCCCATGTGGGAAATTGGGGAATTTCCTACCCATTAGCCAATCCATGATTTGGTAATTGGCGAGAGAAAATCCCACGTGCGGGAAATTTGAAGAAGATTGCCAGGGAAAGGGGAAATCTGGGTTCGGGAAGCTAGATTAGCTTCTAGCTGATTGGAAGCGTAAGCTTACTTCCTTGACATTAAAATTTGTCTAAGAAACTTTTAATTTATATTTATTTAATTAAATAATTCTCAAGTGATTTAAAACTTAATTTAATAAAAAAAAGAGCAATTAATTAATTAATTTATATGTATTTTAATGTGATTAAAATCTTGTCGGGAAGAATTCTTGCACGAAAAGGATGAAACGAAGACTAAAACGATAAAAAAATGAGAGGCGATCACAACGAGGGTAATGAACCACGCAAAGTAACACATTTCAAATTTTTCAAATTTTTCATTTTTATTATAATTTTGTAAAGTCAAAATTAGCTGATAACAACTAGCTCTAATTGGGGACAAGGACTTCATGGATGCAGCAATGGACCCAAACCAAAATATTAATGAACATGATAACAAAAAGATGGGGCAAAAAAATGAGGTGACACAAAAGAGGAGACCAAAAATAGGAAACAAACAAACCAAAATCCTAATTACCTATGTACATATGGGAACAACCCGTTTTCAATTCTTGTAATGTTTGAGATACTACCCACTTTAGGGTAAATACAAATGAGTTCCATTAGGATATGATAGGTAATAGGTACTATCTCCACAGAAATGCCTTATTTTGAATGGTCCCCCACGGTGAGTCAAACTTCCCATGCTTTCCTTTCGGCTCATGTCTTTTGTCCCAGAGAAGAACTAAGTCATTGATTTGAAACTATCTCTCCCTATTTTTCCTATCAAAAACTTCTTTACCTCGATTGATGTTCCTCAATCCTGTTTGCCACTTGACTTCTTTGTTCCTCGAGCTTTCTTAGGAACATGATCCTTTTATCTAATGCATTGGTGAAGCATTCATCATCAATTGCCTGAGCTAATTTTAATGCTGGTAACTCCAATGTGACGGGAATTTGAGCATCAGTTCCATATAAAATTTGAAATGGAGACATCCTGATTTCCCTTTTGGGAGTTATGCGGTCAGCCCACAATGCATAATATAACTTTTTATGCCAATTTCTTTGATTTTCTTCGACTAACTTGTGCACAATAGTAATGAGGTTTTTGTTGCTGGATTCAGCCTGACCATTTCCCTAAGGGTAGTAATCTGATGAATGAGACAAGGATATCCCATATCCATAACAAAAACCTATCATCTCTGTAGAAGAAAAATTTGAGGCATTGTCCGTCACAATCTTGTGTGGAATTCCATAACGAACCAATATATTTTCTTTGATGAAATCACATATTACTACAGTAGATTTTTATTTCACCAGTATAGATTCCACCCACTTTGTAAAGTAATCAGTGGCAGTGAGCACATCAGTATGACCAACGCTAGAATTAGGATTTGAAACCCCGATGAAATCTAAACCCCATTGTTGAAAGGGTTCTTCAATGACAACTGGCTTTAAAGGAAAAGCTGCCAACTTTGGTCTTCCAACAAATTGTTGACAGGATTCACATTTTGTCACCCATTTCTAAGAATTGGAAAACACAAGTGGGAAAGTAATAATGTGCTCTCAGAATTTTATGGGTTATTACTGGGCTAGAGAAATGACCACCACAAGCATGATTGTGGAAAGCTTCCAACAACCTAGGTTGTTGCTCTTTATCAACACATCTGAGGAACATGCCATCAATCCCTTTCTTGAACAACGTGTTATCCCAAATGATGTACCTAGCAGCTCTTAATTTGATAGCTCATTTCTCCTTAGCTATCAGATTCTCTAGACACTCACCATATGTGAGGAAGTAGGAAATATCAGAATATCATTCATCCGTAGTGTATGACAAAACTACCAATGGTAAATTACCTTCAACTGGTTCTTCTTTAGTGTTATCTTGTGGTTTATTCTCTGCACCTAGTTGGCAGAGTCCTCTTCCTCGAACCAAATTAGTAGGCTTGATGTCCAGATCATATTCTTGAATCTTGGAGACCCAATTACCTCTCTTAGATCTTGGTTCTGTTGTGTCAAAATTGATTTCACTTTGTGGTGTCAGAACTAAGAATTTGGTGTGAGAATTCACCATGTAATATCTGAAGTGTTTTAGGGCTCTCACCACTGCATACACATGTCTCTTAAGAGGAGTGTAATTAAGTTCATGTTTCTTGAATCCTGAACTCATGAATGCGATAGGATATTCAATCCCCTCTTGATTGTGTTGAGTCAAAATGGTAGAGATTATGTGTGGAGAAGCATAACAATAAATTATAAAATCCTTTTTAAAATTAGGACACACCAATGTAGGAGATTTTGCAATAGCACCCTTGATTTGCTCAAATGCCTCTCTACCTTCCTTTGACCATTTGAAGGATTCTTTTCCTTTCATCATATCAGTAATTTATTTAGTCAACTCGAGAAAAATATGGCACGAATCTTCTCAAAAAGTTCACCTTCCCAAAGAAAGAGTGGACCCTAGGCTTACTTGTAGGCAAGGGAAGATTCTGTATAGCTTGAGCGCATTCATGATCAATCTTAGTTCCTTCCTTAGAAATAGTATGACCTAGGAGTTTCCCTTATGTAACTCTAAAAATGGACTTTTTGGATTCCAGAGAGATCTTATGAAGCCTGCACCTTTGCACTATTTTCTCCAAATCCCTTAGGTGATCTTCTCGTTTCTTGGAGAACACGGTTAATTCATCTAGGTATATCACAATGATCTTGTCTTTATAATCTACAAATGCCATATCCATGGCCCTTTGAAAAGTTACACCAGCATTGATCAAACCAAAGGGCATTCTTCTATATGCGAACGTACCCCAAGGGGTAGTGAATGTGGTTTTATGTTGATCTTCTTTAGGCACTTCGATCTAATTATAACCAGAGAAACCATCTAGCATAAATAGCATTTCTGATCTAGTTACTTACCTAAAAATATGGTCCATAACTAGCGGTGGGTGTTTATCCTTCAAAGAAGCCTAATTAAGATTGTGAAAGTCGAGAAAAATCCTAATTTCTCCATTTTTCTTGCGAACCAGTACAATATTAGCTATCCAAGTTGAATGTCGAATAGGAAACACTATTCATACATCTAGCATCTTTTAAACTTCATGAAATATGGTCCCTGCAATCTTGGGATTATATTGTCTTTGTTTTTTCCGTAATGGGGCTGCGCCGGAGCTTTAAGGGTATGGCATGTTCCATCTCCCTGGGTTGGAAAGACTTCAAGTCTTCGTATGAATAAGCCAAAACATCAAAATATTTGGTAAGTAGACTTATGAATTTCCTATGCTCCTCAGGTGAGCAACACTTACCAATATTGATCAAGTGAGGTTTATCCTTAGTACCAATATTAACTTGCTCATAGTCAGTAGAATTTGTAGGTCTTGCCTGCTCTTTCTCTTTGATAAAGCTGTCATGTTTGTCAAAAAGTTCTTTAAGTGAAACTAATCCTTTGGGAATTTTATTTACTTTGAGTTGAATGATGCCATCACTAGGATATTCATTCTCAACTCCTTCCTGAATGGGTGAGGTAGTTGATTCATAAAATGCAGAATTACTTCCTTCAAAGTACAACTATTCAAAATTTTCTCTCTTTTCCAAGAAGGCAATAATCTGTTGATCATTATTAAATACTTTCCAATTTTCTGCATTGTCAGGCACACTCGGCCTAAAAACCATTTCAATGGTGTATTTGACTTGATCAAATTATGAATGAGGAATCATTAATAAAGCTGAGACTGCTAGAGAATATATTTTTTCATTCTTTTCATGAGGGACAAATTTTATGGAAAAAGTGTCGAAAACTTCTATTACGTCCCACACTTTATTTTTGTGGTGTCTCAAATGATCATTCTTTACTTGGAACTGATTTCTTACTTGTTTCACGATCAATTCCGCATCCCCAAAGACTTCCAATTTTTTTATCCCTTTCTCCTCTATAGCTTGAAGGCCAAGGATTAATGCATCGTACTTTATAGTGTTATTAGTATTTGAAAATTCGAGTTTGTAGGAAAAAGGAAATATTTTACCATTTGGAGATATGAGCACCACTTACGCACTAGAGCCCATCGAGCAATAACTTCCATCAAACTCAAGATTCCAGATCTTATTGGAATCTTGGCAAGTGATCTCAGGGGTATGAATTTCTGTAGTCATCATATAATTACCCATACTTGAGCCTTGGAAAAGGATTTGTGCGCGAGGATCTTTGGTTTTAGTTACCGTGAACTTAGCCTGAGCTTCCAGCATAAGATTTTTCATTTCTCCATTGATAGGAATCATGGCATGAGATTAGTCCATTTGAATCTCACCACCCAAATCCCTACAAAATTTCCTACTCAACAACATTCCATACAAGGCGGGAATATCAAAGCAACTAAAATGGTTACCTTAACTCACTTTTGAGGGAATTGGGCTAAAACCATTTGGGCATCTTTAATCTACGATTAGAGGAACTTGCTTGGTTTCCATGGAGTAACATGATCCGAATGTTCTCGTACAAGTCAAACCAAGAGCATGTGCTACTTTGGCCAACATCACATTATCCGAGGCTCCAGAGTCTATAATGCAATTACTTAATTTACATCCATTGATTAGAAAAGACACAAAGAAAGGTTCAATCTTTTCATTTGAAGGTGTAGTGGCTGCCACAATATTTTGAGTTTTCCCATCTTTGGGAGTTTTTAGAATTCCTTTGGAGGAATGAATAGTAGAGTCACCTTTGATAAAATAGACCAATTTCTCGAGTTAATCCTTGTTGGATTTCAAGTACTCTGCTTATGACACGGAAATTTTTGTTTTGTTGATATGATAAATGATATCAAACTTAGGCAAAGTAATCACACTTGAATTCTCATATATAAGTTATTTTGAACTTGATGATGGCACACTTTTTACTTTGGCCTCAGGCTTGGTTGACACGATGTGGAAGAAGGAGCTAGTTGATTTACCAACCGATTGATCTAACAAAGGTCCTCCTTTCTTTAAGATAGTCTTGAATTTTGAAACCTCGGTTGCCTTGGACTCTTTAGGAACCTCATTTTCTTGGATTCTTTGGGAGTTTCCTTGGAAACCTCTTTATCTCCCACCTTAGTGGTATCTGTTATTTTTCTGAGAGCATGTGAAAATGGTGAAAGATTGACTATTCATATCTTCTATAATTTCTTCGTATTCATCTTCCTCATCGAACGATACTCAAAGAAATGATTATTACTTTCCCCCTCAGGATCTTCAACTTCAGGTTTAGATGTCTCAGAATCCAGCTCTTCCTCATCAACCTCGACAACTTCAATCTCATCATCACTTTCTTTAATGACATCGCATTTGGAATTAGTTGCGGGAGCTACTTCAATAGCAAGCCTTGTTGGAGCACCTACAATCCTGGCTTTATTGGGAACATATCCTTTTCTTGGGATGTCTTTGTAAGGAGCAGGTTTACTACTTTGAGAAACTTGCTTTTTCAAAGCCAACACATCATTAGCCAACTTAGTGAGTATAGTTTCTGAAGCATTGGGGGTTTCTTGACCCTTTCCTTTGAGGGAATTTTTCTTGAATTTTCCTGCCATGATTAAGTCATCTTCAATTTCTATGGCCAAAGATTGAGAAAGTTCCAAAGTAGCCACCCTAGCCCTTCTCAAGTGATAGGACACTTCCAGTTGTTGTGCGTTAATAAAGAAACATTTTTTCCATTAAGGTTTGGATGAATCCTAGCGGGAACTTTGTTCACAATTTGGTTTAATTTTTCCACGAAATTCCTCATGGGTTCGATGGGCTCTTTCTTCACTGAGATAGTTGGGCAAGAAGAGCATGTTCATCTTCTACCATTTTGAATCGATTTTCAAACTTGGTTTTCATTTAATTCAATTTGTGATGCATCCATTGGGGGAGATGATGAAACCAATCTACATCAACATCATGCAATGTTTCGATGTAGAGATGAATAACAACATCTTCATATTCCACTGATAAAATAGCACATGTAATGAAGAAGCAAGAAATATGATCATCTGGTGACGTCTTCCCATCTCCATCAAACTTGGGAAGAATATTTCTCGATCCTCATGGGAGTTCATGTCGAGCAGGTAAGGCCAATGGGCCAATTCCATTTCCCCATGGTACATTGGCTGCCATTTGAGGAAAAGTGGTATGTGAAGGTAAACCAACATGAGCGAGGACAAGTGATTGACTTGTAGTGATTCCTTCCTTGCTTGCTCTTTCAGGACTTGATGCAAGGCTTGTAGATCTATGAGGTGTGTTCTCCTTTGGAGGAGATAACTTGAAACCAAATTTTCCTTGAAAGTCAAAAGTGGGGTCAGATCGACCTTTAGCTTTTCTCCTCATGTAAACCTCTTTCCTTCCAATTTTTAATATTTATGGTGAAGGGATTATCTTGGCATGTTTGAATGGCTCTAGCCTTTTCTCTTCACCCTCTTTCTTGAGCTATTTGCACTTGAATAACTCTAGCAAATCTCATGGCTTTCTCTTCTTCGTTATCTAATCTTGATGCGGTGAGATGAAAATGACGATTACTTGTGTGCTTTTTCCAAATAGCTTGCCTCAAATCGATGATATGTCTTCTTGGGTATCTACAAAAACAAGATTTGGTTGCAAGATAGGTGGGTTACCTATAATAGTCGAGACAAATTTTTACCTTGGTGGAAGAGGACCACATCGGTGAATAACGATCATCACGTGTCAGGAGGTCTTACGGCCACAAGTGCGGTGCTCTTCTCCTAAGATCTTCTATGTAGATTTCTCTGTCAATGGCTCTATCAATAGCCACAAATTACTGTGAGCTTTCTTGTTTTCCCTAGCTATTGTTCAAAGGTTGGTAGCAATGCCTCCTTGGAAATCTTAAATCGAGCACAAGGTTCGGTTGAAGAAGCTGCAGCTTGTGTAGAGGGGATAGTCATAAAGATTTAACCAAGCACTTTGGTTAACGATTTCTAAATCCCAATGAGTCGCCAAAAGCTGTTAGCATATGGATTTACACACATGCAAATGACATGTGAGTGTGGGAATGAAGTCCCTCCTCAATGAAGGTGAGGCTACCTTTATTGAAAACCAAAACCGTATTTACATTTGTACATTCAAAATTGTATGTGGAGGGGGGGTTTGGAACATCAATGGAAAGAAAAGTGAATGAAGAAGATGGAATGGAATGAAGGAAAGGAGTAGAATGGAATGAACTGAAAGAACATGCAAGAGTTAGGTAAAAATAGAGCCTAATATTTCATGAAGAGGAAAGATGAATAACTAACACAAATAAAATGGAGTTTGAGTTAGCCAAACAAGAACGTGTAAAAGGGAACACACATGAGCAAGTAGATAATTAGAGCTTGGTCATTGTGAACTAGAACAACTGATTAATAATGTTGACAATAAGATCAAATATAATATGTGCATGCAAGATTCAAAACACCTAACAGCCTAATGACAATAAGAACATCAAATGTTACAAGAGAAAATGAATGAGACACAAAGTTCGTATTCCATTAACTCCAAAATATTTTTCACGAGAGAACACAAAGTTTCTTCCTAAAACAAAGCTTGCACAAAAGTATTTTCTTCTCCTCTCTCAAAGTCACCCTTTACAAATGAGCCCTCACTTCCTTTTATAACCCAAAATTTGGTTACAAAGTAGTTAGGGTTTTAAATGCACATTAAATAGGGCACTTAAGTTCCTTTGACTTTTTCAACCAAATTTATTAAAGACAATCCAAAAATAGAAATTACTTAAAAATCCATAATTTCCGAAAACAAATAACAACACATTTTAAAATATACAATAATAACTAGTGCCTTATCCATTGAAATGGGGTCCGCCTATCTCAAGCATATGAGAAATGGACTCTCACACTTCGTTAGATACCAAAATGCTATCTCCACATCCCATTGGTGAAATTAGGATCCGCCGTCTTTTCCAATTAAAAATATATGAACCTTTCTAATGTCTCAAACATCTTCTCTTCTTCATGAAATTCACTTGGTTGAAACACCTCCTCGTAGAACACACCGTGATTCCAAAATCCTACGGCATATTATTTAAGTTGATCATTTTCAATTGAGCATCTTTAAACAAATTCCTCAATTTGATACAACGTTCCATTGAAGTAGAGGAGAAATTGATGGTAGGAATGTACATGTCCCTAAATAATTGTGAGAATTGTTCATCAATGTGTTACGATGAATGCATCCGATTATGCTCATCCATAAAATCACAAGGGATTTCAGCTATGAACTCATGAATTGAGGCATGTGAAGTGAAGGATTTACTGCAAATTCTCTTGTAATGAATCATGAAATCTTTTAGAAGTGTCTTCTATGGCTTGATATGTAGACACCAAATAAAGTGTGTTCCTCAAAGCATTCGAATTCAAGGATCCCTTCAATGGATAGAATTTTAGACTCCATGCTCGTCATCTCTATTGCAAACTAGGCAATATCACATCCAAATTTGATATGTTAGAAGAAAAAGATTCCTTAAAAGAAAGGATTGGATCTAGGTATGCACTATTGCCTTCATGGAACTTTACGGCCACTTCAATTTCTTTCTCCCAAAAATGAGAATTTCTGAAAGCCAAGATTTAGTGACATGGCCTAAAGTGTTTACCTTCTTTGACAAATTGAGTGTTCCTTCATGGAAATAATTCTTCAGTATTAGTATGGAAAAAGGTCAATTATTGAAGCACCATTTAATTGCAAAACATGTATAGCACGTGATGTGGCATGGGTCATCTTGTACTGATGTTATTTCTTTGTATATTGATAATCATGATGGCTAAGCCAAGCACCCAAGTTATTATTACAACTGGAAGTGAGTTTGCATATAGAACCATCTTCGTCTTATTGCTAGTAAACTTGAGGAGAGAAATAAGTGCAAATGGTAACTCAAATGACAATATCATTGATGTTATAATGATCAACTCGTTAGCACCATAAAATCCTCCAATGATAGCAACAATTAAACTTGGGATGATTGTGAGACATCGAATTAAAATATTACGATGCCATGGTTTGAATTGCAAATTGAGAAATCCTTGTGTAACATATTGGTAGCCACATATTCCTTCTTTTACCTGCGTGGAAAAGTTTTTTATGGATCTTCTTGGATTTTGTTTGACTGTGCTTACGTGTTGTTCCGTTGAATTATGTGGCCTGCCAAGGTGAATGCGTGGGATGCTTTGACTGTGTTTTGTCCCCAAAGATGGATAGTGATAGATCCTTAGAATGCGTGGGCTCTTGTTTTGACTGTGTGGGATTTTTATAGATTTTTTTGTGAACAACATTCTTTTACCCTACATGCATGCAATTAATTTGGCTACATGAATTTTTATTTACATGCATGATATTTTGCTTGTCCTCACTGCGTGAACAACAACATTTTACCTCTCACTTACATGGGACAACCGCATTCCCTTCATTCTTTGTATGGTGTTAGGTGAGTTCTTGATGTGCGTGGATAATATACCTTCAACGTGGGCTCCTCTTGACCTCTAGCATGTGGAATGCAAATTTTCAACATGTTCTTCTTGGCACCAAGGCGTGGTCTTTTAATCTTGCAATTTCTTGAGCTATTTTGGACATATGCGTGGAAAAGCCATTCTCCTTTCTGATGCGGGTTTTCTCTGCCCAATGCATGAAAAACAATATTTTTCATCTTGCTATCTACTACCGATTTCTCCCCGGCATGGATATTTTCTTTCTCCAGGCATGGCTTTATTGCTACTTTTCACTTGGAATGGGTTTCTCTTTCTTTATTCTTTTGAAAACTATTCTTTTTCCTTTTCCCTTAGCGCGTGGAAAGTTATTTTGGTCAGTGCACCTCCTCTACCTTAAAATGTGTGGACAACTGCTATTTTTGCAATGCGTATGGATTTTAAAATAGTTCTTTTCCCTTTAGCTGTCTTCCTCTGCCTGGGCTGTGAATGCGTGGAAAGCTTTTTATGCTTGGGCATGGGATTAAAATTATTCTTCTTGGCCTCAAAGCGTGGACTTTTCTTTTGTTTGTGCCAACTATTACTTCCTTGGATGCGTGTGTCGTATTGTGGGATATGACAAAATTTTATGTTCTTTGGAGGAAATAAGAGGTGAAGCTTCACACAAATTTTCCAAAGGGTTTGACGGAGGAAGTTATGGGGATTAATCCCACTTCCTCTCTTCCCGGGTAGTGGCTTAAGTGCCAGGGGGAAATGGGGAAAGCAACGGAAAATTGCCAACATGAATGGCAAAATGGGTTGGAAATCCCCATTCAATTTCCCCATGTGGGAAATTGGGGAATTTCCAGCCCATTACCCAATCCATGATTTGGCAATTGGCAGAGAAAATCCCATGTGCGGGAAATTTGAAGAAAATTGCTAGGGAAAGGGGAAATCTGGGTTCGGGGAGTCAGATTGGCTTCCCAACAGTTGGAAGCGTAAGCTTACTTCCTTGGCATTAAAATTTGTTGAACAAAATTTTAATTTATATTTATTTAATTAAATACTTCTCAAGGGATTTAAAAATTAATTTAATCAAACAAGGAGTAGTTAATTAATTAAATATTAACTAATTAATTTATATGTATTTTAACATGATTTAAATCCTAGCGGGAAGAGTTCTTGCCCGAAAAGGACCAAACGAAGACCGAAATGATCACAAAAATGAGACAATCGCAATGAGGGTAATGAACCATGCAAAGTAACACTTTTCAAAATTTTCAAAATTTTCATTTTTATTATAATTTTGCAAAGTCAAAATTAGTTGATAATAGCCTCCGAACCTATATTCACCTTCTTTGTCTTCATGGGTTCATGGTAGGCACACGTATCCTTATCGCATTGTTTAAGACCTCGTGGACCCCATGTGAAAGTTCAATATCTAGGTTCTCAACTTCCTCATCATCCACAACATAAACCATCTTTCCTTTCTCTTTCTCAAGGCAAGTGCGTTCAAGTAGTTTGGAGCCTATTTCTTCTTCCTTTTCAAAACATGCTCTGAACTCTACCTTACCAAACAATTCCTAAATATGTTCTTATGATTTTGCACTATCTCCCATAGTTAAGCACTTGACAAATTTTAATGCCTCTTCTACAGGAGGTTTAGTCGAGAAGTAGTCAATAGTCTGGATCATTCCTACAGTCAAATCTTTCCAGTTCCCACTTTCTCTTTGTAATTCAACATACACATACCAGGCTTGTGTGTATCCTTGTAGTGTAGAATATAATAGATGCACCCAGAGTGAGGGTGGTAATGCTTCCTGTCCTATTATCCGAGTCTCTCACACCGCTTAATGAGTTGTTGAACAAGTTGATCAGTATGATAAGTGCAATTTGCGTAGGTGCATTTTTTTTTATAAACACGGTAGAAAAAGCTATTCCAATCTCTTCCCATTTTATAAGATTATCTCTGTGGACTACCCACCAGTGCGTTGTTGTCCCACGTAGTGTATATACTAACATATCCCTCCTCTTAACTTGATTTATCCATTGTGTTTCCATTGCCTTGAAATACGGGTAGATCTTACGCCCTATATACCAAGGTATTTTGCCACCTATCCTTTGAATTGAATGAAGTCCATTCTTGCGCACAACCATGCTTTTCACCTCACACCCTACTAGTTCATATGTACTATGAGCCCAATTGTCACAAGAAATACTCATAGTATCACTAATAGAATGAGAATCCTCCCATTGTAGGATGTCATCTTTTGATGGCTCATTGACCTTTGGGTCCTGAATAGTGTGTACATAGACTCTGTTTAAATCCTCCTCACTTTAAGGTTCAACATATGGTGTAGGATTTCCATCTTTCAAATGTATCACAACCCTTTCCTCCTTGTTTTCAAAGCTGATATACCCCTTATTGAATCTCAAGTCAACATTATTCGCATAACACCAAGGATGTCCAAGCAAGGCTAGAAAATTGTCTACTTCTACAAGTGATAATACCTCAAAATCCCAAGTGAACTTGGACCTTGTACTGATTATATATGCATCTTTCAATACTTCTATGGAGTGGCCTTAGTTTGGTTTTCCATGAATAACACATTAGATGATGGTTGCAATGGAGGCCTCCCCATTTGTACCCATACATCTAATGTCAAGCACATTTACTTCCACACCTGTATCGATCAATATGTTTCTCAATAGCCACCCATCCACAACAGCATTCAGAGTAATTTCTTTATCATAGTCAATGCTATCATGGGGAAGATTTACATGTAGAATCTATCGTCCGGTCTCAAGACTTGCTCGCAGAGTGTTCCCTTTTAATCAACTTCCTAATAGTGGAATAATGTTCTCCTAGCACAACATCCTACCTTGAAGATTCCCTAGTACTTCCATGGTATCTTGGTAAACTTCCTTCTGATGAGCAGGATCTGGGTACCTCGTATGTTAAACCTCCTCCTTGGTGATCATAGGCTTCTACCTTGTAATGCCTCTCTCATGCGTGCTACTTTAGTGCGTGTATTAATCTTCACCGTCAATGCCTCAAGTCCTTCTGCTATCTTGGGCATCCACTGATCTTCTATCATGCGTTGGATTCTAACCATCCTGACGCCTTTGTTTTCTTGCTTATGTTTCTTACTCAGATGCTTATATAAGTTCGCACACTCTTCATAACTATGGCTCTTTCTGCAGAAATAACATGTAATATTTTGAGGAAATTCACGCCTATAGTGGTCAGGAGATCCACATGTATAACATGTTCCAAGAGGGAACTCACCTCTTCCTCCATCATGGCCTCATCCTCCATATCTACCATGATATCCATGTCCCCTTCCATGACCTACTTCAAACCACCCCTCATTCATGTCATAACATGTTTGATTATAATGCGGATCCTAGTGCTCATTCTTACCCTTATAACTATTTGTTATATTTTTCTTTCATATTCCAATGGCTATAACATCCTCGGATCTCGATCAATCAACCAAGCAAGATACATTCTTCCTTATTGCACACTATAACAAAGGATAATGACTAGCATCATGATTCAAGTGAAAAATTTCATAGTCTAATAGTAATGAGCGTACAGATATGCGAGGGAAAATATCCTTGGTGTGACCTTCCACTTCACAATCTATACACCAAATTCCTGAGCATATTTCATGGGCTAAATTTTCTGATAGCTTCTCTAACTACTTTTTCATAGCTACAATTTGTGCCTCTAAGAATGGACTAACACTAGTGTCAATGCTCCCAACTGCCTCAGCTCAGAAAGTTTCTTCTTCCGGTGCTTCACTTGGATCAGTGTATGTCTTATGTGACAGTGCCCTTCTAAAAGGTGTAATAAATCCTCCAATGAACCATTATGCATGTTGGCTAACATGAATATCATAAGATAACTTAGATAGAAGTGTGTTAAAATGAGCATCATACTCACATACATTCTTAGTAGTGCCTTGCTTGATATCTTTGAGTGCACTTATACTCTTCGCTCAAATTGGGGATATAAAATTCTTTCAAGAAAGCATCTCTCAATGCTGCATAATCCACACAAGTTTGATCAAGGTCAAAATTCCTATACCAGTTGTGTGTGCACCCTTGTAATGTAGTGGAAAATTGACTAGCCTTTTTCTCAGCAATCGCGATCCCTTTAGCATGCCACAAGATTTCACACATATGCACATGTTTAGCAACATCATATATACCTCTATACTTCTGGGAGACGAAGAGACATCTCCATATAGATATTTTGTGGTTGCTGCAAACCTTGACCACCTAATCTAGAACCTCATGTGTTCCCTCTACCTCCAAATCCACTGGAACTAGAACCACGTATACCTCCTGATCCTCCACCTATAGTTGGAATAGGGCCTATAGATGTACTCCCTGTGCTCGACAAGTAGTACTATATTGAACCCCTATAGTCTGTGAGGTAGCTCCACTTCCAAAGGTGAATCCAACATTATGTGTGCTCACATTCTATGTGGATGATGCACCTAAGAATGCTCCTCTAAATGAAATTGAAGTCATTTATCCTGCCATTGATGTACTTGATCCCTGACTTACTCCTGCTTTCCTACTTCCCAAGTTAGCTTGTTGGTTACTTGTCATACTAGATACTGAAAAACCAAGTGCAAAGGCTAGGTCACTAGGTGGATTAAGATGCACACTTGTGGCCCAAGTAGTCTCTGTTGGCACACTTTTGTGTGAGGCCGAGAAGGGATCTCTATCATGATTTCCAAGATGGGGGAGTTCCTGATGCTCTGGCTCCATGTCTTCTACATGAGCTATAAATCCTTCACGAGCCATCTCTCTCCTCCATGCCATACTCTGCAATGGAACATTGCTTCTCTATCTCCCTCTCGTGCACCTCATTATACTTAAGATGCCTTTCCTCTCTCTACTTTTATGCCACTATGTCTTCCATCTTAAACCAAACATGTTCCTTCCCTTGTGCATAGTGAAGTTTAGTTAGCCATTGGTTTACTCTCTAAGTTCAAAGTTACCATAAATATCTTGATCTCAAGGAATACCTTGCAAATATGTTCCTCTTGGATACCGCAAAAACTAGAATTCAGCTACCTTTGGGCAAGAGTACGTCAAAATTGAATATTCCAAAATATAACTGTTTAGAACACCATGAAACCACGTATCCACCATGCAAGTCCAGATCAGATCAACATCATAAAGGGCCTAAAATTCTTCCTGTGTCCAGACAAGTGTGTGATACCTCCAATTCCACTAAGATGCATAAGTAGTAAGCCACTCATATAGTTCTATTGGAAAGATAGCAAAAAATATCTCATATAAGCTGTCATATAGATTCTATTCTACCCAAGTGCATGTGTTAAACTCAGATCCACTGCCCAATTGTCATGCATATTCTTCCTCCAGATCATGTATCCATTCCTCAATACTTGCTAGAGTTAACCTAAGTGCGTCTTCATTGTAACACCCTTGACAGTTGTTATTTTTCCTCCTTTGCATTCAAGTGTAGACATGTGATTTTCCTTATAAGGATATGTTCTTCTAATTATTGGAAATCATGCTTGATATGGATAAGTCTTTTCTACTCTTAAGATCCTTTTACTGAATTGGAATGGCTTTCCTGAATCCATTTTTCACTTTTGGTAGGTGATTTGCAATTTGGTTTAAGAGTTGTAAACTTATCTATTTATCTGACTCATCCTTGGATCAATTTTAGTGATCCAAGGAATGTTTTAAATCTTCTCTATTAAATGAATGGTAAAATTGACATTCCATGAGTTAAGATACACGTTGGACTAAACTTTGTTGTTGCAAGTTCTTTGATTTCTAAGTGAACGTACTTCCATTCAGTGGATTGTTTTGCTTGGGTCGTTGGAGATCGATCATGATAGGTCATTGCTGATGAAAATGGGAATGCAGCCTATTCACAACATAAGAGAGATCTAGTATCCTATAGAGGACTAATCTATGGGATTCGAATCTAGATAAACAATATATATTTCTACCTAAGCTATGTCACTTGATAGAATTCTGATTCTAACCTAAGCTCGGTGCTAAGAATTAGAAAGGTTACTAGGTATTAAATTAACCTAGATTCTAATACTACAAGGTATTATTTTAACCTAACCTAGTGTTTTAAACTATGGCACTTTGAATTATTTACCTATGAGGGTTTATCTAAACCTAATTACTAAGGCCTAAGGTCAGGTTAGATTTTATTGTTATATCCTAAGGTATAAATTTTAATTCTACCTAAGATCTAACCTAAGAAATCTAATCTATCCTAAACTAATGGATATGAATTGGGAACTTAAGTGGTCACATACACTTGGGTGACGGTTCCTAAGGCATTTATGTTATTGATAAGGATGGTGAATGCAGGTTCCGGTGTTGGTGTATTTATGTATTTAAGTTCTCGGTGTTGGTGTATTTATGAATTTGTGATTGTGATATTGTGATGCAACACTTGTATAATCAGTTTGTTACTTGGTGTTTTTAATGGAAATGGTAACCTGAACGATGTGTTGGTTCAGATATTATAGTCTTTTGACTATTTTATAAAGTAAAGAGGGAACATGTTGTTACCGAACTTGGTTATAAGCAATTGAATGATCTTGATCCTTTGAGGGAGCTTATGTTTTACATTGTGTTTGGATTTGTAATTCGAGTCTTTGACTGAATGTATTTTTAATAAGTTGTTTGATCTTGTCATTTAAATTGAGTTTATTACTAGATGGAGTGGTTCTAAATTCAGAATCCTTTTGAATAAACCACATGCGTAAGGAGAAAACTGGAAGCATGGCTTAGTAGGTTGTTAGATAAACTCTTTGAGATTTTGATTGGAATCAACTTGTTGGTTTGTCTTTTTATTGGAATCCCAATCTGTAGTTCTTATAGTGATGAGTTGAAATACTGTCAAGATAGTTCTGTCTTGACTGAACTATTGGGAAATTTTGAGTGTTAGCATCTACTCGGATTTCACATTTCTTGTTGAGTCCAATAAATGAATGTTAAGTCTTGAAAGATAAATTGTGATTCAAAATTGATTGCGGGTTGTGTTTTGAACTTCACTGTTTTATTATCGAGTTTAAAAAGGGAAAATTAATGGTAAGGATTGATGGAACTTCACTGTTTGATGGTAAAGGGTTCTAAGAAAGAAAAATGTTAGCATGTTTTCTTCTTACCTTGAGGCTATTCTGGTCCAATGAAAGAATGTTAAGTCTTTGAAAGATACACTGTGAATCTTTACTGTCCGTGGACTGTGTATGAACTTCATTGCTATAATGTTCCGAATGGAAAGTAGAATTCATGCATTATAATGGGAAGATTTTGAAAGGAAGGTAGCATTAAGTTTTCTCTTACCTTGAAGTTGTTCTTGTTCTCCTTTTTGGGAACTCTTGCATGAACTTAAACTGTATGTATAGAAAAGGTAAAACTGTTAATTAAGTTGAAGGAAATGATTACAGGTTGGGATCATTTTCTATTAGGACTCCTTTTCTAATGCAGTTAGGTTAAGTTCATTGGTTCGGAATCCTTCTGTTAATTATTCTTATGGAAAAGAATCATTACTTAATTAGTCTTTTTATACTTGTCATTTGACTGAAATGAAGTAGAACGAGATTGATGTTTAGTTGGCAAAAAGAAATTACAAACTTGTTGTTGACTATTAATCCATCATTCCTTCTTGGATTTCTTTTATATGGATTTGTTTTGATGAATACCTTAAAATGTTGAATTTTAAAGTAGAGGACCTTTAAAGGAAATGGTTTAAGTCTTGATATGCACCTATTTCTGCTTTGTAGATGTTATGTACTTTGGCATAATGGGAATGGTTTCTCTTCTTCTTCTTTACTTGAAAGTTAGATGAAACATCCAAGAGAGAATATGTTGTAAACACTTCCTGTATCTTATAGTAAAGATAAGTGTTGTATTATATTTTGGTAGGATTGGAAACAATGATATGTTATGATTTGTTGTTTGGTAAAGATAATTGATAGGATCAATTATACTTTAATTTGTAAGACAAATTTTATAGATTATATTCTGTTCTTCTTTTTGTGAATCTTGGTTTATTATTGCTCTTCTTTTTATTGATATTACTTATGCTTAGAGAGTATGAAATACTAATTGTTCATTAAAGTAGGGTTGTTTTTATTGGAAAAATTAGTGGAATGCACTTCATTTTAAGGCTTAGTGCTTATCATGCTCAGTTCATTGAACTGACCCATGCTAGCAATTTTTGCAAATGGACTTCGTAAGTGATAAAAGAAGGAAAAAACTTATATGATGCATTGGCTGATCTAAGTTTGATTCTTGTGAAGAATTCTAATTTTTCTTAAGTTGTATTGAAAAAGAAAAGTTATTCTCTTTTGAATGAAGGCTATTGTCATGTAGTATGCCTAAAATGCATAAGTTGTAAATGTATAAGTTTTGAAAATGAATTGAAGGATGAGAATTTACTTGCATGGGTTGTGTAAATTATCTTGTACCTTTGTAAAAGAAATGAAACCCTATCCTGTTGATATTCTTCATGTTATTTATATGTTTAATTGAGTATTTTTGGATAAGTAGGAAAAAGGGAATTAGAGTAATTTCCCTAAACGTGATGCAACTAAATAAGTTGCAGAATTCAATGTTCTTATCTAAGAAATTCATATTATTAAGGTAACGTGTAATGAATTTACAATGAATTCTATAGAATTTGTAAAGGACATAAAGGGTGTGTTAAACCCTAGAACTTAACCATGAAGAGGAAGACTCTTCCTCTCTTATGAAAAAGTAAACAAAAAGGAAGATATGATTTGTAATCATTAGGATTCTTTTAATAAAGTCTAATAAGATACAACCTAGGTGGTTGTTACACTTCCTTGAATGGTTAAGTCACGTTAAATGGAACTTAAGAGGTTGTTGTCCTTTCTTCTTGGTAGTTACTTGTTAAGCAAAAAATTAATGAACATTGAAATAAATCTTAAGTTAAGGAAGTTCTTCAAGGAATAATGGAACCTGATTTGGAAAAGAACTTAGGGAGAGTTGGATTAGAGTTTGGGTAGGGTTGCTGAAATCTGCCTTAAATATCCAAATTAATTAAACATTAATAATCTCCTAGGGGTATGCACATCTCGACAAGGTTATTCAGAAGATCTTTGGCACATGCCAATTGTAGGGTTGTACCTTCGAGAAGATTGGGATCTTCTCGAGGATACAGTGTTGTAGTCAACATGTGGCAACACCCTCTGCATTGATCATCTAGATCTACACACTTATGGACTTGAACTTAGTTTTTCTCTAGGACTGGGTAGTAGCATAGTTGCGATATGAAGTAGCCCTCAAGGAATCATGGTACCTTGGCACATGGGGTTGTTTTAGGTTGACCCAATATTCCATAATATCCTAAATCTTTGTGATCCCCTTCCTATCATAACCTACATTGTTAACTAGAACTAGGGTTAAACCTTGGGCAAGAGGACCGATGGAAGTTAGTAAGGGACATTCTAGATACCAATAGAGTGGGGGTGAAGGACGTATTATGGATTGGTGAGTATGAGATCAAGGAATAAGTAATACAAAGCAGTATGTTAAAAATATTTGGCCAAAGTATCGCAAGTCGCTAATTGCATTGTCTATGTTGCCTAGTCTAAGGATCGTGATGCAAATGAATATTAGTAAGAATAACTATTTAGTTAGGTTCCTTAGACAGATCACTCAATACCGAATAGGGTAATAGAACCAAGTATACGTAGTATACGAAAAGTATTCAATACTTAGTGTAAACATGAATAGATCAAGTAGTTCATCGATTCATGAAATGAATAGATCGGTAGCTTACCAAGTTAACACAACCGCATATGGTTATCTATTATAAGAATGGTTATTATGGAATGTGTGTTCTATATTGTGTATTTAGAACAGAGAACATTACAAAAAAACTTCCTTGTTTCTAAAGTCTTAAAATAGGAATGTTACATCTTGGTATTAGAGCTAAAGGTTACAGCTCTTGGACCTATTGTGTCCATAATCTGATAAAAATTTGAATTTTCTTGTAATAGAAAATAGTTAGGACAAGAGGAAATGTTGTGAATAATGCTCCACCTGAGGAAGGAGCAACAACAGCCCAAAAATTGATGAGATCCTTGCTTCCCTATTAGACACAAGAGATCATTTGAGTGTACTCGAGTAACAAGTGATGGGTAATGAGGAGAAAGAAGAAGCTGGTAATAACAATCAACCACCTCCTGAGGACAACCCCAATTTGGGTGTTGATGATAACAATGTTAATGTGCCTATCCAGCTAGAAAAAAAAAAGGCAAGGTTGGCAGCTGAACTCACTAATGATATTAAAAGGATAAGTCCACCTAAGTTTGATGGCACCACATTAGGTGATGGAGCTGAGAATTGGCTCAACGAAATGGAGAAGTACTTTGCAATAAGAAACTTCTCAGAAGAAACCAAAGTTATTTGGGGAGCATATCAGCTTTCCCATGAAGCATCTTTATGATGGGACAGCCGTAAGGCTGAGCTAAACATTGATGAAACTAACATCACTTGGGATAAATTTAAAAGTTATTTTAGGCAACGATGGCTGCCACAGCTTTATTACGATCAGAAAATGACTAAATTTCAGAACTTGGCTCAACGGAAGTTAATTGTAATCGAGTATTGAGAATGGTTTATGAAACTACTCAAGTGTGTACCTCGGTGAATTTAGGTTCTGCAGTGCTTTGGTGTATTTATGAATGCATCCTTATCACTCGGTTTTTGATCTACGTCATTGGTCCTTGTTAAAGATATAAGCATATGACAAAAGTAGAATGACATGAAAAAGCCACACTTCAAATAATTTCCCATTTCCAAAAACACCAAATCTATTACAAAATATAATTGATAAGAGAAGTAAACAAGATTATTTAACAGGGAAACAAGTACAAACACACATACTCAAACCAACAACAATTAAGACTGCTCATTGCACAAAATTTTTGTTATCAAGTGAAAAATCCCCAAATTTTTTTGATTGACGACAAGGGTGAAAAAAATTATGCCCCAAGCAAGCATATATGCAAGGGATAGTGATAAAGTGTTGTGCGCAACAAAACAATATCAGGCAACTAGATGTTCCCCAGAGTACCGATGAAGCAAGCATGCTAGCTTTGTAAGTGATTGTAAAGCGATGATCCACGAGTCATTTAGTTTACAAACACATGAAGATTTATAATAAGATATGGGAAGAGTACCATACACAAGATATGGGTTTTAGCTTCTCGTGAAATTTTCATCTATTTTTGCAAAAAAAAAAAATATTTTTGCAATATTTAGGATTTTTTATTGATTTTTGAATATTTTAGATTTTTGACAAAAAAATTTATTTTTTTAGATTTTTAAATGATTTTTTAAATTTTTAGATATTAGATTGTTTGAATTATTAGGTTTTGATATAGAAGAAGCTAGAAGAATCGAAAGAATCTCCTAGAAGTGATACAAATGCCCTTGCGAGAAGGAAGAGGTGCTAGGTGGCAAATAATGCCGTAGCATAACGAGAAAATAAATAAAATAATCATTGAAGAAAACTAATTATTCATCGAGTGTGTAGGAGTGATATTGCCTAGAAATAATAAAATTGTCCTAGAGAGAAGAAGTGAGTGCTAGGCGGAAAATAATGCCTCAACACGACGAAAAATAACATAAAATAATTATTTCTGAGCGAGCAAAAAAGGGGTTAGAATGAGAATGGTGGTCAAAACATGTCCCTGGGGACTCGCGGCGAGAAAACAACTAAATATACACCACACGAAGGAGGGTAAATCATTATGACCAATTCATTTGTTACGAACCACCGCTAGAAAATTACCGTGAGACCTCCGAGATTTACGAAGATGATGGTTAGAGTACGATCCCATAAGAGATGCACTAAGCGAGTTCAAGAGCACGTCCGACATGCAGAAGATGGCCCCTTTGTGAGTAGTTTAACCTTTCCCTTGTATTTTCACCCATTTATTACTTTATTAATTATTTTCTAGCCCTAGGAAAAGTGCATGCTTGCACCTTCAGTGTGTAGGCATCCTCAAGGGAGAACATGCTCCGAAAAATGTGTGTGTGCTTGCGCACATGCCACATTTTTAGTGCGTATGCATAGGGACCAAAAGTGTGCACAAATGTTAATGGAAGGTTAGGTGCATGTGCTTTGATGCACACGCGCCAAAAATATCACGCATGCACATTGAAGCATGTGCATACACATACAGGTTGGGTTAGTTAGGAGGGGGCGTGCATACACAAAAATTTGTGTGCAAGCCCCTAGAATACGTGCACATGCATCACGTGTGCATGCACATAAATCGGTGCACATAAACCCAAAATGACGTGTTAGTTCCCAAAGAAGAAAAATGAAACGTAGAACATAGTAAAATATGGAAGAAAATAGAGGAAATGTTAGTTCTAACACTTGTGTGTTATAGAGATAATTTCCAGCGCTTATAGATGAGAGAGTGGCATATTCGTATTGCTGAGATAGAGCCAAGCTTGCCTTGGTGAGATCATTGGGATATGGAGGTACTAGTAGATGTGGTTGGTTTAGGAAACATTGTGCAGATACCATAAATCACTTTCGATCATGGCTTGTTGACATCATTGATAGAATGATGACATAGCGAGAGCTAGTGCTTTCAACTCCCTACAGGGAAGATGACTATTACCTTGGACAATGTTTAGTGAATTTTGTGCATCCCCATTGTTGGCTCCTTTATTGAGTATACCAGTGACTTTGGATAGATTACAAAGGTGATCAATGATTTATTCTTCTAGGGATGACATACCCCATTAGGGTATGACATTTTATTTACATCGTTGCATATATCAGATCCTACTATTCATCGAGGACCTTTATATTTGATGGCTCTTATCAGTGGGTTTCTACTCATTGATAAGATAGGGACCTCATTTCCATTAGGCATGATTAATTTTATTCACGTTCTATATAGCGTGTGAGAGATATTTCTAGGCCAATGCATACTTTGGCACATCTATACTGGGACTTACATTTGATTACCTACCACCTTTGTTAGAAGATGGTGGGGCATGCCTCATTATTACATATTTGCTCGTGGGATCACATAGTGATTTTTTCCCTGTTTGCGTCTTGTGTGTATGAGCTCTAGAGGAGCCTACAATCATGGGATGCATTTCTATTTGGGATCATATATGAGGGCACATGGGTGATACATACTAATATCATCAATATTTTGATGAGTTATAGAAAATATATATTATCCGGAGGCCTTACAAACATAAACAGTGGCCATCGGATGGGGTAGAGCTCGACGCTTGCATAGTAGAGAACTTTCTCGTAGGAATCTGTAATTATATTATAGAGATTTACATAGTGGATCGATGCTAGTGGTAGTTGGGTATCATTTAGGGTGTTCCTCAACTTGATATATGGTAAACTCATCATGATGCGGAGAGGCGGACCATGGGCCCCTGTATTCGGGTAGCTAGAGCTTATAAACCATGAGTAGGGATGTAATGTGGTTACTAAACTAGTTAATATGAATATAATGCTTTGTTATGAATCATATATGTGTTCAGGAGTATAATACTTATGCATTTCCTTTCTGTATGAACCATTTCCATATGTTGCTTGTTATTTCTCTTTTCTGGATGTAATGAGATGAAAACTCATTCTAGGTTCTTAGAATGTTGTATGGTTCTTTTCTGCTCATTTCCATTTGAATATCTGTTATAAGATGTTGCATTATCACAAGAATCACATAAAAGAGAGACTCGGTACCCACGCGTGCCTCAAGTGAGTGCCCAAAGGTGCCCATTAGGTGATAGGCTAGTACACATGGGATTAGACTATTGGTATAAGGGTATAAACTATGACCTGCATCTTGGTTCCATATCTGGGACCTCTTTTCAAAGTTGTTGTTATAAATAACATGCACATTTTCCTTGTGATGCGTGATGACAAAGCGCCCGACCTTGGAAAGTGTTGAAACATGGTTCAAGAGCACAAAGGATGAGTTTTCTCAAAGATTCAGTACCTTTGGACTCGAGTTTGATACGCGTAGATGGGTAGAAGAGAACATATACCATAAGTTGTATGAGACATTCTCTTATTGTTTCCCAATATAACTATATGAATGGCTTTCAGCATACGCATCTAGATCGAGCTGGTACTATAGATCATGCGTATGTACCCAAGATGACTATCAGAGGCTACAGGATGCAAATCTGACTTGGACGCATGTTGTTGATCACTGGTGGAAGAGAGTGCTGACTAGTTATACTCTTGAATATGCCATTTCTAAATTTTCTTGCCCAAAATTTGCTATGTACGAGTCTCTGAGGGATCCTAGAGGATCATTTTTGTGTGTTATTCCTTTATCTATGAATATCTTGGTCATTACCTTGAGTTTGGAGGAATTTACCATGGTCGGATAAGCTTCTCTAAGCACTAGGAGAGGAAGCTAGGGTGGAGGAAGATGGAGGACATTGTGGCTGAAAATGAAAGGGAGGAGAGATGACTCAAGTATAGTGAAGCACGTGAAAGGGATATGAATAGACAACATGAGGTTTCAAGTGTGATGGATCTATGGAGGAAGATGTTGTGGGAAGGAGTTGAGGTTCATGCAATGGATGTGGAACCTGAGAAGTCTGTGCTACCCCATCTTGGAAAGCATGGGAGAGAGGCTCCTTCGGCTTCTATTGAGAGTTTGTCACATAGAGAAAGAAGAGTCTTCGACGTGTATCTAAACCCACAGTGACCAACCTCCGGCGCTTGGTTTTCCGGATCAAGGAGAAGTATTGTTAACCTAGTTGGTATTGGTTGGAGTAACTGATCATTGCCCTAGAGATAAAATTTCTCATTTGGAACATCCATGGCCACAAAATCCATTCCTGTATTTAGAGGAATCTTTGGACAAGGTGCAAGTACACAAGGTTTGGGTATTACGTGCGGGAATGGTGCAGGACATAGAAATGGTCGTGGGACAATATATCAAACCATCGGCATACGATTCAATGGGATTTTTGGAACACTAGGCATGATCACTTTAGGTCTTGTTATCCAAAATGAGTCTCTGCTTATTTTGGCTAACTTGCCTTCATTCTTTCCTTCATTTTGCTTCAACATTAATTTTTATGCATTGTAAGCACTCAAAAGATTCTAGAAATGGCTTCATCAAATAGGGGTTTTCTTCCCCTTTCCAGAAAGGTAAATAAGTCCTCCTAACTCCTTGTATTTTTTGAGTTATGGCTCGGTGGAGTTTGGAGGGGAAATTTTCCTAGGTGGGCCCGTGGAGCTTGGGAGAGTTTTGTGCCAAAGAGGCTCGGGCCGGCGGAGCGGAGAAGGAAATTTTGCCAAGGAATTTGGCAAGTTAGCGAGAGGCATGGAGATAAATTTTCCACTTAGCCTTTTGGGGAAAAAGGGTTAAAGTCAAAATCTGGCTCACGAGCCCACAAAGGAGAATGGAGAAAAAATTGGTCAAGGCCCCGTATCAATCGGAGAATGCCACGTGTCAAGTCTATGTCGGCAGCGCCAAGGCAGGGGTCAGAGGAAAGTTGAAGATTTTGGATTTTTGGCACAAAAACTTAAAGGCATGAATTGAACCTATGGTCCCATCAACCAATAGGATGGTGCCACGTGTCTACATTAGAACGGAGTGGTAGGGCAATGGAGAACTTTGGGAGAATTTCCCAATTTTGCGCAAAGGGGGAAAATGTTGTTTTGAAGTTGTAGATTAACTAGAAGGTGCCATGTGTCATTGAAGGAGTGGGGCATGGAGAGTTTTTGCTAAATTTTCCCAATTTTAAAAAAGAGGGAAAAATTAGGATTTTGCCCCGCGAACCTGAATTTCGGCCTAATTTTTCCCTGTTTGCCCTAAATCTTCATAGGGCCATATCTTTTGAACCAGAGCTTGGTTTTTCATGATTTTTGTGTCATTGGAAAGCTGGTGAAATTATCCACATGATGGATTATTAAATTTTAAATTTTGATCGATTTTGTGGAGAAAAATGGGAAAAAGTCTCGACATGGAAAAATTGCGTAAAACGACCCCAACCACCAAAATTAATGAAGTATGGGCCTCTTTCTTTCTTTGAGAAGCAATGTACGATGAAGTATGGAATTTTCATGGAAACCCTTAATTTTCCATGCTAATTAAATGTATATTATTGGTGGTTGGAGTTTTAAATCAAATTTTCCCACATTTTCTCATTTCCTTCATTCTATTCGAGTGATAAAAGCTAGTTTTGGCTCATTTGTAAAAAGTTGTTCATCCTTCTTCTCTGCCTCTCCCTTATTTTCTTCCCTAGGGTTGAAAATGGAGTTTGAACCTCCTCCTTGGTATGTAATGGTATTTTTGCCTCTTAACTATGAAATGATGCACTATGTAAATTCTTAGCAATAAAAACATGTTTTTTCCGATGCATTTTTCCATCCTTGGCTCGTTTTCTTTGTTGTTTTCCTTACCTCTCTTCATTACAGGGTATTTGTGCATGTTTGGATGTTCATTGCAGGTTTTAGATCTGTCTTCATGGAGTTTTGGAACATTTTCTATGTGAAATCCATCTTTGGTCTGTGATGCACTTGTCCATCCTTTCCATTGCTCACCTCTCCTTGTTCCATGGTAGTTTTGATAGATGATCAACACTTTCCTTCTCTGGTGTATCACCGTTTTAGTGTAGGATCTATTTTTTCTAGTTTTCTCTCTCCTTGTCTCCTTGGAAGTTAGATTAGGTTAGATTAGCTTTCATGCACTAGAATAGCTTATGGTAGGTAGTTTAGGAAGATGAACTAGCCTTCTCTGGAGAGCTTTCCCCATTTGCAAAGGTCCCACACTTTGGGAAATCTCAATGTTGTGCAATCACACCAAATGAATTTTCCTTAGAAAAGTAGATTGATAACTCATTTGGGGTTTGTGAATTTGCACTAATAGTTTTGGCATGTCTAGTGGTACACCAGGGTTAGATATTTCATCTTCTCTTAGTGTCTCATGTAAAAAAACAAATCCAACACCACCATGCTACACTAACTTGATTTTGGCACACTGGTGGGACCAAGAGGTCTCCCTTTTCATTTTTGTAGGTTGGTGTGTTCCTATAAATATTTCAGCCTTTGGAGGCAATTACAAACACATCTGGTGACTCCATATGGTCAACATCCCATCTCTAAGGTTGCAGACCTTCCTTCCATTCATTTTCTTTCTTTCTATCCATTTCCATTCCTTTTTCATTCATTATTCTTTCCATCCCTTTCACTCTTTTCCATTCCATGAAGTTGTGCAATCATGACTTCATTTCCATCATGGAATTCACATTTGAGTAGCACCAGATACATTCCACCTCCAACATGTTTTACACCTCCTTCAAATCAGCATTTTGAAAAATTCAAAATCATCATGCCTACTATATGAGAAATACCAAAATTAGTTTGTTTATGAAACATATCAAGAGTAAGGGTACACATGTAATGATAGTGGTCAAATGAAAGATGTTGGTCTATTGGAGAAGATCCAAAAATGGAGATTGGCATGGTGCAATCAAGAGCAACAACTCAAATTGAGGCTTTTAGAATTGGTTGTAGGGCACCTTGTCCATGGGTTAGCCCTTTTCAAGACACTTCAGCCTTCGGGAGAAGTGGACTTCATGGTGGAGATGCTTCCCAACTTACACAATGTACGGTGGAGATAAAGGCCTATGAACTTGGTGCTAGGAAGCCTTGTCAATGGGTAAATCCTACACCATTATTTGGTAATTTTCTCTCCACTCCTCAAGCAGCACCATCTCAATTTGAGCTTCAATTTCCAAGCTTCCCATTGAATTCTGCCCCAAGTGTTGATTTCACTTCTCCATCCCCTAGTCTTCCACCTCATCTCAATTCTTCTGTCTTTTTCCCTTCCAAATAGTCATCCCATCAAAAAAACAAGAAGTTTCACCTCCTCCCCACCACAAATAATTGCAAAACCGGTTGAAACCCAACCCATCACTTCTCTTGCTTTCCTAAGCCCGTGTTGGGAAGATACTCAATAATCCAATCAAGGATAGCAAGAAGAGGAGCCCAATAGAAAATAAATTTCAGACAATCTAAAGAGTTGGGCTTCCAAATTTGGGTTTACAAAGATCCCTTGATGGTTAATCCTTCAGAGGAGGTTAGAGTTAAAGAACAAGTGGTGGCCAAGGCTGATTTTATAGCAACAGAGAAGCAAGAAGATCAGTCATCAAGTTTCTCAGAGTGTAGTGTCCATGTTGGCACTCTGTTGGAAGAAGATGTTGATCCAATAGAAGTTGCACAATCAGCCATGGAAGAGGAAATCTCTAAAAGAGATCTTGCAGCCCCAACTTGTCCTCTAGAGCAGCAGATTGAAGAGTTTGATTTGAAAAAATTCATGCTAGAGGAAGAGTTCAATCAAGAGAAAGATGATCTTCAAGTAGTAGAGGAAGGAGGAGCTACTCCAAATCTAAAAGAAGAGGAGCACATTCCAGTTGTGGAGGAGAAAAATGCAGGTCCAAGAGCTTTGAACTCAAAACAGGCTATAGAAGAACCTTCAGTTCTTCCTTCTACTTCATTCTCTTCAAGCTCCAATGTTGAAGAAGAGTTTGATCTTTCAAACTTCACCTTTGAGAATGAAGATAAACATGGTGATCAAGTTGTAAATCAAAAGAACACCATGGAGGAGGTTGAGCATTTACAACAGGACAACAACGAGGTAATTTATCTATCATATTTGGAGGACTGTTTTGATGGAGAAGAACCATTTAAAATCCCATCATTTTCTCCTCCATCATCCACCTTCCAAGCACATGAGCTTGTTGTTATAGAGGAGAAATTTCAATTCGCAGCAGCTTGCATTTTATAGCAGCTCTTTGGAATCAAGGTTGGAAGATATTAATCTTCAATGTTCTTCACTACAAGAGGAAAGAAAAGAGAAGAAGAGTTCCACCATTCCTTCCACACCATTCACCCAAGAAGATCCAAAAGAAGGCTCCATTTTGGAGTTGAATTTTAGAGAAACTGGCATATTCAAAGGACCATACCTTGCCCAATCAGTATCCGGCTTCATTAGAGCTAAGGAGAAGCTACAACCAGTCATGCTTACTTTTGAGCATGAGTATGAGCTTTAAAGTACTAAGGATCAGTTGCAATACCTCTACAATCCAAATGCGAGAACTACTAAAATAGGTATCTAATTGTTTTTTAGTTGACACCTTGCTAATATGGGTAGAAGACCAACTTATTTTTATTTTTCACTCATCCAACCAGCCATGTTCAATGCCAAATCAGTTGCATGGATGCCATTTTTGAGGAAGGAAGCTATTTCTCCCACTAGTTCAGAGGCTTTGTTTGAGCTCCCTTTGCTCTTGGTTGGAGTAGAGTAGGTAGGTTTGCTTTCAGCGAAGAAGTGCTTTTGCACACTCGCATGTTCCATTTGAGCATGTATGATTTTTAGTTTGTACATAGTTTTTGGTGTTATTGTATTGCTCTTTGCAGTCCATTTTAGTGACTTTTAGTGAAGATCAACTCCAATTTTAGTGGGTTTCCAAATGATTAAGAGGTTAGAATTTGAGTTCGAGATCAGAATCGGTTTATCGGGCTTGCCTCCATGCCCAATGGATGTAATAGAACTTTGTTCTTGCATGCATAGAACTTTTGTGCAGAAATAATACAACATAAGTTTCCAACAGAATCACATATATCACGGATTTGAAACCCAGAATGCAAGATTTACTAAACCCATCAACCAGTTAACTAGATAGAGCATGCGATGCACAAAACTCAGCAGAGCAGAGTTACTTAATGAAAAAACTTAGAGGAAAGCAAGGGATTTTACAGTTAGAGACTATCATGTCCGATAAGTGTCTCTGTCAAATCGAAGAAGAACTCCAACCGAGCTCACTTCTTCTCCTCTTCTCCACGAAAGATCAAACAACTAGATACTTCTTCCATAATGCCTCTTATACATTCCAAAAACGAAAATATATTTTAAAACTCAAAAATAGCCATGAAGTGTAATTTAATCTACCGGTTCAAAAAACCAGAGTGCATGCAGAATGAAAATCGGAACATGAAAAATAAAACAACCCAACAAAAATCTGCTGGCATGCCTACCAAGACGGTTCAAGCTCGTGAACCAAAAATAATTAATTTCATTAACTCCATATCTCCCACCTAATCTTCCTTACCACCGCCTGTCAAGTCTGGTGAATGCCAAGTCAAAATTAACATGAGTTTCCATTTTTAGTGATACTGCCACCTAAGCCTCCACCAAGCCAACTAACCCCTGCCAAATTTGGCAGTCTATATGCATTCATAAAGATAACATGAGTAGTTTAATACACCAAGTATGCATTCAAACCTAGTTTGCATTTAAGTGTAGACATGTGATTTTCCTTATAAGGATATGTTCTTCTAATTATTGGAAATCATGCTTGATATGGATAAGTCTTTTCTACTCTTAAGATCCTTTGACTGAATTGGAATGGCTTTCCTAAATCCATTTTTCACTTCTTGGTAGGTGATTTGTAATTTGGTTTAAGAGTTATAAACTTATCTATTTGTCTGACTCATCCTTGAATCAATTTTAGTGATCCAAGGAATGTTTTAAATCTTCTCTATTAAATGAATGGTAAAATTTACATTCCATGAGTTAAGATACACGTTGGACTGAACTTTGTTGTTGTAAGTTCTTTGATTTCTGAGTGAACGTACTTCCATTCAGTGGATTGTTTTGCTTGGGTCGTTGGAGATCAATCATGATGGGTCATTGCGATGAAAATTGGAATGCAGCCTATTCACGGCATAAGAGAGATCTAGGATCCTATAGATGACTAATCTATGGGATTGAAGCTAGGTAAACAATATATATTTCTACCTAAGCTATGTCACTTGATAGAACTCGATTCTAACCTAAGCTCGATGCTAATGAAATCGAGAAAGGTTACTAGGTATTAAATTAACCTAGATTATAATACTACAAGGTATTATTTTAACCTAACCTAGTGTTTTAAACTATGGCACTTTGAATTATTTACCTATGAGGGTTTATCTAAACCTAATTACTAAGGCCTAAGGTCGGGTTAGTTGTTAGTGTTATATCCTAAGGTATAAATTTTAATTCTACCTAAGATCTAACCTAAGCAATCTAATCTATCCTAAACTAATGGATATGAATTGGGAACTTAAGTGGTCACATACACTTGGGTGACGGTTCCTAAGGCATTTATGTTATTGATAAGGTTTTATTCCACATGTTTGTATGTATCGGGATGATGGCTATGATTATGTATCACATGTGTTATATTTTATGATATATCTATAGATGATACTATTTGTTATAACATATGTTATGTTGTGTTGATATTTAGTACATGATGATAAGATGATATTGATTCAAGGGGGATAGATTTTGATATTTGTGATCCCTCTTGCCTCCATTTGATGATACATTATGTGATGATTAGCCTAGCATGTATGTATGATGTACTCATAGAATTTTATTTATATATGATGTATAGATGACTTTAGATGTGATGATATAGATAGAGATATGATGATGATAACAAAACTATGTACATGCAATAAGTAAACACAAGAAAATGTTGACAAACCTATCAAATATACCTTTCTAAACAACATGAACTAACACAACTATGTACAATTATTTACAAGCATGCAAAAGCACACTTCATATGTAATACGAGCAAGAATTAATCTAATCTAAACAAGAAAAGATGAATCTAAGAAAGTATGTTTAAGTGAAAAAAATAAAAATGTACAAGCAAACAAAAACTATACAAGAAATCAATGTACATAAACTAAATAAAAAAACAAGAATCAAGATAAAGTAATCAAACTAAAGGTATGTTTATGCAATATTTTTTTAGTGCTATTTGCATTTTGCGGGAATTTTGAGAAACAATTTTCTATTGTTTTTGTGTTTTCTGTTTTTCTAATATTTTAGGGGTATTTTGGATTTATGCGAATGTTTTTGTGATTTTCAAAATATTTGAATTTTTTTTTATTTTCAACATATTTGAATGTTTTTTTGCGATTTTCAACATATTTGAATGTTTTTGTGATTTTCAACATATTTATATGTTTTGGTGATTTTCAACATATTTGAATGTTTTTGTGATTTTCAACATATTTCAATGATTTTGTGATTTTCAACATATTTGAATTTTTTTATTTTCTAGGGTTTTCAAGCTATGTATAGAAAAATGAGAAACATGGATACCCCCAGCATTAGATGGGAATATACAAGGAAATTTCCACGTGTTATATATATTAAGGTGAAATTGTGAAGCTGCCTCTCAGCGTTAGAGGGGTAATATACATGGGCAACCCCTTTACTAATTTACAAGAGGCGAAACAACCAGATCAAGGCTTTGACAGACAACATCACAAAGAATCTCAAATGCAGGTGTGGAAGTAGCCCTAGAGCTAAGTAAAATTACCCCTAGATGTAATATGTTTGTGAAAAATGAATCCTCCTAAGGCACCGGAAGCTAGTTTTCACCAAGGGACCTATCTAAACACCAAAATTGCATGGTTTTCACATATGGATGACCTGTTTTTTCTTTTCCTTTTTTTTTTTTTTGAATTTTTGTATTTTGATCCATTTTTACTATTTGTTTGTTTTTTAAATTTTGCACCATGTTTAAGCATAGAACCACTTTAGATGCATGGCATTCATTGGCTCATATATCTCATCTCCATTAGGATGAGAAAATTTGTATGCTCCTATTCCATATTTTTCCACAATGATGTAAGGTCCTAACCAGTGTGGTTCAAACTTATCTTTCTTCTATCTTTCTACTTTTTTGTTGAACTGATTCTCTTTCATAACCAAATATCCAACCTCAAATTGATGAGGTATGATCCTTTTTGTAGTTCAAAAATATTATGTTTTTATATACCTTGAGATGGTTACGACATGGATGCACTTTTCATCTAGGAGTTCCAATTTTTCTAGCCTAGCCACTCTGTAATCCTCATCTTTTTCCAGATAATCCCTAAGAGATATCCATAGGGAAGGAAGCTCTATTTCCAGTTAGATGATAGATTTTGTTCCAAATTCCATAGAGTAGGGTGTTGCACCAATAGGAGTGTGAATGGAGGTCCTGTAAGCCCAGAGTGGTAGGTGAATTTGAAAATGCTAGTTATAACATGTCTTACTCACCATCTTTTCCATGATCTGAACTAGTGTTTTGTTAGTGGCTTTAGCTTTCTCATTACCTTGATGGTAATATGGTGTGGAACACTTTAATATTATTTGAAATTGATGACAAAGATATTTCAACTGTCTTGTTCTTGAATGATTTTTATTATTAGTAACAATGGAAGCAAGAATGTCATACCAAAAAATAAGGTGATTCATGATGAATTTTGATATCTGAGCACTTGTAACATAGGTCAATGGAACAACCTCTACCAGCTTAGTGAAATATTCGATGGTCGTGATGATGTGGGTATGACCATCAAATGAGATAGGGGTGAGTTTCCTATTAGATTTAGTCCCCATTTGGAAAATGACCATGGTGTTGTAATTGGTTAATGAATTTGTGACGATGCATAGATGAAATTTCCATACTTTTGCATAGAGCACATTTCCTTACATGGTTGTAGTAATTTTTCTCCATAGTAGGATAGTATAGCCTACCATTAAAAATTTATTTTATAGGACCATTCTATTTGTTTGGGTTCCACACACCCCTTCATGTACCTTCTTGATCACTTAGATTGACTCTTCTACATCTAGACAAAGAAACAAATTCCCTCATAGCCACAATGATATAGTATACCTCCTAGGAGGGTGTAATGGGTTATTTGGCGGGATAAGGATTTGTTTTTCAGATCAGGAGATGTCAAGAGGAAAGGTACCACTTTGGAGGTAGTTAAAATAGGGTCATACAACGGGAATATGGACCAAAAATTCACGAGCAAGGAATGATTATGGTATTTTTATACATGTTGATGCATATTTTCAACAAAAAAGAACATATCATTGTTTTCTAGTGGAATCTGTAGCATAAAACCCATAGTTTCCATTACATTTGTAGATAAGTTTTGTTCCCTTAGAATTTGTTCGAAGGTAATGCACGTAAAAAGTATTGTTTCACGTTTCCACCAACTTTTTATATGGGATGAGATTTTCAGCCCTGACCGTGTACTCATCGTTTACTTGTATGATAATCAGTTATGAGTCACCAATGACTTTGACATGGTGGATATTCCATTTGATTTCTAGCTTCATCCCAGTGATGAGAACCACATATTTTCTTATGTTGTTTGTGTGAGGAAAACCAAGATAGAAAGCTTACAGGATAGGATCTCCGAAGGAGTGATTAGTACTACCCCGCCCCCAAACCATGGAAATTGAATGATCCATCAAAGTGTACTTTCCACATGAAATATTCCTCAAGTATACAATAGTGATGTGTTTGGCATCTCCAAAATTATAGGTTATGTTTCAAGTAAAGTCACTTTTGTTAGTTGGTCAGCAAACACTTTTTCCTTAAAGTACTTTTAGTGTACGTATTCAATGTAAAATTCACTGAGCAGAATGATCCAATTAGCCATTCTACCCATAAGGGTGGGTTTTGAAAATAGGTACTTGATTGGGTCAACTTTAGATATAAGCTTGGTTTTATTATTCAATAGGTAATGGTGAAGTTTTTGAAAGGTAAAAACAATAGCCAGATAAGATTTTTCAATTTGTGGATAGTTGAGCTCATAGGAAATCAAGGTACGGCTAAGGTATTACAATTTTTTTTTTTCTCGGGTAATATTGTGTAAGAAAAGTGCCAATAGAAAATTATATAGTGGATATGTATAATAAAAATGGCTCACCGGGGTTAGAGACATAATGATAAGCATATTGGAAAAATATTGTTTAAGTAAGGTGAAGTCTGTTGTTTCTATGATCCCCAAATAAATTCAACATCCTTCTTAAGTAGATGGGTGAATGAATGACATTTTTCATCAAGCTACGAAATGAAGCAGTGGATGGCTTGTATCTTTCCTTGAAATTTACGTAATTTTTGATATTCTTATGAGGAGGTGTTTGAAGGGAAATGATTTTGGATGGGTCCACATCAATCCCTCTCCTTGATATAGTGAAGCCTAGAAGATTCCCCACGATAATCGCAAACACACATTTCTTTGGATTCAACCTAACCTTATACTTCGGTATACATTTAAAGATACACCAAAAAAATTCAGGGTGGTATTCTCTTGTCTTGGACTTCCCTAGGATATCATCTAATCCTCCATTATTTCATGCAGCATATAATAGAATATCACTTTCATTTCCCGTTGATAGGTTGCATCGAAATTTTGAGGCGAAGGGCATTACACGATAGCAGAGAATGTTCCCTAAGGGGTTGTGAAGTTTGTCTTTTGCTGATATTCTTCTACTATCTTAATATGATTGTAGCCTAAAAATCCATCCATAAGAGATAACATTTCATAACCTACAGTTGAATTGAGAATCATGTTGATGTTGGGTAAAGGGAGATCATCTTTTGGACATGATTTTTTGATGTCTCTAAAATCCATACAAAATCTATTTCCTATAGGTTTCTTTTGTACCAGAACTAAATTTGATATCCATTACGAGTAGTCAATAAGTCTACTAAATCCTACTGAGATAGCAATCTTTCTAATTCTTCTTTACTAGAAGAGCCACTTGTGGATGCATTTTCTTAGCTTCTATTTGATGGGATTTGTGTTTTCATGCACAACTAAGTTTTGCACTACCAACATTGTATCCAATCCAAACATATAGTTATAAGACCGTGTGAATATATCCATAAATTATCTCGAAGTATGGAAAATGGCTTTTCCTCTTGTTGAGAGCGAAGCTCGCAACTTGAATATCTTTGGGTCTTCTTTGTTCCAATATTCACATCAATGGTTTCTTCTACCAAAGCATTTTGACATATCCTCCATACATGTAGGATAGGGAATAAGGTTGAGATCTTCTTCCAAGGGTGTCTCTACGATATTTTCACCCTAGGCATGCTCACTTTTCTTGTTTGTTGATTTTTGTACTTGTTTTTCATTCAACACCTCAAAAAGGTTTTCACTATGTTAGTTGGACTTTTGATTTTGATAAGGATTTTCTTTGGAAGTTTTTCCCTCACTTTTTCTTAATTATTTTTAACCATGAAGCTCAACTTCCTCTCCGAAATATGCAAAGGTATCTAAGTGAATGTAGAAACCTTTCTTATGGTCTCCAATTGAAATTATATCTTGTATTCCCATTAATTCTGCAATGGCCTCATCATTCTCAAAAAGGTCTAATGGCACATGATGTTGTTGGTCCCAATTGACAAGGGAAGGGTAGACAAGGTAAATTTTAGGTTCAATGGGGTTTAAGCTAAGGAAAATGGTATCCATGAATAGGTTCAAGGAGGTGATATCCTCATATTGGCTACAATGGGAATTTGTGACATTGTCTAAATAATCAGAATTATCCTCATGCTCAGAATAGGTAGCATATTTATCATTGGCATGTGATACATAGGCTCGAATGTTGATACCATGTCTTTCTATTTATAAATGTGGAAGTGGGACTAGCTCTCTTGGTCCTTGCTCATTCTTTCCACATCCTAGGAATTTGTAGCCCATAAAATACATCATTCAGCTAGAATTATCATATTTAGATATTTGGTAGTAGGTATCTTTGAGTGTCTTCAGGACCTAAGTTATAGGTGGGTATAGCAATTTATCTTCGCAAGTAATCCCCGAGGTAATAATGTCCCAATAGTTCATTCATCTCTAGGATGTTTGAAATGATAGTTTGAGTCGACCTCTTGTTTTAGGTGACAAAGATAGGTATGAAACTAAGAGAGCTTGTTGCACATTTTATTATCCACAACCATACTCTAGAACTTTCATCTCCCATGAATCAAAAGGAGTAGATGTAGAAGCTTCTTTAGCACAAGTGCTAAGGGAATCTGAATCAACTCATGATTCAATAGCTTCGATTGAAGGGGAACAACTATATCAGCGGAAGGACACACATATGTACCTTTGCGAGCAAAGCTATTGAGAGATCTACAATGAGTGAAAGGTTTGAATCTCCTTATATTGTAACAGTATGTCCTTCATATTTTAACTTGATGCATTAATGGAATGTTAATGGTATGGCTTGCATGGCATGAATCCATGGGTGACCAAGAAGCATATTATATGGAAGTTCCAAGTCTAAGACGTGAAACTTGGTATTGTGACAAGTTGGTCCTAATTCCATCGGGAGTTTGATAATTCTAGCTGACTCCCACTCGTGTTATCGTAAGTAGTTATGGAAATAATATGGGACTCTAAATCTTCCTCTGTGTGTCCCAATTGTTTTATTGGATTCATTTACATATATTTAACCCTAATCCATTATCCAAACACTTGTTTTATCTTTGAGAGGGTAACAAATACCTCTATATACAAGGGAAGATTATGTGTGTGATCTTCATTGGGGATTTCTTTGTGGTTAAATGAGATGTATTTAGTCTATGCAATGTTTTCCACCATAACTTGTAAATGTGAAGGGTCTACTTCCATTATCACTCCTAACCCTTGGAGAGTTTTGTATAGAATTTCCTTATGTACATTTTATATTTTAAGAAGATCCAAGATTTAAATCTTGGTAGATATCTTCTCAAGTTGTTCTTAGATGTTGTATTGACCATTTTGAGGGGTTGATGAAGAGGGTGATGGGATCATGAGACGAGCATGCCTTGTTATGGCGGTCTGCAATCCTTTCCCTTGATCCTAATGGTATTCACATGTTAATTAGAAGAGTGAACACATCTAATGAGTGATTCATAATGATTATTATCACTCTTAGTGTATATATAGTTAACAAATTTGTAGCTTTGGGATGACTCTCCTTGATCCGACTTTTTATCATCTAATTTTCCATGTTTAGGAAATGGTTCTTTGAATATACCCATCTTTTCATCTAGTGTTTGATTTATCTTTGGGGTGTCAACTTCTATCTCTCCATTGTTAATGAGATCTTGAATGTAGTGACAAAGTATTAGGCACTTGTCTATCTTGTTTCCCCTTACACAATGAAAATCACAATATTTTTGTTCTTTATACCATGATGGTTTAGTACAATGTCATCAAAAGGTTGCATTGTAGGATAAGTCACCATGTGGACTACATCCAATTGTTTCAATATTGTAGACAAATATTCATTAAGAGGAGTGAACATTCTATGCTTAGGTGGTGGTTAAATTGGTCCTTTGGTTAGTTTAAAAGGTTGGCCAACTTGAACTCTTTGTACTTGTTTAGAATTTTTGATTACTGTCTCCCACCATGTTCATTTTTTTGTTAAAGATCTTTGGTTTTTCCATTGGTTTGGTATTTTGATTATCTTTAGAAGGTGATTTGATTGTTCCTTTTGCAATGAGGGATTTTTCTATTTGTATTCCCTTTTCAATTACTTCTTCAAAGGTACAAACACAATGCATTTGTAAATGAAAAGTGATGTTTGGGTTTAGATTAGGCACAAAGATGCTCACAAGCTATTTTCCAGGAAGCGGTGACAATCCCTCACCATCTTTGTAAGAAGCTTGTGAATGTTTCACTAGGAAATTGTTTAGTATTAAACAAGTCTAGCATAGTTATTTCACTTTCTATGTTATATGATAAATGTCAAACAAACCTTCGCTAGTTCAAGCCATGTGAAGATAGACCCACAAGTTAGGTGAGTGAACCATTCTAAATCTTGTCCCCTAGACTCTTTGGAAAGAGTCGTATGAGATAATTGTCGCTATATTCCACTTATTAGCATGCCATGTAAAAATATTTTACATGATCTTATGGGTCACCTTTCCCTCGGTCCTCTATATTTGTCAAATTTTGGCATGTCAAACTTCTTAGGAAGAGGGTGAAGTGTCATATCTTTATCGAGTGGATGGGGGCATAGCTCTTTGTATTATTACTATTTGTTATGCCCAACATTACTTTCTTGAAGGCGTAAGCATTGATTTAATTGACTATATTTATTTTTTAAGTAATTTCTCCTTAGTAGGATAAGCAGGAATATATACGTGACTATATTTTGTATTTTCTCCTTCTTTGTTTTTATGTGAAGTTAACTAGCTTTGTCCTTAGGGTTCTTCTTGTGTACATTTCTGTTGGGTTTTTTCATGTACATGAGATGTTAGCAAAGATAATTATCGACTAAGGTTTTGGATTTGTTGTTGAATAGTGACTTATCCCTCAAGAGTTTCTTTTTCTTCTGTGGTGTGGAGGTTGTTCTACATTTTCATGTTCTAGTCTAACTCTACGTGGCATCATAATGAAGGGAATTTTATAACCCACCATATTATCATTTCCTATGTTGGACATGGAATCATTCCCATGTGTTAGGATATATTCCATATTAATAAGAGGTTGTTCTTCCTCATTAGCCTCATTCATGGGTGGGATTGTCTCATGTTTTGTAGGAATTATAGATCCTAATTCCACCACTCTTGTTGGCACCCGACCTTTATTTCTAAAGAGTAATTCATCTATTAAGGTGGGATAAAAATCAAATTCCACACATGGTGACCCTAATTCATCACCACTATGATCTACCATTTCCTCCACTTATTTCTCTATGGAAAATAGAGGCCCGAGATCATGGCCAATAAAGGGATTTGACCTTTGTTTGTTTGAATTTTCCTAAGTTTTTTCTTGTTTCATTTCAAATGCTTTCCTTTTAGCTCCTAATATTGTTTTAGGAGCCATGATGAATGAGATTTTTCACTAAGATGTTTTGAATTTGTGCAAAAGTGTTGATCAAAACTATGTAAAAATCTACAAATGTTGATAAAATGTCAGTAGCTTTAAGAGAAATGAATGTCAAAGGATCAATGTGAAAAAGTGATTGTTCTTAAATGAATAAGTCCATAGTGACAAACAAGATACAATCACATGATGTTTAGTTCTAACACCAATCAATCAAATGATGTACTTCTTAAGTCTGTTTCCAAATAGTAGTTGGTGTTTCAAGATGATTAATAAAATGTTGCCACTTTTCAAGATCAAAGAAATTAACAAGGCATAACTAATAACAAGAAGTTAATGTGATCCTCAAACAAATTATACTAAAATCAAACTTGAATCGAATCAAGACCTATATCCAAAAAAGTGGTAGTTGTGATTGTGAATGACACAACAATACCATCAAGATATGTTAACCAAAAATTATGAAAAAGTAAGGTATTAATATCAAGATGATATTGATACAACATGACACAAATGGTAACACTCAAAACTTTTCAAAATCAAGGTAGTAATTGAAATCATACTAGGGCTAGAGTACACCAAGGAGCTATTAGAGTGTGTATAGCGTAACATCACAACATAGATATTTAGGCGAAGTTTACGAGAAACAAGATGTAAATACCTAAATTATAGTGAGACGATATAAACAAAAAAATAGTTCAAAGGATAATCAATTTGATTAATCAAGCCTAACGAAAATGACAATCTTGACTTGGTTATTAAGATAAAAAAGGCTACCAATGATATGAAAATGTCTCCATACACTTTAGACATTTAACAACTCAATCGTAAATATGGATGAGCATAAATGGACACAAAAATGGTGAATACAATCAATTAGAAAGACAAGTGTAGTCACTCTTCTTCTTATCAACAAAGTGTCAAAATAATGTGAAGGAAGTAGACCAATTGGGGGTGAAAAATGTTGGCCTCACTTGGCAAAGTTTTTCCTCACATTAGGGTGAGTGAAAAACTAAGAAAAAGTAACACTTCACATGTTTCGTGATGAATAATAGCTCTCAACTCAAATTATTTTTGAAATGGTCAAATTTTTCTCTTGTAAAAATGTAGCTTCCTATGTGGTTCACTCAAATAGGTTTCAAAAGTTATCTAATGTGAGCTTGATTTACCAAGAAAGTTGCATTGACTAATATTGGGTTATCTTGGATTTACTTTACCCCCTTCAAGTACATTGGGAAATGAATGCGTCCATCGTGTACTCTCATTGGGGTTATGATATGGATAAACTTGATGCTAAATATCACAAATGGTAACATTAGTCAAGTTGGTTGTGCGGAGCACTTCTTGTTTTGTCCACAAGGTTCCCTCTTGTGTGGACTAGTTTAGGGTTCCTAGAACCACCCCCATTGTTGTAGCTTAAGGCATTATGCCAAAGGGGTTATGTTCTAGTTAATTGGATAGAAACGTACCATTTTCTGAAACCTGCAAGTATCGTGTGATGTTTTTGGTGTGTTTTTAATCTTGTTTAACTAAATGTGGTTTTCTTGAGCACCTTTTTGGTAACCTGCACGAGAAATTGTATTAGTAGTTTTGTTTTGTCTTAACTTCTTCTTTCTTTGATAAGTTTTTTTGGTCTTGCACAATGGATTAGTAATTTTCCATACACACAAAGAGGAAAAACATCATTTTTGATTCTCAAGATTATCCTAGAATGCAAGAGAAGAGCATACATGATGCAAAAATCCAACTAAGAAATCAAAAATGGAAAATACTTAAATCAAATGTGAAATACACTCATCTTGATAAAATTTGACATTCTACATGTTATTCAAATAAATGAAAGATATAGAAATTGTTTCTGATTCCCAAGATCACCCAAAAGGCACGAGGGAAGAGCATACACAACTTTACTCTTATGATTAAGCATGTAAAGTTTATCCAAATTTAATACAATTTAACAAAAGCATGTAAATACACCCTGCAAAATAGAAATTAATTAGAATAAACCTACAAGATGTTAGTATTTTAATGACACAATATTTTGTAAACATGAAAATGATATGCAAATCTAGAATGTGGTACCTGTATGTAGGTTAGGGTGTGTGCATGTGGATTATGGTGCATGTGTTCCTCTATGGTGACTAGAAAATCTGTAGAGTGCCTACACAGCCCGAGAGATGTATGTGCCTATCTTAGTGCACTGCACTAGTGGATGTATGTGTACACATGGGAAGTGAAACAAAAGATAAAATAAGGTATGAAATTTCATGTGTCTTGTTGAATGATTCTTGTGTTAGCAAATGGGTGGATGCACTACCAAGTAGGATATAGAGCATGTGTGCTAGTAGAAGGGTGTATGCACAACCTTTAGGGTTCCTACGTAGGTCCAACAAGTTTCTAATAGAAACAAGGTAAAGTATTACAACAAAGTGTGTATGTACTAGACATAGTGTGTGCATACATCGAATGAGTTCTGTGCATAGTTTTATGTGCCTACATGCCCCCTAAAAATGTGTACACAGCGATGACGTCAAATATGGACAAATGATGTAAAAATTTCAAAAATCTAAAAAAATCTAACATGTTAGCTCAAAATTGACAATAACTGTTATCTAAATTCCGCAGCTAGGAAGATTCCTACATTTTTAAGCCCATTTGGAGTCGAATCTTCACCAATGGAAAAGACTTAGCCAAATCACAAAGAAAGTAGTAGGCTCATGGATGATGTCAAGTGTCCAACTCGGCACAACTTTAAAATTCAAAGGATGGAGTAAAGTCTCGAAGCCCACAAGGTTTCCACGTGGAGCTAACTACAAAGGTCCCACCCAAAAAGGGGTTTTGACATTATATGTAGTGGGGTCCTTTACTTTCCCAAAGGAGTGAAACAGTGTGCTCACAGATGATGCCAAGTGTTGGCACAATGCATTCCCAAACCTTGAAGAGGAAAAAAATCTTAAGGATGCATGGGCCTCCCACGTGGATCTTATAACAAATGAACTCCGAGTTGAAGCAAGTCACAAAAGGTGACAAGCCATGTATCATGTATGAGTGATTATGAGACTTATCTACAAGATCTAAATACTCAGGAATTTTCAAAAGATCAGAGGTAAAGGGTCATTTGGCTTGTCATTTCAGTAGCGAGTTAATGCGTAGCCCCGTGTGAAGAGTGCTAACCTGTGAAGACTCAATTTATTCATTTGCATTCAAAGGGTTGTTTTAGTATAATGAAAAAATATGTGTTACTTGATTCATAAGGCTGAAAACCAATGCATATCAAAATATCTGGTTATGTATTAAAGAGTTGAGGGGATGTTCCTCAAAATGTGAGTCCATCTCAAAGGAGTTGGTTATAGGATAGTTAAATATGCATTAAATAGGCATGGCTCTCACTCTTTAGAAAGGGCAAGATAATGGGAAAGTGTGAGAAAGATCTTGAAAAATATGTTCCTGTCACTTCACTCCATTTATCATAATTAAAAGTAGTTGGAAGGAAGTAGGGAGGGCTTCTTATGTCCTCTTCCTCCTCCTATATATATTATACGCAAAAGAGAGTGTTTCACCTAATTCTTAGACGTTTCTTTGAATATTGACAAAACAAATAGGGTAATGGGCATAGGAGGAATACCTATTGAAGTGATGGTTGGTAGGTTGTTGTGTGCGTATGAATTTTGAACCCACAGCTGATCATGAGATATTCCTTTTGGCTGGGAGGAACTACCTGAAATGGAACAAAAGACCACCAGATAAAGTTAAACAATATGTGTAGTGAACTGCCTAGCATGTGCTAGATCCAGGAAGTGTGATACTTCCTAGACGAGTTGTCAATCCATTGTTTAAAAAATTTAATGCTGGTAATGAAGTAAATCCTATTGTAATTGAAATGATTTAGGTATCTCATTAAAAACACAATAAGAAAGATCTAATCTAACATGCTAGGTTAAAATAAGATTTGAAGGTCAAGTAGTTGGTTCTGGTTCTCTGCAGGTCCAGCGACAGAGGTCTCAGGCAGTCACAAGTGATTAAGGGTGATGCAAGAATAGGTGGGTAAGTTACTATTCTGGGCTGTATTGGTAAATATAGAGACCGATGCTGGTTAAGGGTGACCGATTCCGGTTGGGGAGAATTGGTGTCGGTTACTGTGGAATACTGGGAATGTCATAGAGTGAGCTTTGGATATTCCTTATGGTTGCACAAAGGACTAGGCTGGTTGAAGTGAGGTATTAGGATGTTTGGATGCGGTTTAGTGAGGTTTTAATGGGGATATGGAGGGGTGATTATTAAATGAGGTCAATGGGTGGCTAGGAGAACAAAGGATGAAGATACAATAATTAAATGAATGAACCAGAGGAGTAAACTGTTCTACTTACTTGAAATATAGTTATGGGTTCTGTGAGTGATGGATGAAGGTGTTGGTAAGAGGTTGAATGCTATTGAGGATCTCTAAACATTGAAAAGCTTATGCATGGACTGCATGTGCATTCCTTTTGCTTAGTTGGATCAAATCTATGTTGGGTGATTCTTTGGATGAATGTTGGATGTCCGTGGAAGAGAGAATGTTTGATATCCTTCCTTGCATGCATGTTCTCATAGAAACTTATTCTCAAAAGATGTGTCATCTCTCAAGAATCCACCAACCTCTTTCCAACCTCAAAAATAAGGTTGTTTTGGGGATTAAAATGTGACTGACGATGGTTCTGGCTTAACCGGGTGACGGTTATGGGTAATCATCATCGGTTAGGGTAGGATTTCCTAGGTTTACTAAACTAGGAAGATCCCCTTGATTTTTTTGGATCTCATGTCGTTAACTCATGAGATCAGGATGGAATCTTCCTTAAGCATGTGGTAATGTGGTTAGAGGAAATGTAGGCATTGAATTTTAGGGTTTGGGTAAGACTTAGTTATGGCAAGTTACTAAGAATAGGTCTTAGGGTGAGGTGGCTTGATGAGGTGTCTAGGTGAGGTGTATGTGTGGACATTATCTAAATTAAGATATTTAAATAATAAATATTGTGAGGATAATGAATTAATTTAATTAAATTAATTAAATTAATATTAGTGGGGTGAAGGGGGCCATGGCTAGGTGAATGTGATGAAGGTATTTATTTGTTGAGGGACCAAAGGGGAGTGTGACCTAATTTTAGTGTCTACATTTTGCCCCTTTTTGTTGCGTAGCTTGTATTAGTAAGTGACGCTAACAAAAATAAGATGTGGTTTCCCCATGTGTGGGTGAAGGTGATCCCCCTCAAACTAGGAACTAAAGAGGCGAGAAGTTAGAAGCGGTGAGTGGTTTGATAAAAGGTGAATGAGATGAAGAGGAAGGTGAATAATGAGGGAAAGAGAAAAAAGGAAAAAGGTCTACTTGGGTAATCTAGGTAATGGGTCAGGGTCAAAGGTAGGAACAGTCAAACACACAAAAACATATAAATTGCAACAGTCTACCGAGTTGAATAGCAGGAAAACTCTACATTGTCTAAGGTCGATAGGTTTATCCAAACAAGGTTGGAGTGATTCTAGTATCCAAGGTGTAGGATATGGTCAGAACACAACATGTGTCGGGTGTAGGAATGTTTAGGTATGTTTCGAGTACACCAAAGGTAGGGTCAGGATAAACGGTCATGGAAATAGGCTAGGTAAGGTCATTAGGTCAACAACACAGGTAACAGTACCGCAAGGTATAAAGAATACATGAGGTCAAAGCTCACTAGAAATGGTCCAGGTCCAAAAATCTAGGTCATGGCATGGGTAAGGCCAGAGGTATGGGTAAAATAATGAGTCCCCAAAGGAGGACGAGGGTAGGTGATAAATGACGAGGTATGGAGGGTGAGGTAAATGGTCAAGGTAAAAGGTTGGGTGAGGTAAATGGTTAGGGTAAAGGTTGGGTGCGGTAAAAAAAAGGTGACGGGCAGGGTAATAGGGTAAAATTTAGGGAAATGTGCAAGAGAGGGTGACCAATGTCGGTCCAGGGTAACCGATGCTAATAGAGGATAATCAACCTCGGTAAGGTAGGGAACTAGAATGATGCTGGTAAAGGTAAAACTGATGTCCTTTAGGTTGGGTTTATTATAAAAATAAAAAATCCATGTTTTTTGTTATTCATTTGTCATTTAGTGAAGTGAGAAAATGACAAAAGAGAGAGAAAAGAGAGAAAAGTGCCCAGATGAAATGGAGTGTTGAGTTGGCGCTCGAGCAGTAGGTGATTGGTTATTGAGAGGTGGGTCGACATGAGAGGGATTAGAGTTAGGGAGCCACTAGTGCAACGGCGGGCACGTACCGCTGCGGCAGATGACGACATCATGATGAGGTAAGCGTCCAACTCTTTGTTGTATTTTGTTAGATAGATTAGGTGATTTACAAATTGGGTTTTTTTTTTTTTTTTTATGGGTGGGGGAAAATAAAATTGGGAAGATGGGAGGGTAAATTAGGTCAAATAAGAGGGGAGAGAGATAAGTGGGAGAGGAGGGGAATAATGAGGTGTAAGGGGAGGTGTAGGTGATTTTAGGTGGGTAAAAGTGTCAGGGTGGGAAGTTGTGGAGAAGGGAGGGTTTGGGGTCGCGGGTTTTCACCATGACAAAGCGTGACCAAGCATCGGTTTGTGTTGGATGGCATCGGTAGGGTTTAACCGGTATCGGTCATGAAATAGGTGACCGATGTCGGTTTAGGGGTGACCGTGGTCGAGTTAGAGATAACCGACACTGGTCGGGCTTTGGAGAGCAAAGGGCCAAAAGTGCCACAGGTTGGGTGGTTGAGATGGGTTAAAATAGGGTACAGAAAAATGATAGTGGGTGAGTATGGGTGTGATAAATGTAGATTAATGTGTTGTTTGTATTAGATGCAGGGGAGAGATTAGCTACATATGCGGGATAGGGTTCCACCCCTGCTCGTGACAGTGTGTGGTACAGTGACCCCGAGGATCTGTGGCATGTGGAGGCAATGGGCCTAAGTGGGGTCCAAAGTTACCGACATGTAGTTCGACATCCTAGTTTGATGGTCATGCTCATCGATAGATGGGATTTTGTGACCAACACGTTCCACCTGTCGACGGGTGAGATCACAGTCACCCTAGAGGATGTGTTTAGGATTATGCGGCTACCCATATTAGGTACACAGGTCTACTCTATCTCCTCCGAGGCCTCGAAGGAGCTGATGATGATGGTGTTTGGAGAGGGGATGGCTGAGCTAACATTCCATAGTGCCAACATTCACTATGGAGAGATGTACCTAGCTCATCCGGAGGAGACGAGGCTAGTAGTTCTATTGATGGAGGTAGTGTGCTGCTTTGCACTACTAGATGCAGAGGTTGGGTGGTTTCCTTGATCATTAATGGGGTATTACATGACATGATGATGGACCAGACCAATTTTACTAGGTGTCGGCATTCACAGTGCAGTTATACAAGATGTTATGGGCCTATGGACAGGCTGCGCGAGAGTTCAACTGTCTTTGTATATTTTACTTCACTTCTGGGCATATGAGCACATTTTCTTTGTGCGTCTAGTGGGTATGCCCTGGCTGATGCCTTTCTACCAGGCTATATACGAGTGGGGTATAGGCGATGGGTGCCCGCTATTGGAGAGCGGAGAATCAGACAAGCCCACACATGATGTGGCCTATTTCCAACGACTATTGGAGGGATTTTCTAGGGTGGATATCATTTAGAGGCCATATGTTGGCTTCCCTTCATATAGGTAGATGCATGATGAGCTAGCTAACTACAACTACTGAGATGGATACAGGTTCCCCATGCCAGGGAGCATGAGATGATCCCGGTTGACAGAGTTAGGTGGAAGTTTGGCCTACTATAAGACATACATCTTCCCTTCCCATGTATAGGAGAGATGACGTGGAGAGGCCCTTACCTCTACCACATGGTGATGGTGCCACACAGGCAGGAGGAGGAGCGCAAAGTGGACTAGAGATTGATGATGCCTGGGGGTCATGAGGCAGTATAGATAGCGGTGGGCAGCTCATTTACGAGCCATACCACCCATGCAGGGCAGCGAGCCGGATCTAGCCACCATCATGGTGTAGAGAGATGCCCTACAAGGGCAGGTGGCTACTCGATTACCCAGTTGGGTATGGTGTAGACACAGTTGGCGAGCTCGAGAGGTGGAGTAGCGGAGTTATATGCACATGTGTGGTGAGTCTTCAGGCCCAGATGGCCAATGGTGGGGATGGAGACAACGATGAGGATGATGGTCAGGTGGTGGCCTTACAGGCATAGGTGATAGGGTTTCGGGGATAATTTTCCATATCTCATGCACATATTGGGGCCTTACAAGCCTAGATACAGGCACAGAGGCATAGGGCACCACCACAGGCACTGAGACAAGGTCCCAGTTCATAAGCAGGAGCAAGATAGGGTCCTACAAGACAGGTACAAGGGCCAAGGCCTATGGGGCCACCATAGACCGTGCCTATATCTAGGTTATGAGATGTCCTAGGTATGGCCAAATACTACCAGACCAGTTGATGGCAGCCGGGATAGAATTTCTATCCTTTGGAGAGTACAGGCACAATAGGCCTCGAGTGAGAGGACGAGATCTCGCACTCACAATGTAGAGAGCACTAGGGGGCCATCAAGCTCTGAGGCTAGATCATGGAGAGGCTACCAGCTCCAAGTGAGGTGCCAGTAGGGACCTAGACTGGGGCCGAGGATGTAGAGGGTACAAGTGACACAGATATGGAGGATGTGTGCCAAGATGCCTGATATATGGCTCCTGATTGTTGATGTATTGTAGTCATTTTTTTGATATATACCAGCCTGCATGCCAAAGATAGTTAGGATGTATGAGAGTTGTATATTTTGAGCATATACCGGCCTACGTGCTAAAGAGATTTTGTATTGTTTTATTGTTTTAGTGTATATGATATCTAACGCTGCTACGTGCCGATGACATTTTGTATTGAGTATCAGCCTGCGTGCTAATGATTTTGAGATGATGGACATGATTGTATATTCGTGTACATTGTATTGAGATACATACTTATTTATATGATAAGATACATGAGATTCCTTATTTGTTGGTGTTTTGATGAGACTTTTTTGCGTTGTTGTGATATGGATGGAAATTAGGTAAGTTAGGCATGATGGAGTGAGGTTGGTTTAGGCATGGATTGATTCAGGTCTTAGGCATGGATAGAGTCAGGTCATAGGCATGGATTGAGTCAGGTCATAGGCATGGATCGAGTCAGGTTGATTTAGGCATGGATCGAGTCAGGTTGATTTAGGCATGGATTGAGTCAGTTTGGTTGAAGTTGTGATTCATTAATTTGTGCAATGAATGATGATATGGGTCATGTGTAAGATGCTTTATAATACATGTATGATGATGGTAGAGAAATGGTAGTCATAAGAAATGTATGTTGTGATGATGATAAAAATGTTAAGCAACTTGTTGTCTATTTGGTTTGATTTTCAATTGTTGATATAAAAAGGAAACTAAGTGGGGTAGAATGTATTTTAGGAAGATGAAAGATGGATTGGTTAGGGTAGAGAGTGGTGAGCTAACCTCTAAGGGCCCCATGCCCTCGGATTACTACCTACATAGTCCCAACGAAAAGGGACCTCAGGCCGATGTAGTTCTCCCATAAGCGAGGGAAGAATATGAGGAGGTATGAAAATGAGTTGGTAGGTTTTTAGGCATGATGGGTTTAGGTAATTGAGGTGTGAGCGGGTTATAGGTAAAGTGATATGGGTGATGTCGATTGTGATAAAAGAAGAAGGTGACCCCAAAGGTAAGTGTCGAGGGCCAAGTCCTGTATAAGGTAATCAAAATGTAAATAAAGACGGTCAAAAGATACGAGGGAGCAATGAAGCCACCTGATTGGTTAGGATCAGACTAAGTAGGTCATACCTTGGAGAAGGTGATGAACGTAAGACCCTAAAGACATTGCATGATTGATTGTTCTAAAGGTGAAAAGTAGTCACATGATCACCAAATGTCATGGTTCCAAGAGGTCCCTTGAGGCAGTAGGAAAATGGGGGTGCAAATGGTGAGAGGGGTGAAAGGTGGGTAATTTTATATGATATGAGGTGGCATGCTCTTTGGGCAAGAGATCCGAGGTCACAATGGGCAAGTCCATGACTAAATTTTTTTGTTTTGACTTATATTTGAGATAGACTAATCGATGTGGGAAGTCTATATGGGATGAGGAATTTAACTCCTTGAGGTCTTCGTGAAGCTGATCGATGCGGGAAGCTTCCACACTTTTTTTTAAAGATCTTTACATAGTTGTCCTTCGAGGGAGCAATCTATTTACAACAATGATTGTTGAGAGGAAGATGTCCTTTTGAGGGAGTCATCTTTTTATTAGAAGTTTGACTCAAGGAGTTGGGTCCCATGTGGGGCTTTGAAGTCATGGACAAGACCAAGGTGAAGAATAGGATTCTTGTTAGAAAGTAGGGTGAAATGACCATGGGATCTCATCTAAAGGTAGACAAAAATTATCCATGAGAATCATGCTATGTGTAGTGCCGTGGTACACACATTCAAGAGAAGATAACAAGTGATGGGTACTCACATGATTTTTGTTTAATCATTGGTGAGGTGGAAGAAGTGGGTAGCACTCAAGGGACGAGCATGGAAAGAGGAAAAATGGGAGGTAGGACTATAGGTCAACAGTAGAATGGTCAAAGATGAAAGGCATTTAGGGTCTTAGGTTTGGGTTTACCATCGAGTGAAGATAAACGATAAGCACCTATCCATAAGTATGGGTTATGATGTATGGTCCAAGCCAATTAGGAGAAAATTTTCCCGTTTATTTTTTTGCTTTGGTTAGATGTTGATTTTATTTCAGGACAAGATCACCGACTTGGAAGGTTCGTTCATGGACACATTTGTCGTAGGCATGTTTGATACATTTTTAGTAAACTTGAAGGTGGTCAAGAGTGTTAAGATGACATTCGTCTAATAACTCTAGTTGTGCTAAATGGTCTTGACGAAATTTGTCATCATTAAGCATGTCATGGAGAGAAATGCAGAGTGAGGGAATCTAGACTTTGAGAGGTAGAATAGCCTCTGTACCGTAGACCAGAGAAAATGGTGTGGCAATAGTGGAAGTGTGAATACTAGTGTGGTATGCCCATAGGGAAAAAGGAATGTGTGTATGCCAATCCTTCCTAGTATCGTTAACCACTTTCATGAGAATTTTGTTTAGGGTTTTGTTAGTGGATTTGGCTTGGCTATTGGTTTGTGGGTAATAAGGTGATGAGAAACTTAGTTGAATGTCGAAGGCGTCGCAAAGTTTCCACAATGTTTTGTTTTTGAATTATTTTCTCATTATCGTGATGAGGTGATGATTAACACCAAAGTGAAAAATGATGTGATGATTAATGTACTCACATATTTTCTTAGCTTTCATGGAGATAAGTGGTATGGCCTCAACCCATTTTGTGTAGTATTCGGTAGCGGTGATGATCCATTGATGTTGTTGGGAAGAATGAGGGTTGATCTCTCCGACAAGATCCAAACCCCATTAAGAGAAGGTCCAAAGGTCATGGGTGACCTGTAGGGTGTATTTGGGTGTATGATGAAGGTTGGAATGTTGTTGGAATTTTACACAACGCTTAACATAATTGCAACAATCATGGTTAAGGTTCGGCCAGTAATAGCCTAGGTGAAGAATACGCTTAGTAACAACAAGGCCACTGAAGTGACCTCCACATATGCCATCATGAACTTCCTTAATGGTATAAGGAATTTCAGAACTCGTGAGACATCGTAAGAGAATACCATCAATAGAGGAGTCCCCCATGATGACGTAATGGTAAACCTTTCTAAGCAAGGCGCGTTGGTCGTTATTGTGGTGAGATCATGAGGTAAAATGGAGAGAGAAATATAGTCGAGAGTAATCTTGTTTGTACCAAAGGTCACTCGAGTCGGGGTAGTGGTTCTGATAGAGTAAACTTTGTGAGGTAAATAAGAAGGTGATTGGAGTCTTTGTATGGTGAAAATATTTTAGAATTGGAGGGTGAAGCAAGTATTTGGGAAGCTAAGCGAGGCCATGGTATTTGTAAATTTGTTGGTTGAATGTGGGATAGTTTGAAGGTCATAACGATCAAAGGTGGTCAAAAGTATGTCTACATGATGTTTATACTTTTGAAGTATCTCATTACGACATTGGTATATACCATTGACTTGGTTTATGACCAATTGGGAATCACCAAATATGTTGATTGATTTGACATCTAGGGCATAGGTGGCTTGGAGACCTAATACGAGCACTTCATATTTGGCAATGTTGTTTGTACAATCAAAATATAGTTTGAAATACAAAGGCATGGGTTCACCATCAAGTGGAATGAGGATAACACCACCCCCACCCCCACGCTAACACTTAGAACCATCAAAGAAGAGTGTCATTTGGTAAGGAGGTTTCTTCTAGGGAAAGGGTAGTAATGGACTCATTTGGAAAGTCAAATATAGAGGGTTGATACCTAGAAATAGGTGCATTGACCAATTGGTCAACAATATCTTGGCCCTTGATGGAATTTTTATGAATGAATTTGAGGTCGAGGTCAGCTAAAAGAATAAACCATCGTGCAACATGCTGATTTTGATAAGGTTTGGCATACATGAAGTGTAGGGGGTCAGTGTTGGTCATAACATAGGTTTTGTGGTTGAGTAGGTAATGGTGGAGTTTTGTGGCAACAAAAACTAAGGCTAAGAAATTTTTTCAGGATGGGTGTATCGGGTTTCATAGTCCAAAAGAGTATGACTTATGTAATAAACCACTTACTCCTTATGTTGTTCATCACGATGAGTGAGCATGGCCCCCAAAGAGTGATTGGTAGTTGAGATATATAGGTAGAAAGGTTGATCGTCTTTAGGTAGAATGAGTACGGGTGGTTGAAGAAGGTATTGTTTTAAGGCCTCAAAAGCTTTGTGGTAGTCATCATCCCATTTAAAGGAGATATCCTTCTTGAGAAGATGATGAAATGGTTGACACCAATCAGATAATTGTGAAATGAAACGGTGAATAGATTGCAACTTACCTTGTAGGCTATGGAGTTGTCTAAGGTTAGTGGGTAGAGGAATTTCGAGAATGGCCTTGACTTTAGTAGGGTCAACTTCTATACCACGTAGGGAAATGATAAAGCCCAGGAGTTTTCCTAAGAGGACCACGAAGACACACTTCTTAGGCTGAAGGTGAACACAATATTTAATGAGACAGTCAAAAATGGTTTTGAGGACAGCAAGGTGCTCAGAGTAGTGTTTAGATTTAGTGAGGAGGTCATCCACTTAATCTTCTAATATATGATGCATGATATCATGGAAGATATAAGTCATAGCCTACTGATATGTGGCACCAACGTTTTTAAGGCCAAAAGGCATGAATAGATAGCATAAGGTCCCCCAAGGGGTGATGAATGTGGTTTTATGTTGATCCTCTGGGGCAAGCAGGATTTGGTTATAACCCAAGAAGCCATCCATGAGTGATAGCATCTCGTGACTAGCGGTAAGGTCAACCAGTTGGTCAATACCGGGTAAGGGAAAGTCATCTTTTGGGAAAGCGAGGTTGAGGTCATGAAATTATATGCAAATGCAGAGTCCCCTCGTCACCTTAGTGATAGGGACAATGTTAGAAATCCAACGAGGATAATCAATGGGTAATATGAAGGAAATAGAAAGAAGGCATTGAAGTTCTTCTTTGACAAGAAGGGCAATGTGAGGGTGCATTTTCCTCAGCTTTTATTTGATGGGTTTGGCATTGGGAACAATTATGATATTGTGGACCACTATGGTGGGGTCAATACCAGGCATGTCTATGTAAGACCAAGTGAATGTGTGGTTATGATTTTTGAGAAAAGAAGTGATGGCTTCTTATTCAGCAGCATCTAAAGATTGACCGATCTTTAGGATGTGTGCGAGTCATCCTGACTATGGATGTTGATCTCGATAGTCTATTCATTCAACAAGGTTTGTGTCTCAAATGGTAACAACTGATGAATATATTAATCTTCCGCACCAAGGTAGGTGAGTATAGATTCATCATCCTTACACTAAACGATGTTAATTGAAGGTGTATCATCATCAATCATTTAAGGATACAGGATGGGAAGAGAGGAAGGATCCTCACCCTCATGTTGATAAGTCAAAGGCCTCGAGGAAATGGTGTTTATGAAAAAAAAAAGTTAGGAGGGATAGATTCAATATCCATCGACTCTGTCAGTGAAGGTAGTGATGAAGGCGTAGTAGGTGAAGAAGGTGGAGAAAGGTTGATGTCCCTGATGAGTTCAATGTGGACCTATTTGGTAGGTGGTTCAAGAAAGCTGATACCACTATGATCGTTATGTTTTTGGGTGGTACATGGAATGATAGTATGACAGCCTTTCTCGTAAAATCCAAAACCGAAACCCTTCCATGCACATCGGTGTAGGAAGGTGTGGGAAAAATAGTGATTGGTGAGAGACTAGAAGTCAACAGAAAATGGGTGGGTTTGTGATGGTGGTTCGGGTGTGTAAGTGGTAGTATCAAGTCCCCATAGGTGAGACTGGTATGGAGATGAGGAGGACCATAAAGGATGTGTTATCTTATGTGGTGATCATAAGCGAGGAGTTGGTGAACGCTTCCATACTCTTGTGGAGTAAGGAACATGTTAACATTATATAGGTGATATTCCCAGTGCAGTGAGGCATTGAAAAATGCCTTCTAAGGGATCAGTGGTTAGTATGTGGGTAGTTGGGATGGATGATGTGTCAGAGGTCTATGCGAGGGTGGAGTTAACAGATTGGGAGGCTAATGGATTGCTGTGGAGGTTGTGGCAGTGGTAGGAATGGAGGAGGCATGTGTGGTTGAGGTAGCGACTGTACTAGTAAGTGGAGGTGTAGGTGAAGTAGTAGTGGTTATGGAGGTAGATGCCTTAATGGGTATGAGCACATCATTAGGTCGGTAAAGCATGTTACATGTTTTAAAAGGTGATGGGTCAGCTAGAATAGTATACGTGTGTCCCTCATGTTCAAACTTTATACAATGATGAAAAGTGGAAGAAACGCAACCTATGACACGAATCTAGGGTTTTCCAAGTAACAGGTTATATTGAAATTCCCCCTCCAAGATGTGGAATAACTTTGGAATCGTGTAGGGGGGCATACGAATGTGGAGGATGACGGTGCCTAGTGTAGAGGTGATAGTGTCATTGAATGAACGTAACATGATGAGATGTTTATGCATGTAATTGTCAGGTATGCACATTTGAGTGAATGCATGGGATGAAATGATGTTAATGCTAGTGCCCCCATCAATCATTACACGTCATACCCGTATGTCATCGATGTGGAATAGAGATATGAAAAGAGCTGGAGTGCAGGTCACCGGTTTGGTGTTGTGTGATCTCTTCTTCAAAGAAGCTAAGGGAGGCTACTTGGTGAGTAGGGTGGGGTGAAGATGAAGGTGGTAATTTGGTGAGAGATGCTACATGATGGGGTGTGATAATGGAGGCTATGGGTGTAGGGTCCATGGGTAAAACCTCAATAGATGCAGGACCTCCATGAGGGCTTGATGATGGGATTCCGAGGTTTGGATGAGGTCATATAAGGAAATTTTGAGGGGAGATTGGTGTAATTGTTTGAGCATGGTGCGATGTGTGACCCCATTAGAAATAGGGTATGTGGGTCTGCGGATAGTAATCTTAGGTGTGGGTGCAGATGGTATGTTGGGTATAGGATTGGTTGGTGGGTCAGTTGCCTTTTCCTTACCTTTATCCTTCTGAGCACGGGTAGTAACGTGGATCATGTTGATATGAGGGGAGTTGGAAAATGGAGAAGGTGTAGGGTGAGTGGTATAATGACATGACGGACAAAAACCTACCGAGGAGAAAAGCCTTGTGAAGTGAGTTGGGTGCAATGACATTTGGGTGATGGTGTGGCAAGTTCTCTGATGCAAACCATGTTAATTTCAAATCTTAGAGGTGGCTCTAGGAGCTATGGTGGAGGTCATGGTTGTTGAGTGGGTAGTGAGGGAAGGACTATGGGAATGGGTGTCGGTGAAGCAGGGTCCTCATCGAGAAGGTCGTCATTGTCAAAGTTGGCTTCGAAGGACACAACTAGATAAGGACGGTTTTCAAAGCCTTACAGTTCTCCACATCGTGCCTAGCACACGATGGTAGGAAAAAATTTTAGTGTCATCAAACCCTTTTGGCTTGGGTTTGAGGGGTCATAAGGTTTGAGTGGCAGTAATGTGATAACAGAAGTCTCAAGGAGGTTGGTTAATATTTTGGCATAGGACCCCACTAGTGGATCATAATGGGAAGTGAAAGTGGGTTTGGGTGTAGGTGCGGCTGATTGTTGAGGAACGGTCCTTGTATGAGGGGGAGTGGGTTGAGCCATGGTTTTGGGTGTTGGTCGTGTTTGTTTGGGTAGGGGTATGGTAGATGAATGGGTAGGAGGGTGTATGGTTGTTTTGACTACCTTATTGGAGGGTAACGGATTTCTATTTTGGGTTGCACTTTCTTGGGTAAAGGTGATATGGGTGTACGAGATATAGAGGGAAAAGTAGATGGGGGAAGAGGGTGAGTTACCATAGAGATAACGAAGGTGCTATGAAGGTAGATGATGCAGTCAAGTAGGGGGTGTGAGAGACAAAGACTGAAGTGTAGTGGGTAATGAAGAAGTTTGAGGGTATTGGAAGTATGGGTGGTAATGATGCTACAGGTGTAGGTATAAGTCGTGTTCGGCACTGGGTATGTTAGAGGTTTGCGAGGAGGAGGAGTGGGCTATTGTTATTTTGGTTTACCAATGGGAGGAAGTTTCTTAATTGTCTTTGGGAGGTTGGGGTCCTAAGACGGATGGAAAGGGTGAAGGTGATGTAGGTGTGATAAGCATAGCTGGGGTATGAGTTCTATGGGTTTGGTTCTTCTGTTTGGGTGCGAAGTAGGTTTGGTGTTGACTTTGGAGGATGTGGCTAAATCTAGTTTGATAGGTGGATGAGTAAGGCTAGTGGTTGGGGTGACCCCTAAGGTAGTAATAGGTTTAGTCGAGGAAGATGATGAAGGTGTGGGTTTGGATTTAGATGTATGTTGGGTTATGGGTAAGGGAGTATGTTGAGCGGTGTGGAGGGTTATGGAAGAAGTAGTGATAGAGGTGGTTGTGCTCGGTTCAACTGGCTGGAATATTTTTGGGTAGATAGTGGAAGTATTAGCAAGCGACATCTACATTTGTGTTGAAATAGGAAGTAGAAGATGCCCCCACAATAAGGCTCTATCCACATAATCTAGGTGATTGGCCAAATGTGAGAACGAAACATCTATAGGTGATGTTGATGAGGACCTAATGGTTATTCCCATAAAATGTGTCTTAGAGACAGGAAATTCATTAGCTTTAGCTTCTGTGGGTAAGAGAGTCAAAAGTAGGTTTGCAGGATCTTGGGTAGCTGATGGAGAATGCTTTCCTAGAGGCAAAGGTATCTCTACTAGATCTTTGATAGGTGGAGGAGAAAATGGGTGCTCCTCTATAGGTGGAGAAGATGATGGGTGCTCCTATGTGGGTGGAGGAGATAAACAAGTATCTTCCATGGCCTGAAGAAGTACTATGGGTGATGGTTCCCTAGGTGGAGAAGCCAAAGGTTAAATGTTCTTGACATCAGCGAAGGGCTCCTCCACGGGTGAGGAAGGAGGTGAAAGGTGTTCCTATTTAGGTGGAGGAATAGGTGAGGTAGGCTTCAATGCAGAAGAAGTATTTTGAGCTAGAATTTCCTCTATGGAAGGAATATGGGGTAATTGGGAAGCAACAAGTGCGTCACTAAAAATAGCGTGGACCTCGCGGGTAAGGCTATCCTTAGTTGAGGTCTCATTGGTTTGATCAGACTAAGGGACATGATTGGGAAAGGGTTTCTTGAATATATGTAGGTTTTGATTGGCAGGTGCGTTAGGATTATCCATGGTTAACTCACCTTTCTCGAGCATTTCTTGGACAATATTTTTGAAAGTGATGTAATTGCCATCACTATGACCCTTTACTCAATGATATTTATAGAAGTCATTTTATTTATACCATGCGGGCATGGGGTCGAGTAGGTTCAAAACTACTGTGTGGTTTTATAGGTGGAAGGGTGATGGCCCCACTTTGATAACCTTTTCTAAGATAGAAGAGTAAGGTTCCCCAATTGGGGTGTATTTCCTTGTTTTCGTCTAGATTGAAAATTCTAAATGGGTGAGAGATTAGATGAGGGGCTAGCTTGATTTGATAGATGAGCTAGGCCAGCCTTAAGTACCACTGCGTTAGTGATGCCGTTGGCCTTTAAATAATTACTCTATGGTTTGGAATAAGAGGAGGTATCATTCGACTTGAATGTCAAATTCTTATTGTGTAATTGGATTTTCTTCTCTTTGATGGCCCGAATCTCTAACTTTCATGCCATGGTGAATGCTTTGTCAAATGTTCAGAAAGTATGGACCTGTAGGGTTGGTGATATATGTCTAGCAAAAGCCCATGTGAAGAGCTCGATGAGTTCTATTTGTGGTAGTTGGAAGGTGAGTTGATTGATCAAGGCTAGACCAAGAGAAACAAAATCTACGATAGACTCATCATCATCGACGCGTAGAGTATAGGTCGATCATGGTAACCTTATTGATGGTATTGATGGAGAAGTGATCCAAGAAGGCTTGGCTACCTAATTAAATGAAAATATAGAGTTTCTAGGTAACCCACTATACCAATCTAATGCAGTCGTCCAGTCAGAGACATGGGAAATGTCCTCAGGAGAAAAGCATCATCGTGAGAAATTAAGTAGCACCCGTGATTAAATGACCGCAAATCCTGTTGCGGGTCCTTTTTGCTATTGAAATGGTTAAATTTAGGAATTTCCCAATGCATGGGGTATGGACGCATAGGAATGGATGGGTGGATAGGCTCATTGTAAATTTCATCATGTGAGAGTGTTGTGGGAGCTAGAAACCGATGCCTCCAATGTTTGCATCTTGTCCATCATCAATTTGATTAGGTCATTAGTAGGTTGCAATGATTGGGTGCCTCCTGTAGCGTGAGAGGGTTGGTTTTGGGCATATAATGGGGGTGGCATTCTAGTATATGGTGTTGTCGTGTAGGTTGATTGAGAAGAAGGCAGTGAAATAGGGGGTATGTACCTAGAGTGAATAATAGATGAAATGGGAGGTTGTTGATAGTACGTATATGGAGGTGGAAGGGTTGTGGTAACCCTAGTGGCAATGGGGGCTAACGATTGTGGAATAGAAAGGACCACATTCTGAAAAGGGGTAGGGGTCATCGACATCGGAGTTGGTTGTGTAGAGTACGGGTATATACGAGACAATAGGGGCAAATGAGGTTGTGTTTTGGGTGGTTGTCAAAGGTATGGTGGATGTGGCGGGTGCAACGGATGTAGCAGACATGGTAGTCATAGTGGGTATAGGACCTAGCTGTGAAATGACTAGGGGTAAGGTAGATGTGGGCAGCACGGAACTAGATGGGGCTGATGTAGGAGTGGGAGTAAGAGTCGAGAGGGATAGATATGGGCATGCCATATATCAACTGACCCGAGGCATCTCGGGTGGATGAGTGGGAAAGATAAAACTACAAGGTGAGGGTTTTGGTCAAGGAGTCGTGTGAACTCCTCATCTCTGGTAGTGATAGTGATAGGTTGGATAGGATCCATGGTGGGTGATAAAATGGAAGGTGGCAAAGGGCTAGGTGGGAGTGGTTGACAACTGGCATGGAATACGAGGGTGCTAGCTTTAGTCGGTACCATGTGAACAGGTACTGATCAGGTTGGGCTGCCTTTCTATAAATGACACAAAATATATAGGGAATAGGAAGAACATGCGGTAATAAGTGGATTAGGTACCAAATGTTAGCTAGAAAGTGGCATAGGATAACCAATGCCGGTTGGGGTAAATTGACGTTGGTTAGGGGTGACCACTACTAGTCACTGTGGAAAATGGATAGTGAGTCAAAAAGAGGTATAAGGTCAAATCTATATGTATGCCAAACCCGATGAGTTTTACAAGGTCAATGTAAATGGTACTAGTGTGAGAGACTTTAAAAAGTTGAAGAAGGTGAATAAATTTCCTTTTAGGTAGGTTAACCAAAATGACAGTGAACCAATGCCGGTTGGGTATAATCGACGATGGTCAGGGGGTAACCGATGATGGTCGTTGGACCGACACTGGTCACTATGAAATTGAAACAATGATGAAAGAAAAGTGGTTGTGAATTAAAATTTGATGTGGAATCAGACCCAAAATTCTAAGAATGATGAGAATATGGTCCAGGCACACTCAGATGAATCGAAATACACCAACTATGACGAGGAGCATGCAAGGATGAATAAGAAATATGAAGAACGTGACCTCTCACTTCAAAATGTAAGCCAAGCAGAAACACTAAGAAAAATGTGATCCTAAGAGTGCCTTTTCTATTATGTTTGTTTATCTTATGCTATTTAAGGACTGACTCATGAACTGTAAAATAGAATTTTTGGTGAGGATGGCTTCCTACAAAGAAGGAGATCTAAAAGGTGAGGTTTCGGGTATGTTATGGTGGGGCGGGCTTCGCTCTAAAGTATGACTCGACAGAGCAGCGAGATGGGGAGTACTGTCAATCCTCATATCAGTACGATCATTGACAGGTGTTCCTAGGAAATATTTTGTTTAAGAATATGTATTTGTTTTGAATTTGTGTAATTTGGCAAGACTCAGAGAGAGAGAGAGATGTGCTTTCTATGATTCGTTTGTCAACCATCAGTTGGGCATGACTTCCAGCAGTATAGGTTGCCCTCAATTAATGTGAGCTAATGCAATAAATCAGAATGGAATGCACTTATTTTTAAGCCCAAATTGAAATATGAAGTTCGATGACACAAATGGATGAATAGGAAGAGGGATGCTCTTTCACTAAAATGCATAAAAAAAGAAGAAATGATTCTATTTAAGTACACCAAAAGAAAGGTTTCTTTTAGAGAAAATAGAAAGAAAAAGATGATTACCAAGGAAGAAAATTAATGTGTATGCTTTTCAGAAGGGAAAAAAACACACAACTTTTCCTAGGAATGAATAAAATGCAAGGAACCGTGAATGGGTCCCATCCAGCGTGCCAAAATGTTTCACCTGATTCTTAGATGTTTCTTTGAATATTGACGAAACAGATAGGGTAATGGGCATAGGAGGAATACCTATTGAAGTGATGGTTGGTAGGTTGTTGCGCGCGTATGATTCTGAACCCACAACTGATCGTGAGAGCTTCCTTTTGGCTAGGAGGAACTACCTGAAATGGAACACAAGACCACCAAATAAAGTTAAACAATATGTGCAGTGAACTGCCTAGCGTGTGCTAGATTCGAGAAGTGTGATACTTCCTAAATGAGTTGTCAGTCCATTGTTTAAAATAATTTAATGCTGGTAATGAATTAAATCCTATTGTAATTGAAATGATTTAGGTATCTCGTTAAAAACACAATAAGAAAGATCTAATCTAACAGACTAGGTTAAAATAAGATTCGAAGGTCAAGTAGTTGGTTCTAGTTCTCTATAGGTTTGACAGAGGTCTCAAGAAGGTCATAAGTGATTAAGGGTGATATGAGAATAGGTGGGTAAGTTACTTTTTTGGGTTGTATTGGTAACTATAGTGATCGATGCCGGTTAAGGGTGACCGACGCTAGTTGGGGAGAACCAGTGCCAGTTACTGTGGAATACTGGGAATGTCACATAATGAGCTTTGGATCTCCCTTATGATTACACAAAGGACTAGGCTAGTCGGAGTGAGGTATTAGGCTATTTGGATGGGGTTTGGCAAGGTTTTAATGGGGATATGGAGGGGTGAGTATTAAATGAGGTCAATGGGTGGCTAGGAGAACAAAGGATGAAGATACAATAATTAAATGAATGAACCAGAGGAGTAAACTGTTCTACTTACTTAAAATCTAGTTCTGGGTGCCAGTGAGTGATGGATGAAGGTGCTGGTAAGAGGTTAAATGTTGTTGAGGATCACCAAACATTGAAAATCTCTTGCATGGGCTACATGTGCATTCCTTTTTGCTTGGTTGGATCAAATCTATGTTGGGTGATTGTTGGATGAATGTTGGATGTCTGTGCAAGAGAAAATGCTTGATCTCCTTCCTTGCATGTGTGTTCTCATGGAAACTTGTTCTCAAAAGATGTGTTATCTCTCAAGAATCTACCAACCTTTTTCCAACCTCAAAAATAAGGTTGTTTTAGGGATTAAAAGGTGACCGACGACGGTTCCAGCTTAACTAGTGACGGTTATGGGTAACCGGCGTCGGTTAGGGTGGGATTTCCTAGGTTTACTAAACTAGGTAGATCCCCTTGATTTTCTGGGATCTCGTGTCGTTAACCCATGGATTAGGATGGAAGCTTCCTTTAAGCATGTAGGAATGTGGTTAGAGGAAATGTAGGCATTGATTTTTAGGGTTTGGGTAAGACTTAGTTAGTTATGGCAACTTACTAAGAATAGGTCTTAGGGTGAGGTGGCTTGATGAGGTGTCTAGGTGAGGTGTATGTGTGGACATTATCTAAATTAAGATATTTAAATAATAAATATTGTGAGGATAATAAATTAATTTAATTAAATTAATATTAATGGGGTGAAGGGGTCATGGCTAGGTGAATGTGATGAAGGTATTTATTTTTCAAGGGACCATAGGGGAGTGTGACCTAATTTTAGTGTCTACGTAAAGAGAGAGAGATAGTAGTTAGAGAAAAATTATGGGATTCAGTCGGTTTTCTTCTCTATCTCAAGTCCCTCTTCTGTAAAAGACAGGGGCCTAGAGCTCTAGCCTTCTTCCTGGGTTTTGTAACAACAATCTTGCCTCTTTTCTAATGTAATATTGTGCATAATTATTGGAGTAATATATATGCCTTGTGGTGCATCCTGTTCATCATTTGCATATCTTTATTGTCTTTGATCACCTTTATTTTTCATGTAGAAATTGTGCATCTTTCAATGTTGTTGCTATCTTTGAAGTTGTGCTTAAGTAGTTTGAGGTAGTGTTCTATGTGATATTTTCTGACCTATGGTGCAATTTCATCCACCCTTTTCATTTGTTCACCATTTCTCTTTCAAAAAGTTGCGGTCTCGATTGATATCTTAGAAGGCTCGTTCGGCACATCACTCCCGTTAAAATTCATGTTTTTTTCTTTTCTAACCCTCATCTCACACTGCAAAGAAGGACCAACTTCTTTAAAATCTAGAGGTCTCCTTAGGGCACACGTCCCACTAACCTAAGGATTCCCATGACTCTAATGGTTAAATTTTCCAAGGATGATCATTAACATAACCCATAAAAATTAAACCCCTAAACAAGACTTAACACATGCAAAGTTAGCAAAATTGTAATAAATTTAGCATTATTTCACACATGTGCATATCAAGGGTTAGCCAAATAATGAAATAACAATAAAAATTGAACTACAATGTTAAGGGACTAAGGACCCATCCCACCGAGCGTGTCAAATGTGTGCAAGAATTAGTTAGCTATGCAAATAAAATCAATACTAATTAATAATTAATTAGTTAGTTATGGGAATTAGGGGTGCATATAATTAATCAAAGGTGATTAATTAATAAGGAGATGGGCCTATTAGGCTAGTTTAGAAGAGAATTAGCATGATTTTAGGTGATGTAATAGAGGAATTTGATTAAATAGATGAAGATTTGTTGATTTAGATTAGCGGTCATAATTAATTAAGAATAATTAATTACTTTAGATAGAAGGTGGTGTTAATTAACGAAAGGTTGTTAATTAGGGTTTTGAGCTTCAAAAGGGCTAATCAATTATTGTAATGTAATTAATTAGTGGTGATAAAGGAGAAACAAAGCATCATTGGCGTGTGTCGTCAACTTTGTAGAAATTGTTACAATTAGCATAATTTAAGTGTTTTAAATTATTCAGTCCAATTAACATCTATCTACAGTGAGCCTTCACAAGTTTAGCTTCTTCTCAAATGATCTCGCTTGTTGGTACCTTGGAAACACTTTACTTATTTTGCCACGATGGAACCCTTATTTCAACCCAACCAACCAGGTATCTCTAAGACTTCCGGTTTGGGTTAAACTCCGGGTCTTCCATTATAGCTCTAGCCTTTGTGAATTACATTGTCTAACCACTTGGTTGTGTAATTTTTCATGAGCCTGACCATTTCTTTTATGATCGTCTGCATAAATGGGTTTACGTCAAGGTTGATTTAGCATCTCGATCTGCTAAACCACATTGACATACAAGTTGGGTCCATGTGTATCTCGTAGAAGGTTATCTATTTCAAAATTCCTAACACATGCTTTCATTTTCAAGTGTCCGATCATTGTATTCATGATTGTCCATTGACTCAATGTGCCAAGACCTCTAATGTGCATACTTCATCTATTTCACAAGAAGAAAATGCTTAAGGTTAGACCCGGAGTTATTAATAATTTGGTGAACAAGCCTACCTTGGTAGCTATTTTGCCTCCTCCTAAGCATCCCTCGACTTCTCAACCATCCACTTATGTTCTTGCCAAGTCCTTCAAGCATCCCCTATCATGTAAATCCAAATTACTCTAGTTCAATAGAAAGATAGGAAGTCAGCTATTCCGTCGTCTTCACAACGTCATTCCCAAATCCCCTCTCGGGACTTTATGGGGAACATTGGACTGAATGGGCCTAAGTGTTGTCCTAACCTGGAAGAACCACTAGCTTCATACCAGTCTAGTTTTCTGTCAAATTGCTTTGGCATTTTAAATTTGGAGGATATGTTGCAGGATGGATAGGAGGAAGAACATTCCATGTCTATATTTTCATGAATTATCTCTCTTGGAATGTTAGAGGTCTCACAAAATCCTCTCAAAAATATTTTGTGAAGCACGCTTGTCAAATTATTGGTAATATTGATATTGTTTGTTTGCAAGAGGTTAAGATTACTGGTTTTTTGCTTCAGAATTCCTTATCGTGTATTACTCTAAATTTTCTACATTTTTATTCCTCTCATTCGAAGGTAAAGGTGGTGTTTCTATTTTTGTGTCACCTAGATTTTCTGCCATGATCTATGCCATGGGTTATGATCCTGACAACAGGGTGGTTTGGGTGATTTTTAATGATAATGGATTTTCTTTTGGTATTGTTAGTGTTTATGCCTATAATAATGGTCTAGAAAGGATGACATTTTTGTGATGGTTAGGGGATAATATTCCTTTTATTATTCACTATTATGTGGTGAATTTAATCGATAGAAAATCCCAATCAAAAAATTGGGTCTCTTATAGATGAGATGGTGCATCGAGAGACCCTCTTTTTAAAAGGCAATGGGACTTTACTTCTCAAAATTGGTTTACTTGGTCCAATTTTTGAGAAGGCTCAGTGCATGAGCTCAAATGGATTGATTGTGTGTGAGATGGTGTGTAAAGAATGGTTCTATTTCAAAAGTAGGTGGGGCATTAAAGAACCTCTTTTTAAAAGGCAATGGGACTTTACTTCTCAAAATTGGTTTACTTGGTCCAATTTTCAAGAAGACTTGACACATGAGCTCAAATGGCTTGATTGTGTCATGTTATCTCAACAACTCGGTTTTACGCTGGAAACCAACAGTCATTCTCCTATCACCACGTGCCCTAATTTTCTTCTACCATATTAAATTTTGATATCTTTCATGCTTACTTAGGATGGAGCCTCTATTAAAACTCTTAGCACACAATTTTATATGAATGTATCCTTGTTGCATCATCTAGGGGTTTTGGCGTACATTTCCCAAGTCTAGAATATGGCGCCACATCCTCCTTATGTTGCAAGTTGTATTTCATGGTGGAATCATGTTATTCAACGTAGTGCTAAGTTCCTTTGCCACTTTGGCAAAAAGGTGGCAAGGGTTCGTAAGCATGTTGAAAATAATTTTTAATAGGAGTTCTAGCACACAAATAAATTACTCAAGCTCCAACCATTTAACACTGTTGTTCAAGTCTAAGCTAATAAACTTCGACATTAGCTCAAGGTTATTTAACTACATAGAGCCGAAGGAGCTTAGACCTAGGATATTTTTCGGTGGTTGAGGATTGGTGATAGGGCCTCAAAAGGGTTATTAAAAATTCATAGAGCTTGGAATGTCAAGAAGCAAATAAATTTTTCCAGTTTTCCCACGCACATGTCACAACCTTACCAGAAATATCTTCTACTTTTGTTGACCATTATACTCTTGTCTTTCAATCGCATGAGCCTTCTGTTGAAAGCACTACTACTCTGTGTCAATGTATTGAAGTGGTTCCTTGTAATATCATCCTATAGGATTGAAAGAATTTTGATGCTTCCTTTCACTTTGGAGGAGTTTCATAATGCCCTTTTTTGTCTTGTGGATGAAAAATCTCTAGGGTTTGGATGGGTTTCCTTGTGAATTTTACAAGGAAGCATGACACATTGTTTGGCCAAATATCTTACAGTTTATCAGAAACCCCGCAATTGTGATCCCTTCGGAATTGCATTGATAAAGGAAATATCAAATTCATCCCCAAGGATGGTAATCTAGAGCTCATAACCAAGTGACGACCCATAATGCTTCTTAATGTTTCCTATAAGATCCTCGAAAAAGGCTTTTGCTCTTCGTGGTGGCTTCTCTCGCTACCCAAAGTTGTTTAACTTGAACAATCTGGTTTTTCCAAAGGCCATTTCATTTTGTATAATCTTATTGTTGTTTGGGAAGGGTTAGAATGGGCTCACACTTCTCTTCAGAAGGTTATTTTTCTCAAAATTGATTTTGAAAAATCTTATGACCACATAGAATGGTCATTCATTCTTTTCATGCTTAAAGATTTGGGATTTGGTGATTTCTTCCTCAATGCTATTAGGACTCTCTTCATTGATGCCTCTTCTTGTCTCACCATTAATGAACACCAGTCTTCTACCATTGGATTATTTTGATCGATTAGGAAAGGTTTCCCTTTGGATCCGAATCTCTTTATCTTGGTAGCAGATGCTTTTGGTTACCTTCTTTCCAACAGAGCTAATCAAGGGTTATTAAGAGGCATATATCTACCACGATCGAAGTCCCAACTCATTAATGGCCACTTTGCGGATGACTATTTTCTCAGTCTAGCTGAATTGGAATAAAATGTGTATGAGGCACTTTCTTGCTTGGATATTTTCTATAAAGCACTGTCTCTAAAGTTCAGCTTTTCCAAATCTTTGAGTTTTCACCAAAGTCCTTGGCCTATGCCCGATCAATTTGGTTAGCACCCTATCCCTAGCATTGTATTCATCAAGGAGAACAATTCCAATTTCTAGGAATTCCTTTTACCTTTTGATGAGTCATCCACCTTGTGGAAATTTTTGGTTAATCGAGTTAAGAAGAAAGTACAGAAATGGATCTCTCATCCGTTATCTTTGATTTGGGAAGTTCCAAGTTTGTACTAAAATTCTTGCTTCCACTCGGGTATACTATACAACTTTTTGGTGTTCCTCTCATGCCTCCTTTGAAAATTTGGATAAGAGTTTGCGGGATTTTCTTTGGTCCAACAATAAAGAGGGTATTTTTCATTGTGTTACCTAGCAGGTTTTCACTATTCCAGGATCGTGGTGGTATGGACATTGTGGATGTCTATAAGCAGAGTATCTCTTTATGCGCTAAGTGGGTTGTTTGTTACATTTAGGGAAACAAAGCTTGAAAAAAACATTTATGGTATTGTATCTCTTTAGGAGCCCCATATGGTAATAAATGTTGGAAAAATATAGGATTTCATACTTTGCTAATTAATAAAGTTCCAGTTAAAATACGTGGCACTTTTTGTGGTCTAAATCATCTAGAAATATTTTTAGATGGTCAAACCCTTCATGTGGTGGGTTGGTGATGGATTCCAAAAGTTATCTCCTTTAATGAGAACAACTGTGGTGGTCATCTATTTTCTCTCCCGATGATCTCTCGCTTGCAAAAAATCCCAATATTAATGCCTGTGTGATTAGCTCGTAAAGGCATCTCTACCATTTGGACCTAGTGTCCTCCGTGATTAGCTTCTCGCGCAGCGTTGAAATAAAAATACAACCCGGTTAATTTTGATCTACCTTCAATTTTGGATATTCAGTATTTTCTACTTGATGTTATGTTACACAAGTTGGGCCTTCAGCCACCCAAGGCTTGGTGGAAAGACTGATGATGGAACGTGGACATTCCACTGTTACAATACAATTCCGGAGTTATCTACTCCTTGTTATCTCCTACCTCACTAGATTTAGATAAGCTCAATACCAGATGGTCATTGCATTCTTCTCTTGTCACTTGGTTAAAGCGTCTCCAATGAGCTTGGAAACCCCTATTTGACTCAAAGATCAACTTATTTATTTGTTGTTTGATCTAACAGGGCCTACCATTAGGGGAAAGATTAATTCATATTGGTATTCCTAATTTGGTCTATAGTTCTTATGCTGGCCCTGAGTCTTTCAAACACGTCTTTTGGTTTTTCCCTCATGTGAAACATGCTTGGAATTGGATTCATTCCCTTTTTCAGCTATTTCACCTTGGCCTTCATACATTGCTTCCCTTTAGCATTTATTTTGTTTTGTTATTTTGTTTAAGCTTTAGAAAGCTAGGAATATTGTCTTATTTCACCATTTTACTCTTTCTACTGAGCTAACCATTAACAAAAAGGTGGTTATTTTTTTTCTAGACGTATTTTCTCATCTCCAATAATTTCTTAATCATTGGGGTAGTGTACCTTGTACTATGAGTCATGTTCCTCGGATGTTGATGATCGTAACCCCTTCCATCCCAATCACCTCATAGACTTCATGGATGATCCTCGCCTACTCTCCGAAGTGCCGACCTTCTCCGCCGGCTCATCTAGGGCCCTCCTCTTCTAGTCCCGGGTGGAGCCCTTCGGCGGGAAGAAAGGTGGTAGCTAGATCTTCTAACTAGGGCTCTCTTCCTAGAGGGGCTTCCCAGTTTGGTTGTTCACCACCCCCTGGGTGGGGATTTATGGTTCCAATGAGCATTTATATGCCCGAAAAGGATAGATGGCTACTTAATCCACCTTCAAATGAGCCGCGCTCCCTCGTATTTCTTCCACCACGAGATGATCCACCTCCTTCGTGGATTTCGCGGCTCCTTATGCATAAATATGTGTTATCTTGATGTATTTTTTGGTGCTCTCTCCTCTCCTATTGGCCATTATTTTTAGCCCTAAGTGGCATGTTTTTTTCAACCTTGTGACTTGTTTATGTCTACCCATGTGGCATTTGTTCTTTTTTGAGGTTTTGAACTATGTTAGTTGTCCCCTTACTATGTAACACTTTATATTATTTTATCTAGAATTTAATATAAAGGTGGTTCCAATAGTAATAAAACAATTAAATTATGTTTATACATGCATAGTCCATTTTTAGTTTTGGTATTTGGAAAAAGTACATAGGACAAAAAGGTGTTTATTTGATGAATGTGCGTAATCCTCTATTCTTAGAGTCTTAGTATGATTTATTTTTATGTAGGATACATCTTTATATGAGGAATATTTTTGTAATCATTAGTGGTGTGGAATGGATGGAAGAAATCTATATCTTGAGGCACTCGCACAATAGTGCAAATAATTCTTAATTTTTTTTTTTAACTTTTAACTTTTTATTTTATAAATTTGTTGTTCATTGTTTTTTGTCTATTAAATTATTCAAATTTGTATCGAGAGACGTGTATTTGGTTAACAATTTATTTTCTTCCACATTAGGATAATTTTTATCAAGTCCAGTAATCCTCAATTCATAGGAAAAAGTTATGAATATTGGTCTCTCATAATGAAGGAATTATTCAAATCCCATGATGTGTGGGAAATTGTTGAGAATGGGTACATAGAGCTTGTAGATACAACAATGTATACTACACTCATACAAGCATAGAAGAATATCTTAAAGTAAGTAAGAAAGAAATATGAAAACACCTATTCTATAATAACCAGTCATGCATGAAAGTATTTTCCTAGAGAGTGGCGAAGTTAGTCAAGAAAAAGAAGCATGGGACACTCTCCAATTTGCATATTAGGGTAAGAAAAAGTTAAAAGGTCCAAAATTTAATTACTTAGAAGATATTTTGAGAATATGTCTATGAAATAATCAGACTCTGCAGAGTCATTCTTTACTTATGTTGTTTTCCTAGTAAATCGATTAAATCTCATGTAAAAAAATTTAGATGATTGGAAAATAATTGAAAAGATGCTTGAGGATTCTACCTTCAATATTTGATCCTTTAGTTATAGCCATAGAATAAACTAAGTATTTAAGTCATATTTTAATTTAAGAATTGCATGCATCTAAAATAAACCATGAGAAAAGGTGGAAAAATATTATACAACTTTAGAACAACATTTTCATCTCGAGAATTGGTGAATCTTGGTAGATCTAAAGATAGGTTCAACCCTAGATGCAGAGGAATAATTTCATCTAGAGTGCAGTAGTGGTCTAAAAAAACAAATTGGAAGAGGAAAAATTCATTATCACGGTGATAATCACTCTTTTGGTAAGAGACATGATACTTCTCTTGTCTACAATGTCACTATTGTAAGAAATATGGGCATTATGCTTACGAGTGCAGAGAAAAACAATATTATTAGAACATGAATAATCAAAATCAGATTAAGATATCTAATCTAACTCCATGTTTATTACATGCACAAGGATTGCCAAAGCAATATCTTCCTAATCGCGTATTGAATGTTGTATTTCTAAAGAAAGTCCCTGTTATGTTTAGTATTTCAATTTTTGTTGTAGTAACCATATGTTAGGATAACTTGAATTTGTTTTCCAATTTGAATGATTCATTCAAGACTGATATTAGTCTTGGGAACAATAATATAGTTTATATAAAAGGTAAGGGAACATTAAACATTATAACTAAAAAGATGGATTAAAATATTATGCATGATGTTTATTATGTTGCAATTTTGAAGCATCATCTTATGATAATTGGTCAATTGGTATAGAAGGGATATAAAGTTTACATTGAAGAAAATGAATGTGTGATCATGGATAAATCTCCAAGTACTCACTGATATATAAAGTGCGAAGAAATGTAATAGAATGTTTCCTCTTCCTCCGAGATTGAAAGTGGGTGTAAAAATACAGTTAGATCAACTATTTTTTATTAGTTTGGAGATGCATTTAAGGAATATTTTACTAATTTTGGAGCTCAATCCATAGCTCATACTACAACCCATCCAGAGTCAAGTTTGGAGCTCATAATATAGATTAGTTTGGAGCTCATACCAAATCCTAGTCGAGAGAAAAATATGGAGCTCATATTATAGATCATTCTAAAGCTCCATCCAGAGATAAATAATTTGAATAATATATTCTTTCAGTTATGAAATATGAATAGTGTATTTGGCATCTCGGGTTTTGAGATTTAAATTTAGGAGGTTTGAATTTTTTACACAAGAAAAAAATGGTAAAAGGTTTTCTTTTAATTAAGAAACTAGATAGAGTTTGCGAAGGGTGTATTTTGGGGAAGCAACACAGAGCTACATTCACAATTAGTAAATCAATAACAACATAACAACCACTTGAAATTTTTCATTAAGATTTATGTGTATAAATGCGGACACCTTCGATAGGAGGTTGTTCATATTTTTTAAATTCATGGAAGACATCGGTGTACTTTTTGAGACAGAAATAAAATTCATTTGATATATTTTAGCAATTCAAGTTTCTAGTGGAGAGGAAATGTAGATAATACATCAAAGTTCTAAGTAAAAATATAGGAGGTGAGTATATATCCAAAACATTTAAATTTTTTTACAAGAAACATGTTATCCAAAATAATTTTACTACTGTATACACCTCATAAAAACAATTTTGTAGAGATGAAGAGTAGAACTATAATGGATATTGTCGGAAGTATCATGAAGTCCAAACATCTACCAAATGAGTATTGGGAAAATATAGTAGCAACTATTGTTTACATTTTAAAGATTTGTCCAATGTAAATTTTTATAAACATTGTTCCTCAACAACCTTTGGCTCACATAAAACATAGTGTTATTCATTTTTAAATCTTTGGTTGTGTGGCATATGCACATGTTTGTGATGAGTTAAGAAAGAAGTTAGAAAAAGAAGAAAATTTGATTTTTGTTGAATATTTGGAGAATACGAAATCCTACAAGTTTTTTAATCTAGTCACAAAAATTAATAATCATCATAGATGTTTAGTTTATTGAAAATGATGCATGGGATGGAAGTAAAGAAAATTAATCAATATTGCAGAACCTATTCCTCAAGATGATATGGTAGATGAAGAGTGAGAAACACAAGGTATTATACTTTCTTCCAATCATAGACATACACCTAAATTTGTAGAAAAACTACACCTCCATCCACATCTAGGATTTATACAATATTATAGTGAACTTCAGCTATGCAAGAGACACCATAAATTTTTCCATAAGTAACTCCTTCATCAAGCACTTTAGTTCAAACTAACCCATCATCGAGATAGTCAGTGTGGCAAAAATAAGTACTCTTAGTGAGATTTATAATTTTGATATAACTAACATTTTTAAGTTTTTGTATTCTTTTCTCAAGTTGCAGATCCAATGTATTTTGAAGAAGAAATGAATTAAGAATTTTGGGATCAATCTATGGATGATGAGATAGTTATCATAAATATGAATCAAACATGGGCATAGGTAGATCTTATAGAAGGAGAGGATGTTATAGGATTGACATGGGTCTACAAAACCAAGTATAATGCAGACGGATAAGTACATAGGCATTATTGGTTGGAAAATTGTATTTGATTATAATAAATAGTTTTAGGGGACAACAGTCCCTCCTCTTCTTCAATGGGGAGGTTCCCTTATTAAAAAAAAATGAAACTCTAAGTATTTATAAATATACAAACTAATCAATTATGAATGAGGATATTGGTGAAAATGAATGGATTTATAGTTTTCAATACAGAAGCTAAAAAAAGAAACAAGAGTTGAGGAAATACAACAACAAATATAGGTAAGAGGAATGAATTAGGGACACATAGTTTAGGCTAACTCATAAGTCAAGGATACGTATATCCTCCTTAGTTATGCAAGATTACCTATTGAATGTATAAAGAGAGAAGAGAAGAAGAAGAACTTTCAAACAATAATAATGTAGATATTTACCTTACTCATGCAAGCAAATGAAACTAGATAAAATGTGTGTTTAAACAAATGAAAAATTTACAACATATAAAATTTATAATGAATAAAATTTCAACACATTTTACTCCATGAATCATAACACAAAGTCTCATATTTCAGATAGAAAACACAACACATTAACCAAATTAAGGAAGAGAAATGGGGAGAACTTAAACAAATAAAAGAGGGTTTTCTTCAGTATTTCTCATAATTTGTATTTACATCCAAATGCACCAATATCTAACCCCTTTTACAAATGAAATGAGGCCTTATATAGGATAACGGGAGGATGTAACTAATTGTTATTAATTAAGTATTAAACACTTAATTATTTAATTACATAAGTTGGCTTTATTTTACAATTTTGTTTTTATAATAAAGCCAACTAAAAAATAGAACAATTAGAAGTCTTTATGAGCTGAAATAGGAAGGAACAATAAGAATAGTTAAGGCTAGCACCTTGCGCTTGAGTACTTCCATACATAACTTCAATACCAAAGTTGAGATATCTACACTTTTAGGAACAATGGTGTTTGCAAGAGTAGTTAACTATCTTCCAAGAGCATAGTCTATTTCCTTAGAAATTCTACCATTTTGCACAAGTCCCTTTGTTGCCTCTACCAAAATATTGTTGATTTGTAAAGTTCTTCCATCCCATCCTTCTTGATTAATTCTTCCATGAATAGCTTCTCCTTAATGAGTGAATGGAATTTTTCCTTGATTTGATCAAATGGATTTCTTTCTACTGAATTATAGTTAAATCTTTGGCAATGAAGAGATTACAAATTAGAAAAGATTTCAGCTTTCAATGACTCGCCCATTTACACCATAGTCTTTAATTCACTTGCATTATTTTCTAGAACCTTTATTCTCCTCTCCACACTGTAGGTCTAAGTCTTAGATAATTTATTCTTTGATCTATCAAATATCTAATAGAGTGAAGGTTTTTCTCATTTGTTGAAATCACGATCTCGAATATCTTACATGTAATCTTCCCAAATGATGCGGGAGCATAACTTGCAGAGGCCATAACTTTTGATCCGACCGTTGGATCGTCCTAAAATTTTACAAGGTGGTAGATATACATTAGTACTATGCTGGAGTTAACTTTGCATGCAAGGTTGTGCTCATTTTGGCACGTTTTTGGGCTCAGATTCCGTCATCTAGTGGCCTAAAATTGGCTCTAAATGTTTTTTCCACTTTTGACTAGGTCTTAGAACTTTAATAACTTTTGTTGTGCTTGTCAGAATAAGTCCAAATTTTGCGTGAGCCCTAATTTATGAATGCATATTTGGCACACAAAATTTGGGGTCAATCTGAGTTGTTTTGCATTTTAGGGTTTTTTTAGCATTTTAGGGTTTTTGGCATTTTAGGGTTTTAGAGTAGTCTTGAAATAAAAGGAGAATTGTAATGATGTAATAGATCAGTGTGAATTCCAGAATGAGAAGTAAGCTATTTTGAAACTCTTGGTTTTATTTGCAAAGCTGTTTATGTGTGTTTTTGGAGGTATTTCAACCTCTTTGTTGGATTCACATTTTTTTTGGTGTTGATTGCACATGTAATGTTTTCTTATTGTAGGTAAAAAGGAGGTGAAGTGCGGCCAAATTTGGTCAAATTTGGAACTTGAACTTAAAATTATCATCTTTTAAATATTTTTCAGAAAATTTTCACATTTTTTGTGAAGAGATAGGTTCATATGCTAGTGCATCCACTTATTTATGGGCTGTGTTCATTCCCTACGTTTCATTCGATATATGTTTGCTATCATCTCTATTTTTACGCTACCATTAACCTAGTCTATGTCTATGTTGGCTATTCATGTGTTACCATCTTCTACCTTGCGCTAGTGTTCTTTGGAAATGTGCTAGCATTTTTTGTTTTTCTATCTGTTTCTACATCCTATTTACATGAAGAGGCTTCACACATTTCTATTTACGATCCTTACTTCTACATTGTTCTTTCATGCGCTAATGTATTTGTTCATGCACTAGAATCTCTATTCATGCACTAGTGTCATGTCTACATTTTGTCTGTGCATTTATTACTGTGTTTACATTTGCATTAACATTTCACATGCTAGCATCGCTCCTTCATGCTCTAGTGTTTTGTATAATTTTTGACTCATTTTTCAAGATGTTTAGATTCTAACTTTTGACTTTATTGTTGTTTTACAAGTTTTGTAACTTTTAAAATTGTAATTTTTGGGTAGAAAATCAAATTTTTGGGTTAAAATACTTAGATTCACTTTCGATTAAATTTTTATTATCCATTTCTTAAAGTAGGATTATAACATTATGTATTCTCTTCTCTTATGCTTTCGAGTGACCTTGGGAATCAAAACATTTTTTTATCCTCATTCTAACATTTTTTAAGTGGATTTAAAGCTTATCATTTAAGAGTAAAATTTTGAAGGCCTTTACTTTTTTAGTTATGTTTCTACATTTTCTAACTTAGTAGGATTTCATGATGTGTATGCTCTTCTCTTGCACTTGTGAGCAATCTTAAGATTCAAAAGAAACCACAATCCTCTTTATACATGAAAAAACTACTAACCACTTGATATAGGACCAAATCATTTTTCAAAGATCAAACACTAAAAAGAAATAAATCCACTATGCGCAGTTGCCAATGACATGTAAAACAACATTAAAATCAAGATAAAAAAACACACCATTCATCCACACTTTGTATTTTCAAGTGCGAATGAGAAGGATAAGGCTCAATCATGTTAACTATGGGAAGTATCCCGACACAATCCATAAAATTCATTGTGAGGATTACCATGGGAACCCCAAACTAGTCAACACCTTGAGGGAACTAGTTGACGAAATGGGAAGTGCCCCATCACCTACTTGACTAGAAATTCCCATGAGTGCTAAATGTTGTCCATATGAGGCCTCTTTCATTAATTTGATTGTGGGGTAATGGTCCTTTATCTAGGATTTATTATAGAAAAGTGTACCTCTCTTAGACAAGTTATTAGTGAGTGTTGAGAACAAAATCCTAAGGAGACATTTGGCATTGGGGCCAACTTTACCTTATCCAAAATCATGTTTCAAAGAGCTATTACAAATAAATACTTTCTTGGATTTGAATCTGTTAGTGAATATCGGGCTTGTTTTGGATAATAGTAACCTTGATTTTCGAACAAGGTGAGAGTCCATTAAAGTTATGCCTCATATATCTTTTATCACAAATCATACTTAGCCAAATTTATTTGAAGTTATAACCTTGTTGTTCAAACAATGTGAAAATCTTCAAATGTTATGCCAAGTAATTTTCATCACCACTCATACATTCCCTTATTATTTTTACATTATTTAGTCAAAAGAGAACACCTCAAAGTGCTGCCAAAATTGTGTCCACCACGTTTTCACCCAATTAAATTTGTTCCTTTTTGTGAATTTGATTGTAGCATTGAAATTATGTTGGTACATATTCATATTTTGGTGGTCTTCTTAGACCAACATAGGGACATTTCACCCCTAGGGTAGATTCCTCTCAACATCGTTACGCTACTTGTATTATACCAACCCCTCTTCGATACTTACATATTGTTTCTCTGAAACTTTATCTAGGTATTGGCATTGTTTTGTTACGTTACTCGCATTACATTAACCCTCTTTCTATACTTGGACGTTAGTTTCCTAAATACCTAGTTTGAGACTTGGAGGCACATTTTTATGCTTCACACACTCGTATCAATCCCTTATTGATACTTACATCTTATTTCTTTGAAACTTGATATAAGTATTTATATTGTATTGTTATGTTTTTCACATTATAACTATCCCCTTTACAACTTGAAGGCTTGTTTTTTACTTGTTTTGAGTTTCGATCATGCATCTTTATGCTATCCACATTTGATTATATCTCTTTGAAATCACTTACTACATATCGTTGATACGTAGAGATTTACTACTTGGTATTATTTACATTGTCCACATTAATATAGATCTCTTTAGATATTCCTTGGTTGTATATCCCATATACTTAGAGATTTATCACTTTAGCATTGTTGCACTACCAACTTTATCTTAGACCCACCATAATACGTAGACTTGTCACATATCTTTATAGGGAACATTTCATGTCATGTCACCTCAAACGCAGGAGGATATAGGAAATGTGCTTCAAATCCCCTTAGAAATCCTATTTTTACCTCTTCGAAGAGGAACAAGATCTTGTTGACCATAGTGCTAGTGAGTAGGACTCAAAATTCCCTTACAAACACCTCTTCTCATAAAGAAAATATTTTTTTGAAAATAGGGACCAAGTCCTATTACGTGTTGTAGAGTTAGGGATCAATTTCCCTTTTATTCTGATCCTAATTTCCTTCCTCACATTATTAGAACAAAAAGTAGAAATCCAATGCCTAGGATGGATGATGCTAGTCCAAACCAAGAATGATCTTTGACATCCACTCACGTAGGTGGTCATAATTATAATATAAATGTGTCTCCACCTAGAACTCATCATCATATACCTTCCGATTGATTGAATCCCTTTAATAAAACAGAGGATGAAATTCACCCATATGAGGAAGAAAAGAACGAACCTGCAATGAGGACATCATAATGCAAAGACAAATAAAAGCCCTTAGTAGATAGATATCAAAGTTATCTTCTCATGTCCATAAAGACGTAATTAAAACTCCCGAGGATTGAAAAAAATATAGTTAGTTACGTTAAAATCTACACTAAAAACACGGTGGAAAAGCCTCTAAATCTAACTACACATACATACAAGCCATTCCATCGCGTTGCCAACTCATTTACCAACAATGGAATTTTATGAAGGATTCCCTTATTTTTATACAAGAAAATAATGAAGGGTGTTATAAGAAATATCATTTTAAGGAGTTGTGTCCTTACCCTTTTGATCACAAAATGTTGTGTACACCTTTTCCAACAAGCTTTGACTACCCTAAATTTGAAAAATATAGGGGCAAAGGTGATCCTCGTGACTAATTAAATAAAAAATTAATATTCTAGACTAATTTGATGTTATTGTAGTAGTAAGTAAATGAAAAATTAAGTACAATGTGTATCCAATAAAACTAAGCACAAAATTATGAAACCCTAATTGCAAAATAAAGGAAATAAAATACTTAGCTAGTTCACAATGATGCCGAGGGTATGCTTTGAGTTGGAATCCTAATAAATTGGAAGTAAAAACTTTCATAAATTTCCTAAAATAATTGTGTGTATTTTGGATAAGGGCGAATAAGAGCACCCACGGAATAGACTTGGGCACCTTTTACTGCTCCAGTCCTGATTTGGGCTCTGTAGTCCCCACAGGTTTTTAGGAACTAAATTTTTCTAGGTCAAAAGAGTGTTGGCAATATTAACTCTTTTTTTCTCCGAAGTCACACCAAGATCGATGGATTTTCTAAAAACCCTACAATGAAGAAAATAAAAATCCAAGAATCAAAACCCTAAAAAATGAAAAATACAAATGAATGGGCTGGATTGAACTCATTTGTCATAATAGTGGGCTTACTAATTGATCATTGAACTACATTTCAAACCCAAATGTAGTTTGGGGAGTGTGTGCGCATAAATTTCCCTGTGTACTCTCGTACAATCACACTTTGTGAAGTAGCGAGAAATAACTAGATGTAGATAATGTAATAGAATGTGTGCATGGAAGATAATAGAATCCTCCCCTATATTGTGTGTGATGCATATTTCCTAGTTTTGTGCCTTGTGATGGAGCTATGTGGTGTTAAGTGATTTCCAATGTAATAGATGGATGTAACTCTAGATGCATGATAGTAGTGACTAGTGCTTAGTCCCTCATTATGGTCTCATAAATTTATATTTATAGGGTTCTCTTGATCTAAATTTTTAATTGACCACCAAAAATATAAGGATCTAAAACAGCTAGAAAGAGCATAGATCTAAAATGGTTAGAAATAGCCCAAAAATTAGTAGGAAAGTGTGAAAAGGACCAAGGCACCCACGGGCTCCCAAGATACTAGCCTGGGTGCCACGGTTGAGGCTAAAATAATGAAAAAGATCAAAAATACTAGGCATGTAGGTGTAAAAGATCGGGAAAGACGAAATGAAATAAGATAAGATGGCCAAAATACGGGGTTAATTAGTACTTTATTCACTCAAGAACCTTCTAAAGTGCATAATTTTTGTCTACAAATGACCTTGTTAGAGAATTCTCATGGATTTCCAAGAAGTAACATACAATGATAATTACCTCATTTTCTTATGTCCTTCAAGTCTTGGAGGCCAGGCACTTGAATGGTTTCTCCATCTCTCTAAAGGTTCCATCGGTAGCTTTATAGACTTAGGTGATAATTTTTTTGACACTTTCATTCAACATGGAAAGTGATGTCACTATGATATATATTTGTAATGTAAAACAAAGGAATAATGATAACTTCTCTTGTTTCTTACAATGATGGTGAGGGTTAGCTAATCACTTTCATTATTTTATACAAGAGAAACAACTTGTTAATATTGTTGTACCTAACCTACACCTTGAGATAGATTTTCACTTGCAGATGCATTGTGTTAGCACATTCAAGGAGGTCATAGAAAAAGGTATTAAAATAGAAAAATATTTACTCTCTAAAGGGGTTCTAAAACATTTTCAAAGAGAAAATCACAACTAAAAAAATAATGAAAAATCCAAATTATTTAACAAAAAAATAATTTTGTAGGAGATGGAATCACTGATTCTAAACATGTACAAATGGTTCAAATAACACCCCACTTAAAACTCCTATGTGCACCATCTAAACCTGTAGTAAAATTTAGGGAATACATTCCAAGTAATATAATCACTATCGATTATCCTAACACAATTGGAATTGACCAACATGGTCACATTCCCCATCACTACACCCTTTGTCGAAGATGCACCTAAACCATCATGGTACAAAGACCATGAATATTGTGTGTATCATCATGTTAAAGGACACACTATAGATATATGTATGAAGTTTAAAAAATCATTCAAGATCTCCTACATTGAGGAGAAATTAATCTTGATGCCCAAGAAACCTCTGAAACTTCAAGAAAATAGTTGGTAATATACAAGGAACCATTCTCCAAGCATAAAAATATGGAAAAGAAGCTAAATCAAGTCCATTCCTCTCAAGAAAAAAGTAACAATCATGTTGTTGGTTGAAATTCCAATCCCTTTTATTCTCTTATTGGTTATGTCCATCCTATTGACATCCATATCCATACCATCAAAATAAAATCACATGAGTGTGTCATTACAATGCAACACACTCATCTCACTTTCTTAGGACCCCTATGACTACTTCTTTGGATGATCATTACGATCTACTAAAACATCTTGAGAATATAGACACCAATATTTCTATGTTAAGCCTTCTCAAAATATCTACAGTTCATAAGAAAATCCTATATATTTCTCTCTAGGAGGAAAGAGTTCCTTATAAAATTTATGCTTTGAGCTTCAAATCCTTGATTATGTAAATCAATCCATATGAACACATCGTTTTCACCCAAAATGAGATTCCATTGGATAATCAAACACACAATTTATGCTTATACATAGAAGTGATCATTACTCATCGAGGAAGATTAAAAGGGTTCTTGTGGATAGTGGATCTGGTCTTAATATTTTCACAAGTAAAATAAGTGAAGCAATTGGGATACACTATTGATGAGCTAGAGCATAACGTGATCACCATCAAGGAATATGACAATGCAGAATGATAGCCTTCTAGAACCATCAATTTTCCTATAGAATTTTGGCCTATCATGTAAGTTACAAGGTTCAACATCATTGAATTGGATCTTCCTAAAACATTCTCCTCATTCTCCCATGGATCCATGTCATGTAGGCTATTCCATTAAATTACCATCATTGTATCAAGCTTCATTAACAAGGACAAGAAATTACTATCCTTGGTGACTGCAACCATTTTCTCATTACTGAGCATTAGCTTGATATTATCAGGATGCTTATGAATGTTCTTTCACTAAATTGGTTGTTGACATGAAATCAAAAGCCCTTGCTTCTTGAACCCACCCAAATACGCGTAGACCACATGAAGGTGATACTTCCACTTTTGTCTCCTCCTTTTTGCATGCAAGATGAAAATCCTTAACACTTTGGTTGTGGGAAGTATGATCTTCAACAATATCTCCTCATGTCAAATCTTTCATTATCTTCTAAAACATGTGGTAGGCCTAAATTCCAACCATAAAGAGATCAAGAGCTGGAAACTCTTAATGATTTACTAATTGTGGTCTCTTAGCTAATGAAAGGTTGCGCACTACTTGCACATCTCAATCTATAGATGAAAAATTGGTCACTTTATTTCACTCTCCTAAATATTTTGTCCCTAACAAGATGATGTGTCATGGGATATCAAGGTTATGGATGTGATATCCATGAAAAAAGATTACAAGAACTTCTTTTGGCACTCGAGTATATGGAAAGATAAGACATTGGTATTCGACCTTATGGGTCTCATCCTACTTGAATTCGATGTCACCTCTTATGAACATGAAGATATTTCTTTTGGTTACAATAGTGAAACCCATTCCTTATGTAGTATTTACAAATACCTTTCTTCCATGAACCTATTTTCTATTATGGGTATTATAGCCCTATCCCCTCTATCCATGAAATAAAACTTATCCATCCATCTTTCATTGATTGGGGATAACAATAACACATACTAATTTATATTTCTTAGAATGAGGAAGCTATTGGATAATTCACGGGAATTCATGATGATCTCTAAAGGCTTCTTTATTAACCTTGATACATGCACTTACTTGAGTGAAGAAGATGATTTTTTTGTCAACAACAAGAAAATTAGGTTTGCATACCTTCCAACAAGCCCAAGAATAAGAAATCAAAATCCTATATTGAGAATCTCTTTGATACACTTGCAGATAAGTAGTATATAGAATCTAAAATGGATAATGTTGCTAACCATCATAATGGTGAAAATCATATAGAGACACCCATCGAGGAAGATCTCAATCTCTCTCTAGATCCTACCTATATGGAGGATGGTTCTAAACTACTATTTGAGAAGACTATTGGCATCAACATTGGTAAAAGGAGAAGCCAAAAATTGTCAAACTTGGGGATTCACTTTCATCACGGGAGCAGAAAAATTTTATTGTCCTCCTTCAAGAATTTGTGGACATATTTGCTTGGTCCTATGCAGAAATTCTTGGCTTAGAACCTTCTTTTGATGTGCACAATTTGGTTGTTCATGAATCTATAAAACCTATCAATTTTTTTTAAGAAATATGCATCCACACATTTATATTTTTGTCAAAGAAGAGTTGGGGAAATTCATAGATGTAAATTTGATCAAACCCATTGACTATTCAGAGTGGATATCTAACATAGTACATATTTTTCAAAAGCCGAGAAAGAATTAGAATTTGTACAGATTTGAGAGACATCAACAAAGCATGTCCTAAAGATGACATTCCTCTTCCCAACATCGACATGATCTTCATTTCAACTGCTAGCCATGAAATTCTATCACTCATGGATGAATTTTATGACTATAATCAAATAAATATTGCGAGAAGAGGACCAACATAAAACAAATTTTACCACCCCTTGGGGTACATTCATTATCAAGTAATGCTTATTGGAATCAAGAATGTAGGTGAAACATATCAAATAGCTATTATTTACATCTTCCATGACATGTTACATGATATCAAGGAGGATTATGTGGATCATATACTCGAAAAATAAAAAGATAGAGTAGAACATCTAGACATTCTACATTGTATCTTTCAACTATTAAGGGATTATAAGGTCCGAATCAATCCAAAGAAGTGTTGTTATGTGTTACTTCAAGTAAACTCCTAGGATTCATTGTTTCTAGGAGAGGAATTGAAGTAAACCCTATAAAGGTCACTACTATTTTAGAAGAACCTCAAGCAGCTATGCGGCTTGTAGAGTAAGATTCACGCCATTTGCAAATTCATCTCCTAGCTCACGAGATAAATTCCATTTATTTACCTATATTTTATAAAAATATTTTGATTTTCATTGGGGCCTTGAATTGCAACAAACATTCACCTTACTCAAAGAGTATTTATCTAAACCACCTATTGTTGTCTTTGCTACCCCCGGAAAACATATACGGATATATACTTGAGCTACTCAATTTTCTATTGGAACGCTCTTAGCTCAATATGATTAAAGAGAGAATTGTATTGTAACTCAACTGCACATTAATTACATATGACCTCAATTACCCACAAATTGAAAAATCATGCTTGGTCATTATTTTTCCTTTCAAAAACTCCTCCACTACCTTCTGAATAATAAAACCAAGCTAATATCCAAAGTTAACTGATCAAGTAACTTTTATCTAAAGCTGGAACTTCTTTGGAAGGATGGCCAATTAGATCATCTTTCTTAGCGAATTTGATATTGAGTATGTCAACCAAAAATTAGTTAAAGGACAAGTGCTCATTGATCAACTAGCCAAAGCTCCTCTACCAAAAATGAAACCACCGAGTTAAGATTTTCTAGAAGCTTCTATTTTATATATTAAAGAATATTCCACATGGTAGATATACTTTGATGGGTAATTTACATTTAATGTCTTGGAGGCATGCATTGTTCTTATCACCCCCATAGGATATCTCATTCCTTAATCTTTCAGGACTTAGTTTCCCATGTACCAATAATATTGTTGAGTATGAATCTCTCATCGTAGGATTGAAAGAGGTTATAGGTGACTCCCTCTAACTGATCATAAAATAGGTTAATTAAGGTTAAGGATGAGAATCTCATTCCATAAAAATGGATGGTTGATACTTTGATAGAATACTTTGTTCAAATCACCTTTTAATAGGTTTTGAGAGCACAAAACCATTCACTGGATTCCATGGCTACCATTGGATCATTTTTACAAATATCTCTCGGATACTAAGGACTTTCGGTTCCTTATGGATGATCTAGCGGTACCGACCTATGATATTCTTATATCATGTTTGGTATGTGAAGTTGTTGGTCCTTTATTTCTTGGTACGTGGAAATATTTAATTACTTATAACATGGTACCTTCCCCCAACATCCCCCATTACCAAAACTAAACCCTTATCTAACCAATAACATGTTATACCCTACTTAGGGGTACTCTCTATCATTGAGGCTATGATGGGACTCTGTTACATTTCTAACTTTAGAAGAACATGTCTAAGAAATCAAAGAGGTGAATGAAGGCATATGTAATTCTCATACTAGTAGTATGGTCCTTGCAAAGAAGATTTTGCATGTCAAATACTATTGGCCTACTATGGAGACAAATTGTTGTCAATATGTAAAGAAATGTCTACTATGTCAAAAACATGGTAATCTCATACATGCTCCATCACAATATTTACAACCTATTACTACGTCATGGAAATTTTCAAAGTGAGGAATCGATCTTCTAGGTAATCTCACACCAAATTTCTCTTATGGCCATAAACACATTATCAATGCTACTAAATAATTTACCAAATGGGTGGAGGTTTTTCCTCTTACCTTTTTACTTGGTGTTTAGATATCCAAGTTTATTATGAACCATATCATTCTACGTTATGACATACCCTCTTCTATTATATCTAACAATGGAAATTCATTCAATAATAAACAAGTGAAGGGATTGTGTCAACACTTCAAAATTTACATGAAGTGGTCTATCCCCTATTACCCTCAAGGTAATGGAAAAGTTGAGGCTTATAATAAGACTCTTGTTCAGATCATGGAGAAAATGGTTGGTAAATCAGCTATAATTGGAATCTTCAAGTCTATCCCATGGTCTTGGCCTATAGAACTTCTATTCACACATATACAAGTACAACCCATTACTCACTTGTATTTGGAATTGAATCCATTATACCCCTTGAGATCAATATTCCCTCTTTATGGATATCCTTGTGAGATTATTTGGATAATGATGAGGACTATAGAGTGGCTAGGCTAGTAGAGATGGAACTACTTGATGAAAGGTGCCTCCATACACTGGATCACCTTAGTTTATTAGAATTTATTTCGAAGAGCTATAACAAGTGCATCATCCCTTGTTAATTTGAGGTCGAGAGACCTTGCTCTTAAGGATAATTAGTTCAATACCACCAAATAATGAAAAAGAAAGGAAATTTTGAGCCTAATTGGTTAGGGTCATACATTGTGGTGGCTAAATTTGGGTTGGTGCTTTAAGATTTCATCTCCGATGGTGATGAACTTTGGGATCCCATGAACATCATGCACATCAAGATATTCCATGCCTAAGCATGGAGACTGTATGATGGAAAAGTGATAGGAAATCTTGGGAATCTACAAGTAACTCTTCCTCACACCCGACCTCCGAGGTCATGCCGATCTGAGCCGGTGGGGATGGAATATGTGTGGGATGAAGTCAAATTAATTAGGCAACCTGATGTCTTCGACACACACTAATGGAATTTATGAATCTAAGGAAAACAAGGCCCTCCTAACTTGAACTGGTGTGATAGATCGATCGTAAGGATGATCGCTTGAAGGCACCAATCAATATCGAGCTCGGCGTGATTCGATCTATGGGTTGCGGAATATGTGGAAAATGACCAGGATAGTTTTGTGTATGTCTCGGAGACGGGGTCATAAAATGAATGATGGATATAGTTATCTCTATGGGTGATTCTCTCGGCCTAGTCCAAAATTATTTAGCTATGTTAGCTGTCACGTCTAACAATGATAATTATTCGATGATGATAGGTGGAATTGGAGTAGACCGGAACACTAGTGTACGTAGATCGGTGTACATGTTTGATTCACTTATGGATTCGTTGGGCTATGGGACTTGTGGGTCATAACCGTAGATTTGTGTTTGTTGTGGTCCTGCTTTATGGTCATGTGTGGATCCCTAGTATCCAGGTAGTCATATGCTTTCTCAGCTTCTATATTAGAATCAATAACTATGTGATTTTCTCAGAATATCTTACAGGAATTCGTGCAACCTGAATTCTTAGGCTGGTATCTATATCTTTGAGAGTGTCTCCTGCGTCTGGTTGTGGGACCAAAGGATCACAACCAAATATTTGCTCTCTTTCAAGCCCTCCTACAGTCATATGGATGTTTACCTAGGGTAATCTGTAGTTTGGTTGATTTGACCAAAATGTGTGCGCTTGGTCATCTTCTATGTTTAATCCGCTCAGCTGGGAATTGATTTGTTGTAAGCTTACCATTGTTCGGAATACTTGGATCCTAAGATTTTGATCTATATCAATTATTTCTATGATGAGATTGGGATGGGGCATGATTGGCTCGAATACGTATTGTCTGGGCTCCCTAGGTCCCGTGATTGTCATACAAAAGAAACAATGTAAATTGAAATGCAGCAAAGTGAAATTTAACTATGTGAAGTATATCTATAGCATATATGATTTCTCTCTCTCTTTTTTTGTATTTTTACGATGAAATTTACGAATGAATTTAAAAGAGCAACTTCTTTAATGTATCTAGAATTTGACAATTTAATCTAATGACGAAATTAAAACAAACAAGATAACCGAGTGTAGCTATTTGTCTGTACAATTGTGAACCTATTCTAAACAATGAAATAATTGACTTAATTTATTTGTAAGACTCTCGATCCTACCTCAGAAGTGAGGAGTGAATAATAGTTTCTCGAAACTATCAATCCCCACTGCTTCCCTGGAAATATCGAGAGTAGAATTGACTGAAATAAAGTGATTGGTTACTTTATTTGATATACTTCTAACTAGAACTTTGAAAGCTAGAACCTGGATTCTGCAGAATAGTGGCGAATCCGATGGTGTGTGTGATCTTGTCCCCTTAGTGTGATCTCCTCATTCCTTCGTGTTCACGTGGATCCAGAAAAGCGTGTAATGCTAGTATCAACAGAAGTAGATATTGGGATAAAGGCATCTTAGGATATAGACTGAATACAATGTGAGTAGGGGAGGGATAGCGCAAGAGTACAGAGCTTGGCTTATGTAATTCCTAACGAGATTTATTACGAGTCATGCAACATAAATCATCCAGAATCTAAAACTATCCTGCTTGAAGAATAAAACCTGCAAATTTAATGGCTTCCTATTGAAGACAAACTATTCTACTCCAATGGATTGGATGAAATGTCAACAACATTTGCATAAGATGGATATGTGGCTTCCTAACAGCAAAACAATACTAAGCATGCAATTAAAGAAACTAAGAACTCTAAGCAAAATGAAAGGCTAATCTATTGCAAAGAGAAATTCAGAAGCAAATTTGAGGGCCATTTGCTTGAGCACAAGCCAACTATTTATAGCATTTGAATTTACCCAAGGTAAAAACCAATTTGAACTCTTAAACTATAAATAATGGCAAAACACTATTCCAGGAACCGAATCATAAATGCAAGCTTATGGTGGTGAAGGAAAGCTGGTAAAACATTGAAATTGTGTGAGTTGTGTTAAAAGAGCTTTCGGAAAATGCGTAAAGGACCACCGCTCGAGCACGGTGGCGGTTCTGAGGACCGCCACCCCTGATTGTGGCGGCGGTCACAAGACCGCTACCCAAGCGGGGTGGCGGTTTCAGAATGAAGAGAAAAAGGTCAAGAAAAGACGAAAAGAGAAAACAAAGGACGTAGGGGCTAAGCGGGGCATGCGGGATGTTAACACATGTTTAGAGAGCTTTTCGGATCTCGAACACCTTGTGAGGAGACTTGTATCATCATTGGGGCACTGTCACATTGTTTGATAGTACAAGACCTTACAATTTTTGGTACGTACATATTGCCCCCTCGAGAGAAGCATTTTAGCCATGAAGAGGCATAAAATAGTGGAACCAAGTATGGAAGTCCCGAAATGGGAAGTTAGAAGTTATACGATACGTCATTGCGTGTTGAAATGATGCCGTCTAAATTCCCGCTACTGCAAAACGAAAAGAGAACTCAAGTGCAGATAGACACAATAGTTTGGAAAATAAATGCTAAAATAATAGGAAATGAGAATGTACCATTTGTGTGGGGATAAGAACTTACCTCCGTCGGTGCTTCAAACCCGTGAAGAGGACATTTTATAACGAATCACGCTGCTATATATATGAAAGTGGGCCCATTTTCCTATTCATTTGTGCGAGTTGATTTGATTGATTCTGAGCTCTAGAACCCACGGTGACAGTTTCTTGCATGAGTAGAGTTAAAACATACGTGATGGGATAGTGATCATTCCTTCATGAGTAGAACATCGACCCGCGAGATCACAAAGTTAGTCTTCTTCAATTTATCCTTTTTAACCCCTTAATTTTGAAATGCTAAAATATTTGTCATGGGGGGGTAATTTTTGAAAATGTTAGGTTCAAAAGGTCCATCTAGGGGGGGTGCCTACTGGGTAGGCTTTGTTTTTAGTTAAAATGGTCTTGTTTTTACATTTTTGGGCTTTTTAGGTTTAAAAACCCACGTGGGTTTTTGGGCCATGACCGCCGCCCGCCTAGGTGGCATTTACATGACCGCCGCCATGTTTAGGGCGGCATTTACATGACCGCCGCCCTTAAGGCGGCGCTACAAAACCGCCTCCCGCTTAGGGCGGCGATTCATAAAATCGCCTCCCCGCTTGGGGTGGCGGTTTCTGAGAATGCCAAAAGAACATCTGTTTGAGATTGTTTTTGCATTTTTAGCATTTCTACGTGTTTTCATGATTTTTCTAGTATTACTTGGATGCTAACTTGCTTTGTTTTGTGTGTTTTTGGGTGTATGTAGGTGAGAGAGGAGTATATCCGGTGGAGCCGAGAGAGGGAGTGTGATTGGCTCCCAGGAGTACTAGATGCCCTTTCACAGGATGAGGAGGACACTCTTCAGAGGGCCGGGATACTATGTATCTCATGCGTTCCACATGTTGCACCATCCAGTCACATTCTTTGTGACTTATTCTCCTATTGGGATGTTGATCGGAACACCTTCCGATTACCAGGGGTCCGCGGTGAGTGGACCATCACTTTGGAGGATGTTTATCACATTCTGGGGGTCCCGATTATTAGGAGACGTCTCACCCTTGAGACAGCAGGTTCGCGGGCCCTAGATAGCATAGTGGGCCACATACATGGGAGATGCAGTCATCTCCACAGGTTCGAAGAAGGGGGTCAGAGTTCGATCTATTCCCAGTTTTCCCATCCCCCTACTTCGCCAGGCTATCATGGGGATCCTTGCCTCGAGATTGATCGGGGATAAGGTAGGAAGCACATTATTATATTGCTGGTCCCCCATCATTGCACAGATAGAGGGACATGGTTGGATATATGCTTGGCGAGTAGATATTCTTGGGACTACCTACCACGATTTATACAGGGTAGTCCGTTTATAGGGGTAGTCTTTGAGCCACCTAACCCTGGTCATGAGTTGGGTCTATGAGCACTTCATCCCCTATGGCAGAGGTGTAGAGGTGACAGATCCCGGAGCTGTGAGGGCAGCCAGATGGAAAGATATGTTGGTGCTCAGAGCACCTCATCAGCCAGTTGCTTATCTGACTACTACTAACATGGAGGCCACACCGTATCAGACTATGGCAGGTATATGGGGTGAGGAGGCTCTCACTTTGATCTCTTGCTCCATGACAAGGCAGCTTATTGATAGAGTGGGGCGAGTGGAGATACACCCCTTTGGCCGAGTTCCTCATCAGTTTGGCCTACCCTACATGGGTATGCTTCCCCCAGTGGTGCTAGTATACATATCAGTCCGAGAGGCCAGAGGGGGTCCTAGAGGCTGGGGTTCGAAAGTTGTTACTCTTGGCATTCCTATTGCAGCCAAGAGGATAGTACGTGCCTGAGGGAGAGCCGGTGCACCTCAGGAACCCTTGCTTCAGATTGCCATGGGTCCTACCCATAGCAGTGATGACCCCATCAATATAGACTCGAGTCTGAGGAGTTTACAGGGGGAGAGACAGAGGAGGACAGTGATCCTGAGTGGCATGACACTCAGGATATCATGCAGGCAGAGAGGGCCGAGCAGAGTGCAGAGAGAGTTACTCTAGTTTCAGAGGAGCCACTCTCCCAGGGCCATGGTGGGGAGGATGAGTCCGTTGCGGGCGCTACATCACCCCAGCCACAAGAGGAGTACCCGGTTAGCGGCATGCATCATGTGGCGAGTGCTGATCCTATAGATCCATCCTAGAGGCCTGGTGATCCGAGTAAGTTACCCTCTCCCCTTTTAATGTTTGTCTAATTTAGGATCGTTTTAGTTGCTATCTCTCCTTTTGTTTTATCTTGTATTTCTAATCTCTTGTTTTGTTTCTAATTTGTTTTCTCCTTTGTTTGCAGAGACCGCTGATGAGTGGCGAGATTTGATTCGTAGGGTATGTACTGATACCCTGATGATCCCCATGGAGAGGACCCGTGCAGAGCTATCCGTGGATGCTGGGGAGCCCTCAGCAGCTGGTAGACATACTGACGTCTTCGCCCTAGTTTGGCATGTGGCCAGGATGGTATCGACTCTCCGCATGAAGCTAGCGGGATATAGGACAGCCGAGCACCTAATGAGGAGTCATTCTCATGGTGAGACTACGGCTGCCCCTCGGGATCCTGAGCCCTCGGTACATTCAGAGCGCGACGTAGCCGGAGTCTAGGCATGGGCATGCGCCTTTAGAGGGGTCTCATAGGGATTGAGAAGCCACTTGGCTCTAGTATATTTTGTATGACATATTATTTTGTATATCCCGGGCTCTTTGAGCGTTTTGACCATGCTTAGTGCATGATGGCATTATATGTAAACGTTGATCATTTATATATATATATATATATATATATATATATATTTTTTGGATCAAACCTTTGGCATTTATGGCTTTGCTTCTTTTCTAGTTTCCTCATGTAGATTATGATGTTTATACTTGTATGCCCTTAAAATGTATGCAATGGAGGACAAATAATGCAAGTGTTTTCTTTCTTTTTGTATTTCATGATGCTTTGATATATGATAATGTAGATACAATGTGATTTTGAATCTTAGTTTCTGTAAACAATTTTGAACACATCATATTTGTTTTGGAAAAGTCATGAAGATAAGCCGGTATGATGAGCAGATAAACATGCCCCTACTCTCAACTCCACGCAACTAGTAAGATGCGAGGGCTCATCACCTAGAGTTGGGAAGGGCGCAAGTTATGAAATGTGCTTAAATGATAGTGATGAATGATAGACAAAGCTTTGGTGGAACCAAATTAGGATGCTACAAGCTTACTCCACTCGAGTAACTTCATAGTTTAGGATGCAATTTGCTTTGCGGTTTATCTATACTTAGATCCGTAGATGGCCACATAGTAGAAAAATCTGGGTTTTTAGGATTTTAACTCTATTGGAATTTTGAACATCTGATTCATTTGTTTTTGACTCAAGGCTTCGAGATTTGAATTGTTTGCTTATGACCTTTAACATTTGTTTGTCAAGAGGACCCCTACACTTTGCCCCATGCTACTAGTAAGAAGCGTGGGTTTATCACCATGGGTAAGGAATAGGTGAGTAAGGGCATTTCCATCCTTTTCCAACCATACTTCACTAGTAAGAGATGCAAGCTCATCACCGAAGGTTGGTGAGGCAAGAAAATGTGTAAATTTAAAATTTTCTGTTTGATTTACATGTTTGACTTGTTTATCTGAGCAAAATGTCAACATGCTCTTATTTCCAAAGAGATATACATACGGGATAGATGTGACACGATGAAGCTTCTAGAACAGACCATAGACAAGACACCCATCCTAAGAAGAAACCAAAAGTGAGAATAAACCCGCAGATCTTGGTATGGTTACCGTTAAGACTTTGTCATATCTAGCTTTATTTGATGAAATGATTCCGAAATAACTTGACGATATCATGGAGATGGAGAAGTATGATTAGAGTGTTTATGCCAATAACACCATGAGTTTGTAATGAATTTCTTTGAGAAAAAAATTCCTTGATCACAATTTTTGTACGAAACAAGCGGACAAAATGATCATAGTCTATATGAAGATGCAATGTAGATATAATTATAAGTAGTGCTAGTTGCTTACGCGTAGAATCATTTGAGGTGTAGGGAATTGACTGTTTCACCAAATTCCTCACCTTCTAGCATACACAAGAGATATGCACCATTTCCATAGTCTTTCGTGACTTGGTATGGGCCCAACCATTTCGCCGAACTTCCTTCCTTCGCCTTTGTTTTCTTGTCGATCCAATTGCCTAGCCTTAGAACTAGATCACCTTCATATATTTCACATTCATAGACCTTCTTGTTATACTATAAGCACATCCGGTCAGCATAGACTCTATGTCACTGTTCAACGTCTAACCTAGCTTCATCTAGGATTTCTAGTTGGGAAAGACATGCTTCTCTATAAGCGTCTTCATCCAGGATCCCTTGTAATGAAATGCGGAGAATGGGTATTTCAACCTCAAGCGGGAGAACCGCTTCTGCCCCGAATACTAGTGAGAAAGGATTCACTCTTGTTGGTTTCCTTATTGAGGTTCGGTGGGCCCATAAGGCTGGATATAACTTTAAATGCCAATCTCGTTTGTTTTCTTTCACCGTTTTAAGGAGAATGACTTTTAATGTTTTGTTTGTCGCCTCAGCCTGTCCATTGGCTTGAGGGTAATACAAGGAGGCTATATGATGGCTTATTTTAAATTTATTGCACTGATTAGCGAACCTCTTCATTCTTAAAAGAAGTTCCATTATCTCGAGATAATGATTTACGGGATACCATACCTACAAATGATTTGATTCAAAATGAACTTGGCGATTACGGTGCAGTCTGCATAATAGTAAGAGGCATAGCCTCTACCCACTTGGTAAAATATTCGGTGGCCGTGATTATAAAATTATAGCCGTCTGTAGACGAGGGAGAGAATTTCCCTATCAAATCTAGGCCCCATGTATAAAAGGGCCATGGAGTAGCAATCGGTTGTAGAGCTTGTGCTAGCATGTGGATCTCATAAGAGAACTCTTGGCACTTTTGACACTGCGTATAAACTCTATTGCGTCATGTTCTAGAGTGGGCCATAAATAGCCCATTCGGTGTATTTTACGAGCGGTGGCATGACCACCGAAGTGGCCTCCACACATTCCACTGTGAGATTCATGGAGAATCTTCTTGGATTCTTCTATGTCGACACATCTTAGGAGCATTCCATCGAATGCTTTTTGATAGAGCACTTGCTCTATAACGACGTATTTGGCTACAATAACGCGTAACCGCCTTCTTTGTCGCGGTGTATCCCCTTATGGGTACATATGATCCATGATATAATTAATAATATCAGTATACCAAGGACACTCAGAGATAGGAGGTTTGGTTTCAACGTAGTATACGCATTCATCTAGAAATTCCAAGTCTACTAGATCGCCTCTGTCTAATGGGTTATCGGCTAACCAATCTTTGATAACTTGTCCTTTAACGGATTTTTGATTTACAAATGTTAATTTGAATTCCCCTATTAAGGTTATAAAGCGTCCAGCCTTCTTAGAGAAGGACCCTTGTGTGAGGAAAGTTTGTAAATGGTCCATTTTTACCGTGACCCTTGTTTCTTGATTCAGCATATAGTGTCTTAAGCGTTTAGTAGCAAAGACTATGGCAAGGCATTCTCATTCTGCCTGTGTATAACATGTTTTGTAGTCAAGTAATGTTCGACTAATGAAATAAATTGCGCGTTCTCTCTTTTCATCGTCTTCTTGGGCCAACATACAAGCCAGCGAGACATTGGTAGCTCATGAATACAAAATTAACGGGCGATCTGGCTTAGGTGGCATTAACGTGGTTGGTGATAACAAGAAACGCTTAACTGCATCGAAATCTTCATTGCAATCTTCGGTCCAATCAATGCTATAATATTTCTTGAGTAGATTGTTGATTGGATGAATGGAAAAACTTAAGTCCGGGATGAATCTCCAGATTGCACCAAGCTTTCCGAGAAATGACCTGATTCCAGATTCATCTAAAGGTGGGACCATTTCAAGGACAACCCAAATTTTGGTTGGGTCAACATCTATCCCTCATGACGATATGATGTAACCTAGGAGCTTCCCTCCTGTTACACCAAAGACACATTTCTCTGGATTTAGCGTGACTCGTATTCTATTAGACGTGAAAGAATGACGTGGAGCACTTCCGGATGGTCACAACACTTCTTGGCCTTAGCCAACAAGTCATCTATGTAGGATTCCACAATCTTATGAATTAGATCATGAAATATATATGTCATAGCTCTGGTATGTGGCGCCAGCGTTCTTGAGACCGAATGGCATAACAACGTAGCAATAGGTTCCCCAAGGAGTTATAAACATGGTTTTAGCTTGGTCTTGTTCAGATATTCTGATTTGATTGTATCCTGAAAAGCCATCCATGAGAGACAAAAGTTTGAATCCAGCTGTTGCATCAACAATGACATATATGGATGGTAATGGGAAGTCGTCCTTAGGACACACTTTGTTAATGTCTTGGAAATCTATGCAGATGCGTATCTTCCCATTCTTTTTTAGAACGGGAATGATATTAGATACCCACTGAGAATAATCGACTGGTTTGATGAATCCTACTTGGAGGAGTTTTATTACCTCCTCTTTCACCATGAGAGCTACCTTGGGTTTCATGGGTCTTTATTTTTGTTTAACTGGATTTGCATCTGATTTAGTGACGAGGTTGTGTACCGTAATGTGGGGTGTAACTCTGTCATTTCCTTTATAATTAAATGCAAACACCTTCGATGTTCCTTGAGGATCCGAGTATGTATTTCTACTTCGATGGAGTTAACGAGGATCCTAGTTTCAATATTTTTGGTTCATCCTCCGTTCGATGTTAATATCAATTGTTTCTTTGATTAAAGAGGTGTTACCTTCTTCAAACTTAGCAGAGAGCTGGAGGTAAGTCCAAATCATCCCTATTTTCTACTGAGTATATGCTAGGTTCCTTTTGTGGGGGAAGTTCCATCATAGGATTCCCGAAGTAGGAAGACGAATGCGGGATCAAAGATAAATCTACTGTGTGATGGGAGAGATGTAATTCCGCATAGGCGTTTAAGTAATTCAAAGTTGCCATATCATTATCAACGTGGTCTAGGATAGTAAATTTGTTCTCATCCTTGCTTGTTAACAGAGATTTTGACAATAATTTTTTTACCAATGGTTCGGTACGAAGGGACACCATGAAACGGGTATCTTGGAATTCATTGTTTGGAGTGAAGCATGATGCCGAGGTTGCTATAGAATCGGTGAGAAGATTTTGTTCTCACGGGATTGCTTCAATTGATATGAAGTCAAACTCTTTGCTTAAATCTAATACAACTATTTTGTAAAGTTGTAAGTGCTCAGCTTTGGTTTCATATATCTCAGAGACTTGGTTTGCTACCAATTGTGAGTCTCCTAACACTCTGATGTTATCAACACCGATTCTCTTAGCTAAGATGAGGCCAAGGAGGAGGGCTTCGTACTCAGCGCCATTGTTTGTGCACTCAAAATTTAGTTTAAAGGAAAATGGCAGGACTTTTCCCTCGGGGGAAGTAAATATTACACCTACTCCATAATGACATCTAGCTCCATCAAAATGGAGAGTCCAATATTTAGCTGGGAGTGTGGACGTTGGGATATTTGTTGTGTTTGCGCATTCTACTTCCACCATGCAGAGATCCTCTACTAGAAGAGAACCAACACCTAGGGAATATCCTATGCCTACTGAATCGAATGGTAAGAACATTGGTAGATCCTGTTCTAGCAATTCAATGATTTTTGTAGTAGTTCCTAACGATACTATTTCTACAATGTTTGCCTCATCCTTGAGGGCTAGGATCATTTTGACCGGGATCATAGTCTCAAGATCTGTCGTAGGTACCAACTTTTCCCCTGGTTTTGATTAAGTGGGTTTATTAAGTTGGTTTGTTGGGAGTTCAAACTCTGAGTGAATGCTTGGTCTTTTCTTTAAGTTAGCCAGGTGTATATCGAATGGTTTCGGATCACCTTTCGCTATGAATATCTTTCCTAAGTGTAAAAACCTTACTTCTTGAAATATCGTAGAAGGGATTGCCTGCATGCGGTGTATCCATGATCGGCCGAGGATCATATTATAGTTAGTTTCCTGATCTATAATATAAAACTTAGTCAGGATTGTTTTGGGTCCTAAGGTGACTGGTAGTATTATAGTTCCAATTGAAGTGGCTTTAAGGCTGTCATAGCCTCTTAGCGTGTTTCGAGTTGTGGAACAATTTGTTTCTCCATACCCTAGCTTTTGAAGGAAAGAGAAGGGGACTATGTTAACTACTGCCCCATCGTCTACCATCACACACTTTACATAGTTGTTATAAACCCATACTTGCAAATGTAAGGTTGGATCACCTCGGCGTGCAATCTCAGCATCTGTTGGCATTTTGTTTATTTCGAAAATGAACTCGATATCCCTATCTCGGCTGCCCCGGAGGATGAATATCAAAATCTATATGATTTACCTGTGTTTGGGGTGGAGTGATGTTAATTAAATGACCTAAACCCAATTATTCTAAAAGAGCAGCCCTGTGGGTAGGAGAGTTCTTTAGTAAGTCTAAGAATGAAATGTGTGAGAAGGTTTTCGTTAGATCGTTAATTAAATCATAGGCACCCACGGGTTTTACTACTATTTGTTGGATCTTATCTATTCCTGGTAGGTGACTTGGACTTGGCTGAGAGAAATATTCTCATGTTCTTGTAATAGCTTCGATGGTTAGTTCAGCGTCTAACTCTACTAAAATGACTATCTTGGGTCACGACTGACTTCCTAGTTGAGGCGCAACTGATGGATTTAGTGAAGTCGAGGCTTCATGATCATTGTTTCCTGTCATTACGCTCTTGTTTGTCCTAGTTAAATTTTCCCTTTTGTTATCGTGATTTGGGAGTGGGTCATTAAATATCTTCAGGGGTGCATTTTGAGGAGATACAACCCCTGTAAAAGTATTTGGTGCTGATGACACAGGGTCTGCTAAGAACATGTCTATGAAAAGTTGTCTTTGTTCTTCTGGCATTCGTTGCATGAATTTATTGTAATCATGGCATGTTCTAGTGTCGTGGCCCTAGATTTTGTGGAAACCTAAATATGAATTAGGATTGTAATTCCTATTTTGTTGGTTTAGTGTATATTGTGGCCCAAAACTCTGATCAAACCGTTGCCTATTAAAATTTTACATTTGTTGTTTTTGATTTTGATTCTAGTTTTGATAACTAGTTGAGTTTTGGTTTGAACTTTGTGTAAGGTTTTTCCATCGTTGTTTTTGTTGTTACTGTGGATGATTAAAATACACTGTATTGATTGTCGAGGTAAAGTTGTTGTTTCATTGGTTGTTTATTTGTGATGGAGTATTGACAACATTTACTTTCTTAGGCTGATTGGTCACTCCATCCGTTGTTACACCGCGATTTTTATTAAAGATTTTGGGTCCTTGATTGATATTCGTGGTAGTAGGATAAGTTGTAGTGTTCTGGTTGGAGGTGATTAACCTCCCATTTGTTCCATATGTTTTGCGACCACTATCAATTGCCGCTTGATCTATTCGAAGAGCGCTTTCAAGTACTTCATCGTAAGTCCTTAGTGGAAACTTCTGGACTTCTTCCTTCACTTCTCTACTGAGAGAATGAAGGAATAAATCACATAGTTCCATCTGATCCATGTTTGGAGCACTTGCTGAAGAATAAAGAACTCGTATGCCACCTTTGGATGAAGTGAGCGAAAAATTCATTATGTTCTTTCTTGATATGCAAGAACTCCCCGATTCTGTTCTTAACATTTTGTTCATTTCAAATGCCTTAATGAACTCGACACGAGTTGTTTAAACGAATGGATTGAAGCCTCAGGTATTCTATAATACCAATCGAGAGCGATGCCTTCCAACGTTTTGGGGAATATTTTAGCAACAACCCCATCCCAAGGGAGTAGTTCTCGTATGGTCTGTAGCGTAAGCCTTGATATGTGCATTCGAGATCTCCCTCACCTTTATACTTGGGTAAATCAGGAATGGGTCGTGGAAGCATGACGCTTCGTATGGTGAAGTCTAAGGGCTCTTTCAAATATTTTGAATAAGTCCCTATCGCATAGGTTTCGACCATTGATGGTGTTTGTTGAGGGAGTGGTGGTGGGATGGGTTGTTGATATGGTGTAGTGTATGCATTGGTAGGGGCATAAGGAAACCCCTGTGTTTGAGAAAACATGCCGGAGAGGAGAATATATCCCCTTGTGGTGATTTGGAGTACATGTTTAAGTATGACGGGGTATTATCCAGGAATGAATTATTTGGTACTAGACCGGAGGTGTGTGAGGAATGGTGTTAGAAATGGCAGCTCTTGTTGGGGTTTGTTGTGAATACCGAGGAGTCATGCCTAACGTGCCTACTCCTGTGAGGAGGTCTATTTAGCTAGAATGGTGTGGAGGATTAGAACTTCCTGCTGCATGAATTGAGAATTTTGACTTGCTTGAGCAAGTTCTAACCCTCTAACCTTTTCTACTAGAGTTGAAATGACTTCATTTGGTGAAGTCATGATATTCGCCTTGGTGGCGTTTGTTGCATATTCTGATGTTGTATAGGTCTATGATACCCCGCTATGAACTGATCATTATCTTGCCAAGTTTCCCGAGGGTATTTCCTATATGCAGTGGCATAGAGGTATTTTCTTGAAAAGAGACCTCGGGTTGTGTTTGTAAACTCCTATGGGTGGGTACATACTCCGAGAGCATTGTTCATTCTTGGCATAACATACCAAACGTTCATCATCTAAAACCTGGTATGGGTCTGATTGTCTACTAATTTGTGGTCTAAGTAGTACCTGAGGAGACGAACCAGATTCTCTTGTGAATGTCATATTGTTCGAGCCTGAAGGCTTTATTTGTTGTGTTTGAGTGAGTTGATCCAACTCCTCTGTTTGGAAGGATGAGCTATATCTGATCCTTGGAGTTTGTGTTGACAATTGATTAGTTGAATAGTTGTCGCCCCATACTGAGAGCGAGGGTGATGATTGTCTATCCAGTTGGGTGTAGTATGCCTCAAGACCCAAGAGGGGTCTGCCATATGCATCGAATCTCGACATATTCGGGGGGTATATGAATACCCGTAGAATAATGGGAAGGAGAAAAAGTGATGGTAAAAGCTAATGAGGTAGAAAAATGACTTTGAACCAGAAAGTAGGAAGGTTCATGTCGGGTTCACCAATTTTGTATGACGGAAAAGTGACAAGCGAGCTTGGGAATCTACAAGTAACTCTTCCTCGCACCCGACCTCCGAGGTCGTCTTGAGACAAAGCCGGTGGGGATGGAATATGTGTGGGATGTAGTCAAACTAATTAGGAAACCTGATGTCTTCGACACACACTAATGGAATTTATGAATCTAAGGCAAAGAAGGCCCTCCTAACTTGAACTGGTGTGATAGATCGATCAACAAGGATGACTTCTCGAAGGCTCCAATCAATATCTAGCTCGGCATGATTCAATCTATGGGTTGTGGAATACATGGAAAATGACTTGGGATAGTTTCGTGTATGTCTCCGGATAGGGTCATAAAATGAATGATGGATATAGTTCTCTATGGGTGATTCTCTAGCCTAGTCAAAATTATTTAGCTATGTTAGGCATGTCACGTCTAACAAGGATAATTATTCGATGATGATAGGTGGAATTGGAGTAGACCGGAACACTAGTGTACGTAGACCAATGTCTATGTCTGATTCACTTATGGATTCGTTGGGCTATGGGACTTGTGGGTCGCAACCGTAGATTCGTGTTTGTTGTGGTCCTGCTATGGTCATGTGTGGATCCCTAGTATCCAATAGTCATATGCTTTCTTAGCTTCTATATTCAGAATCAATAACTATGTGATTTTCTCATAATATCTTACAGGAATTCGTGCAACTGAATTCTTAGGCTAGTATCTATATCTGTGAGAGTGTCTCCTACATCTGGTTGTGGGACCAAAGGATCACAACCAAAGATTTGCTCTCTTTCAAGCCCTCCTACAGTCATATGGATGTTTACCTAGGGTAATCTATAGTTTGGTTGATTTGACCAAAATGTGTGCACTTGGTCATCTTCTATGTTTAATCCGCTCAACTGGGAATTGATTTATTGCAAGCTTACCATTGTTCGGAAGACTTAGATCCTAAGATTTTGATCTATATCAGTTATTGCTGTGATGAGATTGGGCTAGGGCACGATTTTCTCGAATACGTATTCTTTGGGCTCCCTAGGTCCCGTGATTGTCATACAAAAGAAACAATGTAAATTGAAATGCAACAAAGTGAAATTTAATTACGTGAAATATATCTATAGCATATATGATTTCTCTCTTTTTTTTGTATTTTCCGATGAACTTTATGAATGAATTTAAAAAAGCAACTTCTTTAATGTATCTAGAATTTGACAATTTAATCTAATGACGAAATTAAAACAAACAAGATAACCGAGTGTAGCTATTTGTCTGTGCAATTGTGAACCTATTCTAAACAATGAAATAATTGACTTAATTTATTTGTAAGACTCTCGATCCTACCTCAAAAGTGAGGAGTGAATCATAGTTTCTCAGAAACTATCAATCCCCATAGCTTCCTGGCAATATCGAGAGTAGAATTGACTGAAATAAAGTGATTGGTTACTTTATTTGATATACTTCTAACTAGAACTTTGAAAGCTAGAACCTGGATTTTGCAGAATAGTGGCGAATCCGATGGTGTGTGTGATCTTGTCCCCTCAGTGTGATCTCCTCATTCCTTCGTGTTCACGTGGATCTAGAAAAGCATGTAATGCTAGCATCAATAGAAGTAGATATTGGGATAAAGGCAGCTTAGGATACAGACTAAATACAATGCAAGTAGGAGATGGATAGCGCAAGAGTACAGAGCTTGGCTTGTGCAATTCCTAGTGAGATTTATCATGAGTCATGCACCATAAAGCATCTAGAATCTGAAACTATCCTGCTTGAATAACAAAACTTGCAACTTTAATGGCTTCCTATTGAAGAAAAACTATTCTACTCCAATGGATTGGATGAAATGTCAACAACATTTACATAAGATGGATATGTGGCTTCCTAACGGTGAAAAATACTAACTAAGCATGCAATGAAAGAAACTAAGAACTCTAAGCAAAATGAAAGGATAATCTATTACAAAGAGAAATTCAGGAGGTAAATTTGAGGGGCCATTTTCTTGAGCACAAGCCAACTATTTATAGCATTTGCATTTACCCAAGGTAAAAACCAATTTGAACTCTTAAACTATAAACAATGGCAAAACACTATTCCAGGGAACCAGAATCATAAATCCAAGCTTATGGCGGTGAAAGAAAGCTGGTAAAACGTTGAAATTACGTGAGTCGTGTTAAAAGAGATTTCTGGAAAACGCGTAAAGGACCACCGCTCGAGCAGCAGGCAGCGAGCATACAGGACCACCGCCTTGATCAGGGTGGTAGTCACAAGACCGCCACCAAGCAGGTGACGGTTTCGTAACTAAAGAGCAAAATATCAAGAAAAGAGGAAAAAAGAGAAAAACAAAGGACGCAGGGGCTAAGCGGGGCATGCGGGATGTTAACGCATGTTTAGAGAGATTTTCCGGATCCCGAACACCTTGCGAGGAGACTTGTATCATCATTGGACCACTGTCACGTTGTTCCGGTAGTATAGTACCTTACAATTTTGGGTACGTATAGAGACCTATCAAAAATTTAAAAAAATCAAAAAGTAAAGAGAAATTTTTTTATCTAAGAGTGAAAACCACACAATTGTGGCACTTTGGATATCTCCTTTGGTGAAAACTAGTTTCAGCGCCACGGGAGGTTTTTTTTTTGTTCACAAACACATCATCTTTGGGGTATGGTCACTTCTTCCTAGCTTCCCCATTTATTGTTTGTGTTCTACTATTGAACCTATTCCTCTTGGAATTGATTTGGTTGATCCTCTTCTTGTATATATGCATGGGATTCTTCCTTGTATAGTTTCACCTTTCAATGGGGAACCTTAACGCTTGATTCTTCCTATACATAGTTTCGAAAACCATCAAAAATCCAAAAACATTCACAAAACCCTTAAAAATCCTAAACATACAAAATCACAAAATCTAAAAATTGTGAAAAATAAAAACACTAAACATTGGAAACTATACTACAAAACATCTTACTTCAATGCTTCTTTTATAGCACTCAATATATGGATCATCTTAATCTACCTTCATTAACAATTTTTCTTTTCTTGCCATGTCTTCCATCCCTTGCATATATATTTTCTCGGGGAAGTTTCATAGTACATGTTTCTTTTCATGGGACTTCTATGTCCTTTGTATACTCCCTTACATGTATCCTTATTTGGGGCATCATTTCAACCCATGTCATATAACTTGAACACTTGGGAACTGAAACCGAGCAACAAAAACATTGGTACAACTTTCTTACACATTGCTTATTTACTTTATCATATTGATTTTCTTATGTATATTTCTTTGATTCAATTCTTTAGCATGAAAAATAAAATCAATATTATGGCTTTTCATGTCATTTTACCTTTTTTATGTACTTATATCAAATAAATAGCCACTTCTGAGTAAGGATGGTACTTCATTTATGTTTTGATCTTCACATTCCTCTCATGTATTACCTTCACCTTCTTCTAAACAAATCTAGGGTAAAAGGGATCATTTTCATCCCCCCTTCCTCACTTATTTCTTCCGCATGTAGAGGCCCAAGATATTTTCTTTTCCAATCAATCCATTTGAAAAATGGAAAACCAATCCCATTTCAAATCTTAGCTACCGAAATATTGTGTTAATCTTATGTGATCATTGTATTCTCTTCTTTCCAAGCCTCTATCAACATCTTCTATCACCCCATCGAAACTCGAGGGGGCATCCTTCATCCTACTAATTTGTATTCTATAAAATTTAATTGTTTTTAATTTTCTACTATCTTTGAAGAAGCATCACTCATGCTAAACCACATCAAAGAGGGGGAATTTAGACACCTAGATCCCGCTATGTGGTTTTAACACTAAAATTACACTTTTTATCCTATTATTCTATTAATTTTTGTTATAATTAGTGTCTTTCTCGTAAATTAGCTAACACTCTCTTCCATCTCTATCAATTAGTGACACTTCACTAATTAACTAGTATCCCCTTCATTTTGGATACAAATTAACACTAATTTTTAGTTATAATCCTATTCCAATTAATTAATTAATTATCCAAAATTGATTAATTAATCTTATAATTGAGGATTTAGCCTCTTATTGGTTCATACCCCTCTCAAATCATTCAGATTCCATCAAATTCTCTCCAATTGGATTTTACAAGCCTAGCTTGGTTTATTAATCAATCTAATTGATTAATTTAAATCACACCCAACTCACTTAAGTGTGAAATTCTAATTAATTCTCCCCAATCATACTTAATCATTCCTAATTCTATTTAGCACTTGCTAATCCATAAAGTTCTTTTATCCCACATTCATGAGGATAATAGTTTCTCCATTTTGGAAAACTATATAAAGAACCCTACCCCCTACCTTCTAAGGTTACACCTTACACCTTAACACCTTTACACTCCATGTCCTTGGTAAGACATTAGCATAAGATAAGAGCATTTCCCAATTGAAAATCTCATTGATCTAGCAAACTCATTCCATTTTCTACTTGGTAAGAGTAGTAAGAGGATAACAAAAAATGACAATTAAGCCATATTGGTGAGACCTCTTCCTCTTCCTTGAGAATTCCTTTTGATCACACATGGCTACGTACAACTCATTAAAGGAGGTGTCTATAATCCAAATCCCATCAAAAAAATCAAAGGATGGCTTAGCATTTCATGTTTTTAATGTTAGATGCATTAAATTATCTTCCCTTTTAATGGATTTATCTTGATGTTAATGATTGATAATATTTGTTATTAGATCTACTAGGTGTTATATCTTGTTAATTATCTTAAATTCTTTATCATGCATAAACCTTCAATAGCTATTTTGAACAAAGATTGATTTAAAAACCTTTCCTCCTCATAAACCACTTGTTTCTCATGGGGATTGAATGAGAAAATATATGATAAACATATCTTACCTTCAAATTGATGACCTGACCCAAATGCTTGTGGGCTCCAATCCATCATGGCTACTATGGAATAAATATCAAATAAAATGTTCTCCTTGTCCACCATTGCTTCAATTTTGTTATAGCTCATGAAACCTTAAGAGTATTCATTTCTCCACTTTTGAGATGACCTCCTCTCTAATCTTACATCATCCTCATTAGGATATTATTGGTATTTTGGATAATTACCATTGTCATAATATGTTACAATGAAAACTTGATGTTTTATATCTCCTTTTAGGACTTTTTTCTTGTTCAAATTTTTCTTCATCCTTAAAGTGATGTTATTCCTCATTATTGGATATTAAGGCTCTTTCAAACTGACATATGTTTCTTGAAGGATCAATACATCTTCATCTTGTTTAAAACTTGTTATATGCTACCTTAATTCTATCATTTCTCTGTCTTTCTTCCTTGCATGGCTAATAACCATAATATCTTGATCATACTCTCTTAAAATTATTCATCTATCTTATCTTTGAATAAGATCTTCATAACCAAATCACTTGGTTCTCCATGGTGCTCTTCCATCATCTTCTTACCATCATCTGTCTCTCTTGTAGAAAACCTGGACTTTTAAGTTCTTCTTGCTATTATCTCATTGTAGATCATCCCATTTCTTGGAATTCACCATTTTTCCTTGAGTTATTGGCCCTTTAACATCTGCAAATTCACCTTCTTGAGGTGTTAGCCTTTGAGTAATATATTTGAATTTTTCCTTCCTCCATCTTGTAGATTTTTTTTTCCTGTATGGGACTGTTATAGGACTGATTTCTTGACTGTCCTCTACTCTATCTTGGAGAATCTTGAATTTATTCTTGTGTTTGTCCTCTATCCCTTATTCTTGAGGTCCTTGATTCCTATTTGTTTTTCCTTTGTTCACAAGAGACAAATCTGTCCCTTCCTCTTTCATATCATGTTCACCTCCATGTTCCCCAAGACTTGCAAAAACACACTCATAAGAATAGTTAGATTGAAAAATTAGAGGTTTGTTTTCCCCTCCGATGCTTCTCAAATTTGCACCTCTCTTCCATGCTTGTCCACACTACTTAAATTTTCCATGATACTCTCATATTCCATCTCTTCCATTTCTTCTTCATCAAGCATTGGTCCCTCTTTACGGTTCACAAATGAAAACTTCTTGTTCTTCTTATAAAAATTGATTTTCCATGTCTCTCTTTACCTATAACCTCTTCTTTTTCATATATACATATGATATTAACTTATTTTCTTCTTCCTTTATGAAATAAATCAAGATGTACCTCATCCTTGTAATAAACTACTCTAACCAGAGATTTGGTTGTTTTCCTCTTGTAGAAACTCTATCATGAGATCCAAACTCTCCCTTAGATCAACTATCTATGTCTCTATTTCCAACTCATTCCTTTGGAAATATTCTCTTATCTTCCTATGGCATCTTCCTTCAACCAAGCATTAATCTTGATATCCATTCCTTTTCTAAAAATCCTTATATATGCCTCTAAGCCCCAATGTTCTCTTACCTCTTATCTCGCTCTCTTCTAGCCTCATAGTATCTTTTCTTCCTTAGCAAGTCTTTATCACCTTGCTAGATACCTCACCTAGGTTGCCTTCCTTTGAACCTAGTCTCTTGGTATATATATTTTTTTATCTTGTCTTACCCAAGTCTTTTTCACCTTGGTCTATTGAATCCTCCTTGAGATTCAACATGATCCTCTTCACTCTTCACTCTTCATTCTTCAAGCCTTAACGGCTATAGGGCTCTCTCTTGCCACCAAATTCATCCAAGAACCTTCCTTTGTCTTCTTGGCTTAACTCTTCTTCATGCCTTATTCTTACTGCTACCTGTATTCACACAAGATTATATGTTTTTTATGTAATCATAGACACTCTCCATAATAACATTAACAAAAAAATTAATCCAAGAGCACTAAGCTCTAATACCAAAATTAATACCCTCCTAGCTTAGTCTTCCCAACATGCACTTGACCATTTGACTTATGCCTAAGGAATCTAGCTACAAAAATCTTTTGGACATTCTCATGATATTTTTTAAAGCATATGATCACCAACTTTCTATACTATTGACCTAAACCCCAACAAGAATGCGGGGTTTAGGACATTTTGACGTTATGTTAAGGATGTAAGTGGGAAAATTAAATAGTCTAAACTGCTAATAGAAATAGAAAACACCTAATAGATTTAATCCTAAAATCCAATCTTTAGTAATTTATTTTAAATCATTACATTAGTCTCAACTACATTCATATTCTTCTCATTCGATCTCACACATTTATTTCCTTATACAATTCTCTCAATATGGCTCTCATTTATTCATTTCTTGTGAAGCGCGCATATACAAAAAGTTAATTACAATAAATATACAAAATGCATAACATCTAAAATTTATTTCCTTTGTTTCATACCTCTTCCAGATTCTATTATGTTTTGACTTGGTTTGTCTTCATTTCGCGGCTTCATGTCGATTCCATGGTTTCCTACAGATTTTTCTCATGTCTCATGGCTTTCTCCATGTCTTACAACTTTATCTAGTTTACCGTAGATTTCTTCCTTGTCTCATATCTTTCATCTTTCCTTTGTGGCTTGATTCAACTCTCTGCGGCTACTTACTAACTTCAGCAATTGTTTCTTTGACTCCATGGGTATCTCAAAACGCGATGAAGAACCCTGTTAACATCATCCCCCAACTTAAAATTTGTCTCATCCTCGAGACAAAAACTCCATAGATGTTGACCTTAAGCCTTAACAATAGTGTGAGGGTTAAGTAGTTTGTTTTACCAACTAGAGATAACATCAGATAGAAGGGTAGATATATCTTATAAAATAAGTATTTATCATTTATTAAACATGAATACACATAACACTCCACACATTAATGCTTTAAACCACACACATCACATATATATTTATCACATTGACATAAAATTTAGAAATACATGTTTAAATCAATTATATTCATCTCCCTCACTTCTCACATTAATTCCTCTCTTTATTCTTCATGTTTTTCTCATCTCTTCTCACTCATTTTCGTGATATCCTCATCTCCCCTCATTTTACATCATTATATATCCTTTAAAAGATAAAAATTATGTCTTATCACTTATAGTGACCAATGGTAACTATTAGCTAACACTTATTTACATTATTAACTAGTAATTAGTGAATATTTACACATATATCATGGTATTTATGCATTTTCCTTGTGTAAAATATTATATATTCTTCATTATTATCATTCTAATATGTTTCTGGATTTTTTTGGTTTATTTTAATTCTTATATAAATCCCACAACCATAGTAAAAAAACCTCATAATATGAATAACTCTGTCAAGATCATCCCCAAACTTCGACGTTGTCTCGTCCTCGAGAAAACAAAGTGATGACTTAAGTCCTACTATTCACTATGGGAGGAATATTCTTCCTAAGGTATCCTAATTATTTTCTTTTCATTGGTATATGTTCTTTTTATTTCCTCCATTCCTCAAGGATTTTGTCTTGGTCCCTCTATTCTTGTATGTTTTTGCTTCCTTTGAAAATTTGAATGAATCTTATTCTCCATTATCATCTAGTGGTATCCTTGTCACATATCGAGGCATTTTATTGGTAATTTATCATCATAATCCTCATCCTTCTTTTTCCATCTTTTTCATTATCTATTATACCATATTTTGATCTAAGTATACTTTTCTTTTTCTAATATAACACCTTTTTTTTCTTTCCATTTTTCTTGGTTTTTCTTCTTTTTAATTTCATATTCTTTCTCTCGTATTTCCCTTCCTTTTCTCTGCAACATTGTCACACAATGTCAAAATTTAATTTTCTCCTTAAAACTTAACTTCCGTATCTTTTAGTTTTCCATTTTTGGTTTTCCATTTTATCTTCCATATGATCCTTATTTATTTTCCATTATTTTTTATATTGTAGTTTGATCAATTCTCGTAGATGTATATTTCTCAAGTAATTTCTATTAATTTTGTCTCCTTTTATATCTACACCCCTTCTGTTTGTAATATCTTTGTTCAATATGTATCTTCTTCTCATAGTTTTGTGTTATATGTCCATTTTCTTTGTATTTTGATATTTTCCATCCCATCCTTTATTGTAGTTATTTCCTCCATAATAATAATTATAGTTTGCTTTATTATAGTTATGTCCTCCATACCTCTTATGGTATCCTCTCTAATATCATATTTCATTATCTCTATGAAATATATCAAGATATCCATTACCTCTTTGATAACTCCAAAGGTCTCATATTTCATTACTTTGATCAAGTTTTTGTCTTAGTTTCCTTAATTCATTCTGCAACTTATCCACTTTTAATACCATTTCACATTCTCTCCTCCATGGTTTCGCTTCTAGTTTTGATGTCATTTCCACTGCTTCGATGAATGTTATGAAATATTTTCCCTTAATTAATAATCTTATATAAGGTAACAATCCCACAATAAACAACTCAATTCTCCTTTTCTCATTTGGTGGTTCATCTAATTTTGATACTATATTCTTGAATCTTTGATCAAATTCCTTAATAAATATCTCTTTCCTTTTGAAATAAATACAACATTTTTCTCACACCTTACTCCCTCTACCCTCCTAAAGATATTAGTTAGTTGGACCTGTGCTTAAACACCATATGTTGACCTAGAACCCTAACAAAAATGTGGGGTTTAGGACATTTTAACCTTAAGTTAAGGATGTACATGGGAAAAGTAAATAGGTCTAAACAACTAACACAAATAGAAAACACGTAATGATTTCATCCCAAACTTCATTCTTAATTCATTTCTCTAAAATCATTACATTATTCTCAACTACATTCATATTATTCTCCCTTGATTTTATTAATTTATTTTCTTATTCAAGTCTCTCAATATGGCACTCACATATTCATTTCTTGTGATGTGCCCATATACAAAATGCATAACATACAAAAGTCACTTCATTTGATTCATGCCTCTATCGGATTCTGTTATGTTATGACTTGGTTTGTATTCATTATGTGGCTTCATGTCAACTTATGTGGTTTCCTACAAATTTTTACCATGTCTTGGATTTCTTCATGTCTTGTGGCTTTATCTAGTTTACCGCAACTTTCTTACTTGTCTCGCGACTTTCCTCGTTCCTTCGTGGCTTGATCCAAAACTCTATGGCTACTTTCTAAATTTATCAGATATCTCAAAATTTTATAAAGAACTATTTCAACATATACCCTTACCTTCTTCTTAGTAACCCAATTGGTTCTTTGATGGCATTGGCTTCTCTATAAGCTTATACGAAGGCTCTATTGGCATGTTATGACTCAGTGTTATCATTAATGTAAAATATAATTAATGAAAATATGGATGATGGAGTAGAGTCATGTGATACTCATTATTATGGTGACTGGATATTTAGGTGTGTTATTAGTTGCATGAGTTGATTCAGTGAGGATTGCTTGTTTTAGTAAACCCAATCAGGTGACCTAGCTAGTTTAGGTGATATTTCATGGTGGTTGGAGCTTCTTGGTAGTTTGAGGATCATGGTGGAAGCATGTGGAGAATTTTTGGTGGTGATTGGGATATCACATGTGTTATAGGTGCAGATCCATGTTGGTGACCAAGTTTTAGGTGCTCACTTGGACTAGGTGTGGGTGTTAGGAGGCATGAGGATGCATTTTGGAGCTATGTGAGCTCATGAATGCAAGTAGGAAGTTATTTCATGATGTACTAGGTATTTTAGGACCTTTTTTAGAGTTTCTATGGTGAGTTATGATGTTATTTCAGTTGAACCTAGATTATATAGTGCAAAACCCTAAGGGCTAGTTGTGTAAATGAGATGGGATGGAAATATTGATAGATATTTCTGACATGGTGATGATTTATATGTTAGTAGGATGTTTTATTATGATGTGGGAAACATTTTAGGTTGACATGATGTGTATTTTGTAAGTTATGATAGTTTTGGTGAAACATGGTCCAAGAGAAGGTCATTTCTAGCTCGAATTGGATCATCTAATGCTCACCTTGACTTTTGTGCTTTGCATGGGGAATTTTGGATTTCAGGTATGTTTATAAATCGAGTATATAAGGTTTTAAAAAAATAATGAGTTCATTTCATCATCAGGTTTTTATGAATGAATGTTAAGAAGGTAAACAACTTCTTATGTGTTTGAAACCCTAGCTCAAAAGGAGTAGGAGATAAAATGATAATATGTGGTCATAATTTATTTATAGTGTATGGATGATGATTTAATAATGTATAGTACTCCTCTACATTTCCAAAAAGGTATGGTAGATCTTGTGGAGATGAGTAGACCCCACTCAAATAAGTCTTTTTCTCGAAGAATTTCAAGCTAGAACAAGGTTATCCAAATGTGTTACAAGCTAAATGGACATTATGTTGAGTATGTGAGTTTTTCTTGATTTAAATGGTGATTTTAGGTCATGTTGATGTATTTTAATGGTCAATTTTTCTCCATTTGTGTTGGACTGGTCAAAGGACAATTTTAAAGGCGATTCGGAAGCTTTTAGAGATGAAATTGGTTAAAGGCATTCCTATTTGTGTTCGAAGGAGTTTTAATGTGTTATTGAAATAGGATTCATATATATTTACAATGGTATAATTTTTTTCCCATGATGAGTTTATTTTATTTAGTTTCGTGTCGAGTTAGATTTCTTGATTTTCAAGACATGACCGATTTCACCGAAAGAATGAGTTGATTGGAGCATACAATGACTGATTTGATGCTTAATATCACATATAAAGTTAATAGGGATGAATGAGGAATATATTTAAGGAATTTAGAGGCCTTGAAAGTATCAAAAAGGGTGTAAACTAGTTGAGTTTACAAAACTATTTTGGGGAATTTTATTTTGGTGAAGACAAATGTAGTTGTGGTTTGAGTGTGAGAATGTTTCATGCTTTATAAATTTCTTATAATTGTTATAAAGGATTTGGGAATTCTATAAAGTGTTAGCATTTCATATTTGATATCATTTTGGGTGATCTTGAGGCCCAAAGGTAAAATCAAGATGCTAGAAGTAATCTGTTTTGAGAAGGATATGAGTCAGTGGGCCCATTTAATGAAATATTTGATGATCTACAAGTAAATGTGAAACAATGTATGATGTTTTTCTAGACCTTGAACCAAACTTGCACAAGAAATAATTCTGAGAATAATTAATTTCACACACACAAATATATTCCTTCTATATTCTCCATATATCATTCGGGGATATAATACAAATATATAGGAATGTGATTCCTATTATCTCTCCACCATTTTCTTATACCCAAAATCCTATACTTCAGCAAACCACTAAATACGATATATTGTTACAACAATAAACAATATATCTTAACAATATAAATTATAACCTAATATTTAATATTGTATATAACAATATTAAATATTAACTAATAAACTACTTATTTACCTTTCGGTAAATATCCCATTATAATGTAAAAATTATATTTCCTAACATTCCCCTCTTAATGTTTACATGGTAGAAAAATAATTTTTGCACTTCCTCTATAACCCGTCACCCATGCTTGCTCATGATTTTGCACACAATCAAACCGAAGGTAGAAGAAGGAACACATCAACTTCTTATTGATCATGCACTTTGTCGGAAGACATCGACCAATGAGGATGGGAACATGCTTAGGGATCATCTACTTATCAACCATTCACTCTAGGGAACACATCTAACCTAGCAAGTGTGGGAACTCAAGTAAAAACACATATGAACAAACTTCAATGGTTTTCGGAGGGTAACCAAAACCGGGTATGAACAGAACACATCTTATTGTTCTACCTCATCAAGACTCATGATGTTGCCTTTCACTATGCTATCTATTCTTTACTATGTTTTTGCATTGGGGAATTTATGTAGGAATAATCACATACACAACTAAAAAACTGGAAATGGAACATTGGATCATGTTCATCATGTTCCCCCTCAATGTGAAATTTCCACTTATTGAAAACTGCAAACTGTAAAAATTGAAGCACACAACTAAAAGAAAACTCACACCACAAAATGCCACCATAGCTTTGTGTGGCCCCATCGTTGGTGACTAACGAGAGGTCAATGTCGACCTCTAGCCTCCATGCCTCCATCCTCCAATAACATGCTGCTAACTCATCGATTTGGATATGAAGCTCAATTATTTCCACATTGTTTATTATATCTTCCCTCCTGTAATGTGAAACACTTTATTTTTCCGGACGTCGGGTAACATCAAAAATGCATCCGTAAGGAAAATTTTTACAATTTTTGACATTGACATGATGAGGCTAAAAAAGGGTATTTTTCAAACATCGTATTTTCTTACAAATATTGAATCAATGCAATGAGGATAGAAAAACAAATACTTTTGAAAAAAACAACACTCGATTTCGAAGTACCTAGCAAAAGTTATTAAGGTTTTAATTTCTCATAAAAAGGCCCAATTTGAATTAAAATTGGATCAATGATTAAAAAATTACTCTGGATGGAGAGAAAATTTTGTGTGACCACTCATTGGAACTAGGAGGAAATGAGGCTTCCAAAAATGTCAAAGGCCCAAAAACATATTGTCGTAAAAATATAAATTTGGCTAAAAAATGTAAAAATTTCCCTTAAAATGCAATTATTAAACAAAAACTATAGTAAAATTAAAAATTTCGAACTATAGTCTTTGCTAAAAATTAAAAAAATAGCTAATCATAAATGGCTGCAAAACTCACTTCATTGGAGTGACATAATGATTTGTTGATAATTTGACAACTAGAGCTCCATTTTATAAACCGAAAAATGCATTGGAAAGGTGCTTTCAATATCTCTGCAATGGTACCAACAAAATTTGATTTCATCACCTGACCTAAAATCTGTTCATGACTGAGTTTTACTTGAATTTGGAGTTATTCTTCATGCCTAAACTGAAAAAGGTCACGATCTGCACCTTTCTTAATTCTTTGTGATTTCTATTCACCGCTCCTTGCAAGACTTTGCTCAATGTTGAAGAATTACAGATTTGCATTGGGGACGCTTGAAACAACTATTTAGATACTACCAAATATTACACACTTCAAGTTGGGACATCCTTCAATGGGGCTAAATGCACATGAAATAATTCGAGAATAATTAATTTCACACACAAAAATATATTTCTTCTATATTCTCCATATGTCATTCGGGGATACAATAAAAATATATAGGAATGTGATTCCTATTATCTCTCCATCGTTTTCTCATACCCGAAATCCTATACTTCAGCAAACCACTAAATATGATATATTGTTACAACAATAAACAATATATCTTAACAATATAAATTCTAACCTAATATTTAATATTGTATATAACAATATTAAATATTAACTAATAAACTACTTATTTACCTTTTAGTAAATATCCCATTATAATGTAAACATTATATTTCCTAACATTTTATGATATATTACTCATGTATGGTGAAATAGGGATCTTTATTAAGAATGGTTTTGGCATGAGTGTATTTTTCTCATCCTAGAGATGGGGTCTTGAGGCATTTTGGTGCATGGTGGATGGTTTTAGGCATGGCCAACCTACATGGGTCTTATGTGAACTTTTTAATGATTAAAATGGGATTTTATTAACTTGTTATGGTCAAAATATAGGAGGTAAACTTATATATTTTTAATTTTAATCAAGGAGGTATTATAAAAGTGATGTTTTTGGTGTAATTTGCAACTAGTTGAGTGTGTGTGTGAAAAGTGTGACCTAGGTGTGATTTATTTGTAGGTTTGGAGGAATTTTTTGAGATCTTATATTTTTTTATATATGTTTTAAGAATGATATCAAAAGTGTGTGAAAGGATTTAATTCATTGATAAGTGAAGATAGTGCAAGATTTTGCAAGTTTGAATACAAAGGGGTTAAAGAAGGGTTTGAAGGAGAGTGAGATGAATAAATGATCTCAAATCAGTTTTGGAAGAAAATATACATCATATATCTTCATCATAAGGTGGTTGAGTGTTTTCTTGATCATATTGGGGGTTTAGCCTCCTTTTGGAGTTGGTGCTTCAAAAACTAGGGATTGGTGCTCCTTGTAGGGTTGATGCTCTACTAAAATAGGGTTTGGTGCTCCTTGTGGGGTTGGTGCCTCACTAAATTTTTTTCATTGGGTTTTATTCCCCATGATGGTTTTCCACTTATATCTTATGTTATGGTGTTGATTCTCTTGTTCATGGTTGATTGCATGTATGTTAATAGATTATGTACACACATTAATGGTTGGATTAGTTGTATTTTATTTAAATAATTAATATGAAAATAAACTTTGTTTGATGGAATGATTCACCCCCTCTCAAACCATTTTGCTTCCAACAATTGCTATCAGAGAAGGTACTTTTGGAGAAGTTTGATCACTTGAAAGGAGAACCTTTGAAGCAAAAAAATGGTGAGTCAGCGAAAGGGGTTCTAAACTAGTAATGAACCATTATTTGATGGTGTGAATTATGATTTTTGGAGTTTGAGGATGAATACTCATATTATGTCCCTAGGTTTTGATATTTAGAAAGATGTGGAGAATGTCTATACTCCTCTTACCAATACTCCAACTACTAATATATAAAAGAAGGCTTGTAGTGACAACTCAAAGGATTTTAATGCTATCATATGTGGTCTTGGAGAATCTGAGATGAGAAAGGTAATGCATTGTAAGTCAACAAAAGAGGCATGGGAGAAACTACAAGTTTTGTATGAAGGTGACTCAAAGGTAATAATTGCTAAGATTCAAATTTTTAGAAATCATTTTGAGTGCCTCAAGATAAACAATGATGAATCTATTGTTGCATATTTACTTAGGGTTAAAAAGGTTGTCAACTCCATGAAAGGGTTAGGAGAAGATGTGAATGAATTAGTTGTTCAACATGTTTTGAGACCACTAACTTCTAATTTTGATTCCAAAGTATCTATTATTGAAGAGGTAAAGGATTTGACTACCTTGAAGATGGATGAGTTACATGGTACTTTAACTACTTATGAGATGAGGGTGGTTGAATCCAAACCAACCAAAATAGATATAGGTTTCAAAATTGGGAAGATGACAAAGGATAAGAAGGAAAATGTTGATGATGTTGCTCATGAGTTAGGTGATGAAGAGTTATTTTCCATGGTTACTAGAAGGTTGAATGTTGTAACTGGTAATTACTAGGATAAAATTCCTTTCAAATTTTTTATTTTTGGTAAATTACGTCACTTTTCAGATAAGTGTCTTCATAGACATGAAACTAAGGGGAATGATGATCATGAAAGTGGTTATAATAAAAAGAATAATAAGTATGGTAAAGAGAATAAATATATAAAGAAGTTTAGTCTTTATCGAGGAAGATGTCTTTTCATCTGAAGTAAGTAGTGAAGATGATATATCTAATTCTTATTTTGAATATGATCATAAAGATGTAGGTGATGAGGTCGTATTTATGACAAAAGAATATATGAGATTCTCTAGTGGATGTTCTAATTTATTTTGTGATCTCATAACATATTCTTGCAAAGAGATAGAAGGAGAATAAGATGACATAAGGATTTAGTTTTCATGTGTTCAATTAGAACTCGAGCATGATGAAAAGAACAATAAGAAATTGACATTTCAAGTCAAGGAGTAGGAGGTAAATATTCAATAACTTGAAGAGAAACATTGGTATATTAGTGAAAAAATTGATGAAAATGTGAGAAAGTTAGAGATGAAAATGAGTAACATGACTCTTATCTTGAAATCTAAAGAAGAAGAAGTGATCATCCTTAAGAAAAAGCTATCAAATGTAACAAGTAGGGTAAAGTATTATCAGAAATTTTAATAAAGTTCCAAGGCTCTTGATGATGTATTGAGAAATAAGAAAGCAACTTGTGATAGAGTTGGTTTAGGATTCAAATTTGAAGTCAAGGACAAATAATTAAAGCAAGTGGTACTGGTTTCAATTAAGGAAGTAGGTGAATCAAGCACCAAGGAAGGAAAGAAGGTGACCAATATGAAGGATAATGATAATACCAATCCTATTAGGAAACCAAATGCCTTAAGGTATGAAAGATACTTCAATTTTTATTGTTATACTTGTAATGGATTCTGTCATAGGTTAAAAGAGTGTAGATATCCTACTATATATTCTCATCCATGGAGGGATAATAGGAGTGAACAAGCTAAGAATTTTGTATACTATAAGTGCAATAAGGTAGTTAATATTGCTAAGTTTTTGTATGATTCATCTAGTCATGTTAAAAGTTATGAGAGGAAGAATTGAGTGGTGTGATTCATTTGTAATGAGATTGGTTATGTTCAATATGGTTTCACAAGGAAAAATTAGAGGTTCAAGATCCTAGAGTGAAAGTAAGTATATTTAAGGGGTCAAGAATGCATGATAATAGTCTAAGAAGGACTTGGGAGCCTAGAAGAGATCATGGTGTCTCATCAAATGCAAGTGTTGACACAAGGAAAGGTATGAATCTGAGATCATATTAGCATCAAGCTGAAGAAGGAGTTTTTTAGGTGTATAAGAGGTTTTGGGACCTCTTCAAGACCTTGTTTTAGGTTTTCATGGTATTCATATGCCTCTACTAGGATTATTAGAGGTTTATTGGTTCAAATTAAGATTTGGAGTGAGGGATAGATATCTTATTTCATGTTTATCTCCTCCATCTAGTCAAGGTATGTTTTCTTAAGCTTATAAACATATTTTATGGGCTTTACTTGGTTGTTCAAAGTGTGAAAAAGTCTATGTCTCATTATTGTGGTCTTTGTGTGTGTATGATTTTTTCCTCATGTGTGTATCTACTTTATCAAGGCATGTTGTCAGTTTATATGTGAGTTATTAAGGGTAATTCCAATGTTAGTGTCTTATAAGAGGTTTTTTGAGTCATGACAGTCATTTATAAAGTCTTTTCTTGGTCTAAGTTGGTGAATAGTATAGTTGTTAAGTTTAAAGGTATGTGGTGTCTCAAGGAGTCTATTCTAAGTCATGAATGGAGTGTCATGAGTTTTTCATAAGTTATAAGTGCATGAATCAAGTATTTCTAAGAGTTTATGATGTTAGTGAAGATATTAAATTGCATCAGAATTTTGTTGAAGGTGATCAAGATTCATAGAGGATACATTCTCGTTGAGTAATCTGTCATGGTCATTTAGGGTTTGTTAAGTCCAAATGTTCTATGTCATTTGTTATTATGAAGTTTTCATTATGATGTCAAGTTATATATTTCTCTGTGTAGAAGGTTTTAAGATGGAATGAATCATCAAAGTGATTACTTGATTAGACCATTCTTTTCATTAGTTCTTTACTTGGGTTGATGGAACTTATAAATTCCATTCATACTTGAGGATATAGGATGAGTACAAGTCTGAATCATCAACATACTATATATGTAACATGACTTACTAACCCTTGGTCATATAGAAATAGGCACCGCCCTTAAGTAACATGATGTTCTAGGGATGACGATATTCACATAAATCCTCCCATGCAACTTCTATATATAGGGTCGAGGGTCAGTGCTCCTTGATAGTAGGTTGCACTATATTCTCTTCATGATAGGGGTTAGGGCGAGTCATATTTATAGGGGAAAAGGATGGTCACATTATATTTTCTTTATGTTAGGTGGGGTGGTCATATACTTGAAAACTAATATCCAACATAGAGATCGATATGACCCTATCGCCGACTCCTAAAATGGTCCGGAAAAGAAACATGAGTCCTCGATAGAAATAAACCTCATATTAGAGTACTAGTGAGATATGTCCCACTCGAGAATTCAGTCTCTAGTACGACCTCTATCGAACTGCCGGGATAAAGTGGTATGTGGCAATGACGAAGACAAATTAGCAAAGTATGAAGGAAAGTTTACATTAAAGGTGAAAATGGTAGATTCCAAAGCCTAAATTTGGTGAAAATCATCCCATAAAAGTGTATTTGAGGATTAAATTGGTTTCAGTATTAGGTGGTATCTTTATTCATGAAACTTTGTGACAAGTATCCTAATTTTGACAAAGTGATAATGCTAGAAGACCTAATTAATAGAAGTAAAAGTAAAAACTTGGAAGTATTCTTTAAGTTTCATGATTAAATTCTTATGGAGGTGATTAAATGGCCAAATGGGTATCCATAATGGTAAATTTTCATCATAAAAGTGTCTGCATAAATTTTTTTATGTGATTTCATCCCAAACTAGAGATAGTAATATGTGCACTCGGTATGGAGAAGTGAAAATGAAATAAGGTTCACCATGATGCCTTAGCAAGTTATTCAATGCATGAATAAGTTTTCTATGTCATTGTATGAATCATTTAAGGTGTGTAAGCTAAAGTTTTGAAGTGGTTAACTCATTATAGTAATATGTACTATATATTTTCTTTCTACAAGTGTATGTCACTATTTTTTTGTTTTTTGGGATCTTCTAATGCTGTGCATGATTCTAATGGATTTTATATTGTATCTTGAGTAAGATAGGAGTGGACTTCATATGTCATCTCATTAAAATTTGGAATTCACGGTGAAGGATAGTGTGCAATTGTTTCGCACGCACGGAATGTTTCGCCCTGCAGAATAGACTTGCTTCTATCCTATCATTCCTTTGAGAAAGCAGATAAGGGTTAGGGATAGGAGGAATACCTGTTGAATGTTAAGATGGTGTGTGCGTACCGTAGAGAGAGATCAGATCGATTGCAAAGAACTCCTTTTTGTCTTGGAAGGACTACTGTATGTAAGAATACAAGACCACGATTTTAATTAGACAACAAATGAGGATGCGCCTTAGGCCGAAATATAAAACTTCCTTTCGAAGGTGGTCAGTTCCCCTTTTAATACGATTTAACACAAATGATAATAAAGAAAGCTATTGCAAAATCACGATTTAGGTATCTCGTTACAAAGCAATAGAAGCTAAACTATCAATAATAAAGCGTCACTTTGTTTGTTCGGTTACTGATCGTTGATATGTTCAGGTTGAGTTATAGGGATAAACCAGACTAGATCTGAGGTTGTTAGGTGGCAAATAGGCGAGAAAAAGGTTTTGGGGTATAAGTCACGGTGGCCGATGCGTCCTTTGGGTAACCAACCGCGGTTAGAGAACCGCTGCCGGTAGGGGATAAACGATACCGGTAAGGTCAGTAATCTAAGTGCTTCTGGATAGAGGTTGGTTGCAAGGTGATTGTGGGGTTATTGAGATTGGGGGATGGCTGAGGGGAATGATGGGAGGATAGGGAAGACTCAGAGTGTGGTAAAATGGCCTTCTGGGCAATATCAGGGTGTATGGGTGAAGGTTAAGTGCAGTAGTGGCTGGTAGTAGATCTAGGAATAAACTTATGATTACTATTAATCAACGGGCTCAAGAAAATGGTGCTTAGAAACATATAAAATACTACTTACTTGTCCCTGATGCAGATGCAAGTTTCAGGACTGTGATGATGAAGACAGGACCCAAGTTGGATGCAATCTCCTCTTGATGCTCGGATGAGTGTTACTGGGCTCTGGTTATTCAGTTGCAGTCTTGGGCTTGATGTCCTTCTCTGCAAACTCTTCTTGTTTCTTCACTTGTCTCTGCTCGGCCAAGCAAAATCCGGATCCTCTCGATGATTTCTCTTTTTCCGATCAAATGAAAATCCAATCCTTTGTTTTTGGTTGGAAGTGGTCATTTACGGGGAACCGATGGTGGTTACGCAACCGACGGCGGTCGAGTAGGAACCGGTATCGGTCAGGTCAAAGCGGGCTATTTTTGGTAAAATAGCCAGCTTTCCCTCCTTTTCTCCCGAGGGATTGGTTGCGGGCTTGGTCAAGTCATTATGAGGTTGGTTTTAGGTGCGGGTGAGGAGTAATTAGTCATGGGTGTGGATGTGGACCAAGTTATAGGTCTTAATTAGGTTAGTTTAGGGTTAAGACTAGGTCATGATGAGGTGGCGAAATGAGGTGGCAGGTATGGTGATGTGGATTTATTAATTATAAGGTAATTAATAAATAATTGTGTAAGGTTTAGGTGATGAGGTTAGGTTGCGAAATGAGATGCGGGGCACAAGGGGTCGTAAGACACAAATTTGGTGTCTACATTAGCCCCTTGTTGTTGTGTAGCTTGTCTTTGTTAAAGCTGCATGGACAATAATAAGAAGTGGTTACCCTTGTTAAGGGTATAGGTAATCCCCCTCAAATCTATCACAGATTGAGGTAGCGTGAAATCAGGGATAGGGTTGATAAAGGGAAATGGTGTTGAGATGATGGTAAGATGGTGGGGTAGGTCCAAGGAAGCAGACGCACGTTGAAATGCAGTAGTGCGACCAGGGTACATGATTTGAAGAGCAAACAAGCAATTCATAGGCAAAGGTCGATAGTTTATCCAAACAAGGGTGATATAATCCTGGTATCCAAGGCATAGGAAGTAGCTCCAGGGGATATAACGGGTAAGGTACAAGAACGGTTTAGGCATGTTCGGTAGTACCAAATGGTTGGTTTGGTTGAGATAAACGTCACGGTCTTGGTCTAGGCAAAGTTGGTCGACTGATCAAGTCAAGGACCCTAATCATGCTAAAACACGAACAGGTGAGCTCGATTGAACAAAAAGCTACATGATGGGTGGATAAAATTGTAATTTTTTGATTTTGGGTGAGGTATTTAATTGGTGCGGCCTTGGGTCGGGCCAAATGGGTTGGTTGCGGCCTTGGGTCGGGCCAAATTGGTTGGTGGCGGCCTTGGGTCGGGCCAAATGATTGGTTACGGCCTTGGGTCGGGCCAAATGGTTGGTTGTGGCCGTGGGTTAGGCCAAATTGGTTGGTTGCGGCCGTGGGTCGGGCCAAATGGTTGGTTGCGGCCTTGGGTCGGGCCAAATGGTTGGGTGCGGCCTTGGGTCGGGCCAAATGGTTGGTTATGACCTTGGGTTGGGCCAAATTTAGGTTGGTTGCAGCCGTGAAGTGGGCCAATGAAGTTAACAAAGGGTTTTTAGCAAAGGAGAATATAGGTAATGTTGTGAGAAAGGGCGATTAGTAAATAAGGGTAGAAATTGGGGAAAAGGTGGGATTAAACCGATATCGATTGTCTATGGGCGGTATCGGTTAGATGACCGAATCTTAGGTTCTTTAGGGAATAATATAACAGGGTATCGGTTATAGGTCGAAAACCTATAAAAAGAAAAATATGGCTGTCATTGTCATATTGTCAATTTGAAAACCAATTTTAGTTGTTCGAGGTCTTTTGGCGAGATTGTTGAGTTTTTAAAAGTGAGGTGGCACTATTTGAGTGGAGAAGTGAGTGATTGGTAGGCCTAGCGAGGAGGAGGTAGCATTTGATTAGTGGAGGACCCAAGAGAGGAGTTAAGGGGTGTGGAGCGATTGAGGTGGATCACGGGGCATGGTAGGGTGAGTACAAGAGGATTCCTCTAGATCATCACGTGCGGCGACAATTTGGGTTCGTTCGGGATATACCTATGACATATAGACCATACATGAGGATCGACGCCGAGGCAGCATTCTCACCTCCCGGCCTACACCTTCGGAAGGGCCAGAAGAAATAGCAGCCGATCGTAGGGCTATGGATGCGGGAACGATAGAGGCGTATAGAGTATGGTGGGTAGCAGAGCTGCGAGGTGTACGTGAGTGCCCTGACATAGCTGTGATTACAGAGGAGAGAGATCATCTACAGGATTTGGCTCGCCAGCTTCAAACACAGGTGAATGAGACAATGGGATTGTTAGAGGCTTCACGATTCACAGTGGAGAGACTAGAGGCAGATTCCTCCACGCGAGAGGATGTATTTGTATGTTACGGGAGATGTTGGCGGATCAATGGGAGGAACCAATGGTAGTGGCACCTTTGAGGATGGAGAGGCCAACTGAGAGGCATCAACGATCACGATCACCACCTGATTCGGGAGGAGGTGCAAGGGTCTAAGTGGATTTCATAGGAATATAAGAATAAATAAGGATCTTGACCTACGAGTCGATGATAGAGAAGATGTATTTGGTTAACATCTAAAATAAAACTAAAGATGTATGTTCTTTTGAGTCATGATAATAATAAGAATGCTTGTGTTTTGGATGTTGTTTTTGTTTGTTTTGAAAAAGGATAAAGAGGAACGTTGGCAAATAGAAATACACAAAAATATTTATATTGACAACACATGATAGGGTAAGGTAGGGGATGGTCGAGCTAACCTTGGGAGACCCCATGTCTCCTAAGTGCTGCCTACATAGCCCATTGCACAAAGCAAGGAAGGGCCTCAGACGATGTAGTTCTCCCTTAGGATCAGGGAGAGGTGAATTCAGGCAATTTGGTTGTGGTTAGGCAATTTGTTGGTTGGTAAAAATTTGATGGTGGTAGGGTAATGTTGTTGGTGTTGGTAGGGTAAAGTGAAAGTTAGCATACCTAAGTAGTAGGGAATCGTGTCCTGATTAAGGTCAACACACAATCCTAGAGCTGAGCAAAAGAGGCCAGAATGTCCGGTAATTGAGAAGATCTAAACAAACCACATATTAATGTAGGATGAGCTTGAATCCCTAGGTACCTTGCATAGGTGAGAAGTCGATAGGTGAAAAGAGTGGTATAATCACAATATATCGGATATACGTCACGTCCCTTGAGTTTTGTTGTTTTGAAAAATGGTGAGGTGAGGTGGTTGATGTGGGCGAGGGTGCAGAGAATTTATTATAAGATGATTATTCTGACAAAAGAAAACCAAACCTAAATAGACAAGTCCATGACTCAAAAGTGTTTTGAAGTCTTTGCTTGTATTTTATTTTCTGGATATAGACCGATCGATGCGGGAAATCTACATGGGATATGTATTTTGTTGTTCTTGAGGTCTTCACGAAGTGATCAATGCGAGAAGCTTCGATAAAGGTGGACCGTGTATATTTGTCCTTGAGGAGCGATCTATTTATAGTAGTAGATGCGGTGTTTATGTATAGTTGTCCTTGGGAGAAGTCTATATATAATAGTAGCAATAGTTTGGCATATATTTGTCCTTGAGGGAGCGAGTCTATTGTATAATTTAGAGAGTCTAGATGTCGTTGGGCATAAAGCATCTAGTTTTTGTAGGAATTTTGACTCAAGAAAATCCCATAAGTGTTTTAATTAAGAATGTGTCATTTTGATACTTTGAAGTCATGGACTAGACTAAAAGGGGAAGGCATCTTTTAAGGGGAGGTGATAATCAAACCATGTGAGCTTGATTAGATTTTGAGATGTAAGAAACAAAGTGTATGCGGTGGTAAATGAGCTCAAGGGACGAGCGTAAGGTAGATAAGAAGTGATATAACACTAATTTCAACAGTAGAATGGTCGAAGATGCAAGGCATTAAGGGGCTCAGGCTTAGGTTTACCATTAAGTGAAGCTAAACGATAAGTGCTTGATCCATAAGTGTGAGTGATAATGTAAGGCCCAATCCAATTAGGAGCAAATTTTCCATGTTTACTCTTTTCTAGTTTGGTTACATGTTGATTCTCTTTGAGGACAAGATCACCAACCTTAAAAGTACGCTCATGAAGTCGTTTATCATAAGCACGCTTGATGCGTTTTTGGTAGATTTGAAGGTGATCAAGATCCATAAGATGACGCTCATCAAGAAGCTCTAATTGGGCTAACCGCTCTTAGCGGAAATCATCATTGGTGAGAATATCCTGAAGAGATATTCTGAGGGAGGGTATTTGTACTTCGAGAGGCAAGACAGCCTCGGTACCATATACCAAAGAAAATGGTGTGGCATTAGTGGAGGTATGAATGCTAGTACGATAAGCCCAAAGGGCAAAGGGAATGTGATCATGCCAATTTCTTCCGGACTCATTGACAACTTTCATGAGGATTTTGGTTAGGGTTTTATTAGAAGATTCAGCTTGACCATTGGCCTGCGGATAGTAAGGTGATGAGAAACTAAGTTTGATACCAAAGTTGTCACAAAGGTCTTGTAACAACTTATTTTTAAAATATTTACCATTATCTGTTATTAGGCGATGAGGAATACCAAAATGACAGATAATGTGATGGTTAATGAATTCGACAATTTTTTCTTTTTTGATTGAAATGAGTGGAATGGCCTCCACCCATTTTGTGTAATATTCAGTTGCTGTGATTATCCAACGGTGACGTTGTGAAGAAGGCGGGTGAATCTCACCAATAAGGTCTAAACCCCATTATGAGAAAGGCCAAAGATCTCGTGCGACCTGTAGCGGATGGCTAGGAGTATGTTGAAGGTTGGTATGTTGTTGACACATAACACAACGCTTAACATATTCGTAGCGATTGTTATTAAAGTAGGCCAATAATAACCTAGGTGAAGGATTCGTTTAGCCACGGAAAGGCCACTAAAATGTCCACCACAAATGCCGTCATGGACTTGTTGGATGGTATAGGTAACCTCCGCGCCGGTTAGACATCGAAGGAGGATGCCATCAAAGCCACGTTTATAGAGGAGTCCCCCCATGACGACATAACGAGAAACACTTTTAAGAAAAGCACGTTTGCCGTTACTAGTAAGGTCAGGTGGGAGAACAGAGGTTGTAAGGTAGTCGTGAAATTGGTGGTACCAGGTATCCTGCGAATTAGCAGACACATTATTTATCATACAAACAACCGGGGTTGAGTAGGATGGGGCAAAAAGTTGTTGGACCAAGACGAATATGTCAGAGTCAGTTGGTGAGGTAGGAATTTGCGAGGCTAAGCAAGCCATAGTATCCACAAATTTGTTAGTGGAGCGGGGAATGGTCTGGATAGAATAACAAGTAAATGAGGTCAAAAGTGAATCCACGTAATGTTTGTACTTTTGAAGTTCCTCATTCTTACATTGGTAGATGCCCATAACTTGATTGACTACCAATTGAGAGTCGCCAAAAATATTAATAGATTTGACACCTAAGTGTTATGCAACCTGGAGACCTAAAACAAGGGCCTCGTATTCATTTGTATTATTAGTGCAGGGGAAATCAAGCCGGAATGAAAGAGGCATAGGTTCAGCGTCAAGAGGGATGAGAACAACGCCGGCTCCTCCGCCATGCTGGCATTTAGATCCATCGAAGAAGAGGGTCATTTGATACGACTCTTCCCTGAGTGAAAGAGTGGCGATGAGTTTGTCGAGGAAATTAAAATTGGTGAATTGTTCCCTAGGTAAAGGGGCCTCCGCAAGTTGGTCCGCAATAGTTTGTCCTTTGATTGACTTCTGTTGTACAAACTCAAGGTCGAGGTTGGCGAGGAGCATAAGCCATCGGGCGATGCGTTGGTTTAGATGTGGTTTGGCATACATATAATGAATGGGGTCTGTGTTGGTGATGACAAAAGTTTTGTGATTCAGGAGGTAATGTCGGAGTTTGGTGGCTACGAATGATAGGGCTAGGCACAATTTTTCTACATGTGTATACCTAGTCTCGTAATCCATGAGAGTACGACTTATATAATAAACGGCTTGTTCTCGACGTGCCGAGTCCCGATGTGCGAGCATGGCTCCTATAGCATGGTCAGTGGCAGAAAGGTAAAGGTAGAAAGGGCGATCATCCTGAGGTGGAATAAGCACGGGTGGCTGCAAGAGATAGGATTTGAGAGCTTCAAAGGCTTGGTGACACTCTTCACTCCATTGAAAGGCAATGTCCTTTTTAAGAAGGTGATGGAAAGGTTGACATCGATCCGAGAGTTGGGAGATGAAACGCCGGATGGATTGAAGTTTACCCTGCAAACTACGTAATTGTTTGAGGTTTTTGGGTGGGGGCATTTCTAGGATAGCTTTGACTTTAGATGGATCGACCTCAATGCCACACAAAGAGACGATAAAGCCAAGAAGTTTTCCCGAAAGAACACCAAAGACACATTTCTTTGGTTGAAGCCGGACTGAATATTGCAACAGGCGATCGAAAATAATGGTTAAAACATCGAGATGTTCACTGCGATGTTTAGATTTGCCAAGAAGATCATCGACATAATCCTCAAGGATAGTGTGCATAATGTCATGAAAAATGTAAGTCATAGCCCGCTGATAGGTAGCACCAGCATTCTTAAGGCCAAATGGCATGACATGATAACAGAAGGTTCCCCAAGGAGTTATGAAGGTAGTTTTATGTTGATCGGCCGGGGCTACCAAAATTTGATTGTATCCCGAAAAGCCATCCATGAGAGAAAGCATTTCATGGCCCGCAGTGAGATCAACAAGTTGATCAATACTTGGGAGGGGGAAGTCATCCTTAGGGCAAGCGAGGTTAAGGTCTCGAGAAATCCGTGCATATCGAAGTCCCCCATCGCTTTAGTGACAGGTACGATGTTAGAAATCCATTGAGGATAGTCGATAGGCAAGATGAAGGAAACAGAAAGAAGTCGTTGAAGCTCTTCTTTGACCAAGAGGGCAATGCGTGGATGCATTTTCTCAGTTTTTGTTTGACTGGTTTGGAATCGGGGTTTAGGGTGATGTTATGGACAGCAATGGTAGGATCAATTCCTGGCATGTCAGCGTAGGACCAAGCGAAAGCTTGGTTGCAGTACGGAGAAAGGTAGTAAAGGCGGCTTGTTCTGATGTGTTAAGGGATTGTCGATCTTCACAATGTGAGGATCCTCCTCTGTGTGGATGTTGATTTCTATAGTCGACTCATTCAACATGGTTTGAGTTTCAGACGGTAAGGCGCGTTGAATATAGGAGTCATCCGCCCCAAGGTAAGTGAGGATGGAGTCATCATCCTGGCACTCAACAACATTAATCGAAGGTGAATCCTCTTCGATCATGTCTGGATACAGAAGGGGAAGAGAAGATGGGTCCTCATTATCATGTTGATAAGTGAGAGGACCTATGAAGATAGCATTTATGAAAAAAAAAAGTTAGGAGGGATAGATTCAGGGTCTATCGACTCTGTGGGTGATGATGGAAAAGTGGGTGATGATGGTTTGGTAGGGGTGACGTCGTCATCTTCCAGGATACAACTGACACGAGGTTTCTCCGGTGTAGGTGTTTCAGGAAAACCGAGACCACTGCGATCATTGTGTTTGCGTGTAGTCACGGGAATGAGTGTATGTCGGCCTTGTTCATAAAGACCAAACCCAAAGCCTTTCCAAGCACAGCAAGTCAAGAAGGTGAGGGCGAAACGACGATTTGTCAAGTATTGAAAATCGGATTGGAAGGGAACCACACCAAGAGGAGGTTCAGGGGTAACGGAGGATGCGTCAACACCCCCATACGTTAGGTTGGTGCGGAAATGGGGTGGTCCGTAAGAGATTACCTCCCCCACGCGACGGTCGTAGGTGGGATGTGCATGTAATTGTCTGTACTCCTGCGGGGTATGGAAAGAGCTCACGTTATATAGGCGGTACTCCCCCAGCGTAAGGCGTTGAAAAAATCTACTAAGGGGTCAGAGGTTGGGATGTTATCTGCGGGAAAGGAAGTAATATTTGTAATGGCGGTTTCATTGGTTGAAGGTGTAGGTGCGTCGGAAGTAGATGGCTGGGTTGGATGAATGGGTGTCTTGACTGGTACAAGCACATCATTAGGGCGATACAACATATTGCAAGTTTTGAAGGGGGGAGGATCAGCTTTTACGGTGTAGGACTTCCCCTCGTACTCAAATTTTATGCATCTATGTAAGGTGGAGGGAATGCATCCCATAGCTCGGATCAAGGTGGCCTAACAACATATTGTATTGGAACTCTCCCTCAAGGACATAGAAGAGTTCGGGTAAAGTACGTGGTCCTACACGAATGTTAAGGATCACGGTGCCTAAAGTAGAAGTAATAGCATCATTGAATGATTGCAACATGATGGGGTTGGCACACATGCAACTAGAAGGGATATTCATTTGTTGGAAGGATTTTGAAGAGATGATGTTTAGGCTAGTGCCCCCGTCAATCATAACACGACGTACCCAAATATCCCGAACGTACGCTGAGATGAAAAGAGTAGGGTCAGGATCTTTGGCACCAAAGTCAATAATTTCATCTTCGGAGAAACTGACAGCAGCGGCTTGCTGTACAGAGACAGAAGTGGTTGGGGAGATAGATTGTTTGGTGAGCGAAGCAACGTGATTGGGTGTTAGAATAGAGGTAACAGGAAAGGTTTCATTAGGTAAAACCTCTATCCCTTGAAGGATTTCAATGAGAGCTTGTCGATGAGATTCAGAAGTCTGAATGAGATCATACAATGTCATTTTTATAGGCGATTGGTGAAGCTGTTTGATCATAGTTCGGTGGGCAATGCCATTAGAGACGGGATAGGCGGGTCCGCGAATAACCACTTTAGGTGGTGGTGCAATCGGGATGGTTGACGGAGAAAGAGATGCCGCAGGTGTGTTTTCTTTCGCTTTCCCATTGTTTTTCTGCCCTCGAGTAGTAACACTAATCATATTGATCTCGTGAATACGAGAGGAGGAAGATGGTAGGGATAGGTCATGGTTTTCGAGAGGTGGGGCTATAATAATGATAGATCTTGGTGAGGCGGGGACAGGTGGTATAGGAGAGGGAATTGAAGCTAAAGGTCTCTCTCTTCATAAGTTATCTTTCTTAACTTTTCTATCTGAGAGAGGTGACGGACGAAGTATGGCTTTCAACGCTTTGCATCCCTCTACGTCATGTCCTGGTGTGCGGTGGTAAGCGTAGATTTTAGACTCATCGTAACCTATTGGTCAAGGTTTAGATGGATCATAAGGTCTAAGTGGGGGTAGGGAAATGGTCGCATTCTCCACCAACATAGCAAGGATTTTGGCGTAAGACCCTTTGAGTGGGTCAAAGTCAGAGGAAAATGAGGCTATTGACTGGGTCGATTCTGGTGATGACGTGGTGTGGTTGGTTTGTATGGGGGGTGGTTTAGCCAAGGAGTTTTGATAATGGGTTTTAACTAACCGTGGTTTCTTTGACGTAGAAGCTATGTTTAGTTGGTTGGATGATGAGGCCACATATGATGTGGTATCAGAAAATAACCACGGAGAAATAGGAGTGATAGAAAACAAATCTTTTGATGATGGAATTTTTTTATGGTTGATAGGTGGACAGGATACGCGGGGTGACGGTGTTGCTATACCCTTGGATTTCTGTATGGGTGCAAAAGGCGTAGGTCACTTTAAAGAAAACGCAGGAGGTATGATATATTGATGTAAGGTAGAGGGATGGGGTCCCAATATGGAAGGTAGGTGTGATGACGAGGGTTTTAGTTGTGTTAGTAGCATAGATTGAGGAGATTGAGTCTGTCTCCTAATGGGATGGACGGCTTTATTTTTAGATAAATCAAGCCGCTTAGGTGGGTGTGTTAGACTAGGTATGGGTGAGGTCCCAAGCGTAGGGGAAGATTTAGTTATGTTAATAGAAGTGGATGAGGTATTTGGTAGAGATGAGGGGGGTGAAGATGAGGACATAGGCATTTTAAGCTTCTGTAAACACTTCGGGTATATGGTAGAGGCATCAGGATCAGTCATTTGCATTTGAGTAGAATATGGCATACTCAAACCTTCCCATAGGACTGTCATCTCTTACGGGAATGATAGTCCTCACGTGTGATCATGAACTTTTGTATGGAAGAAAGGTGGGTTGTGATTCCGGTCCACTGTGGGGGTGATACAGGGGGTAGATGAGGCACTGTATCGATAGGCATTAAGAGGTCAACCGGTTGCTGAAAAGATTTAGGTGATGAAGGACTAATAGGTAGGAGGGCGTGTTTGAGAGGATCTGTCATGTTTAAAGAATGTGGTGATGTCGGTTCAAGAGGTTTCTCGTCTAAGGATGACAAAAGAAGTGGCGAGCCTTCCTCTTGTACAGCAAGAATGGTAGAAGGAGACGTTTGGGAAATAGATAAATTAGATAACATCCGCTCACAGTCTTGCAAGGATGTGGTGTAAGAAGGCTCATTTGTGAGAAGGGAACTCTGGGCGGTTAATTCCTTGATGGGTAAAGGAACGGCAAGGATTTCAGTTTGTCTTGATGGCGAGGAAGGGGGTTCGGTTTCCTGTGTTAGTGAAGAGGTTTGATTCAGAATTTGTTTGATAGAGGTCTTTGGCTGGGAATCGAAGACTACATGGATCTCATGAACACTCTCCTCGGCTAAGATATCTTGGTTTAGATTACTGTTAGAAGAATGATTCGGGAATGGTTTGTTGAATATTTTCAAATTTCGGTTAGCAGGGGTGTTAGGATTATCGAGGGCTATATCCCCCACATCAACCATTTCCTGCACTATGTTTTTCAACATCTTGCAGTTCTCATGACTGTGTCCCTTCACACGGTGGAAGTTACAGAAGTCATTTTCTTTGTACCAAGAAGGTATGGCGTGAGTGGAATCGAACCCGGAATGAGGTTTAACAGGAGGTAAGGTAATGGCTCCTGCTTTGAGCAATTTTTCCAATATCACACCATATGTTTCTCCCAAGGGAGTGTAGTTGATGGGCTCTGCTTTATACTTATAGGTGGTTTTTGGCGGGGTATTAGACGGTGGTTGGGATTTGACCATCACCACGTGCACGGCCCCTTTTGATTTCGAAGCAGTCGATGGGTGAGGATTGGTGGTGTTAGGTTTGTTGGTGGAATCTTGGGTTCGGAAAGTGGGGTTTTTGTTGCGCAACCGCAATTTCTCTTCCTCTAAGGCTCGAATCTCTAGTTTTCGAGCCATAGTAAAGGCCTCGTCAAATGTACGGAAAGTTTGAATTTGGAGGGTAGGAGAGATGTGCTTAGCGTAGGCCCGCGTAAACAGTTCGATAAGTTCGGTCTGAGGCAAGGCATACGTAAGTTGGTTGATAAGGCCCCGCCATCGTCCAATGAAATCTGTGATAGATTCATCTTTAAATTGTCGGATGGCATAGATTCGGTGATAGATACTTTCTTGGCAATGTTAATGGAGAAATGATCCAAGAAAGATTGAGCTAGCTGGTTAAAAGAGAAGATTGAGTCCTTGGTTTAAAGCACTGTACCACTCCAAGGTGGGTCCTGATAAGGACATGGGAAAGGTGTGGAGTAGTAAAGCGTCGTCGTGAGTAATCAGATAGCAGGCATGTCTAAATGATCGCAAGTGTTGTTGAGGGTCCTCCTTACTATTAAAATGGGTAAACTTTGGTAATTCCCATTGAGGAGGATATGAATGAAGGGGGACTGAAGGGTGGATAGGCTCCCGAAAAACTTGCTCGTATGTCAAGGCGCTACGACTTCCTGAAACAGAAGCCTCCAGTTTTGCATTTTTTCCATCATTTGTTTAATTAAATCAGAAGTTGGATGAGATGATGGTGTGGTTGTGGTAAACGGAGGCAAATTGGGCCAAGGGCCACCGCTAGACAATGGTGGGGTTAAATTTTGATAAGGTATGGAGGATGAATGTGTTGAGGAAACCGAATAGGGATGTCCTATATAAGATGTTGAGGTTACCGGATATGTGTGTGGAAATGAAAAGGTGGGCGGAGCTTGAGAAGGAAAGCTCGTGTGGATAGGTGGCAGAGAGCAAGTCATGAATGGAACAGTCTACAAGAGAGACGAGGTAGGAGCAGTCAGCGGTAATGACATGTTGGGCCCAAGATTAACCAAAGGAAAGCCAATCTGTGCCGTATGAACCCCTGAAGCTGCTGAGGTAGGTGACGGGACTAAGGATGTGGAAGGAAAAGCGGAGTTATCAGGTGGAGAAGGGGCTAAATGAGCAGCTATACTGATAGGCATGCCAACAAGGAGTTGACCGTTAGGTGTATGGTCAAGGGCATGAGACAAATAGTATTGTACAGCGCTAGGATTAGCATCTAGAAATTTGGAAAATTCTTTATCTCCCACAGGAATTTTAGGAACCTCGCTGGTATCCGTAGGATTCCCACGAGAATATGAAGGGGGTGATTCGAGGCAATGGCAGAGCAAGCATGTGAAACCATGGCAGCGGCTTGCTTTTGAGTGATAACAACCATGGATAGGAGTACATAGTAGGGTTTCAATCTATCAGAATGTAAAATGAGACTCAAAATGGTGAAATTGGTAGGTTCTTTGGTTTATCAGAAGCGTCAGAAAGACCAGAATCGATATCGGTCTAATAACCGATGTCGGTTAGACTATATCCGACGTCGGTCAGTTAACCGATGTCGATGTAATAAGACTGGTATAAGAAAATATAAGAAGTTGTTGATTTGATTGTTAACAATGCTCAGTACATTTATCAAATTGTTCCAAGGTAATCACAGAAGATAGTGTATAGCAGGGAAAACAGAACTGAAAACAAGCAAGATGCACACGTAAATCCAGAGACTAACCCTAGGGTTAATTTTATTTATTGTGGTCTTATGCCTTTAGACGCGGAATGATGTCAATCCTAAACAAAAGACTTAGGGGAAATGTCAAGTTTGTTTTGGCTTATAAGGTTACCTCAATCGAGGCGGAGGAATACCGCGGAAAAGGGGGGATGTTTTGAGCTGTTGTGTTAATTGTGAAGTGATTCGGTATGTGTTGTGCAGTGAAAGTAAGATTAATTTCCTGTCAATACCGTGGAAATCACCCCCACGTGTACGACCTGTTACTTAGTCTATGTTCACTAGAATTGAAAACAACAAGCAAGAATGTAATGCACGTGTTTTAAACCCAAATCGAAAATGATATTCGATGAAGCAAATAAGATGACTTTCACTAATGCGAAACTAGGAAAGCAAGACAAATTCTTCACTAAATATAACAAAAACAGCAACAGCAAGTATGCTTCCTAAAATGAAAACAAGCAAGAGAAACAGAAACCCGAAATGGGTCCCACCAGGCGTGCCAAAATGTTTCGCACGGAATGTTTTGGCTCTGCAGAATAGACTTGCTTCTATCCTATCATTCCTTTGAGAAACAGATAAGGGTTAGGGCTAGGAGGAATACCTGTTGAATGTTGAGATGGTGTGCGCATACCGTAGAGAGAGATCAGATCGACTGTGAAGAACTCCTTTTTGTCTTGGAAGGACTACCTGCAAGTAAGAATACAAGACCACCAGATTTTAATTAGACAACAAATGAGGGATCTGCCTTAGGCCTAGGAAATATAAAACTTCCTTTCGAAGGTGGTCAGTTCCCCTTTTAATATGATTTAACACAAATGATAATAAAGAAAGCTATTGCAAAATCATGATTTAGGTATCTCGTTACAAAGCAATAGAAGCTAAACTATCAATAATAAAGTGTCACTTTGTTTGCTCGGTTACTGGTCGTTGATACATTCAGGTTGAGTTATAGGGATAAACCAGACTGGATCTGAGGTTGTTAGATGGCAAATAGGCGAGAAGAAGGTTTTTGGGGGTATAAGTCACAGTGACCCACTGCGGTCACTGGGTAACCGACCGTGGTTAGAGAACCACTGCCGGTAGGGGATAAACGATACCGGTAGGGTCAGTAATCTAAGTGCTTCTAGATAGAGGTTGGTTGCAAGGTGATTGTGGGGTTATTAAGATTGGGGGATGGCTGAGGGGAATGATGGGAGGATAGGGAAGACTCAGAGTGTGGTAAAATGGCCTTCTGGGCAATATCAGGGTGTATGGGTGAAGGTTAAGTGCAGTAGTGGCTGGTAGTAGATCTAGGAATAAACTTATGATTACTATTAATCAACAGGCTCAAGAAAATGGTGCTTAGAAACATATAAAATACTACTACTTGTTTATTGACGAGAATGCGAGTCCAAGAACCGTGATGGTAAAGGTAGAACTCGAGATAGGGCGTCGACGCTCGAGAAGATGAGATGTCTTCCCTCACGATGATTTCTCTTTTCCGATCAAATGAAAATCTGATCCTTTGTTTTTGGTTGGAAGTGGTCATTTACAGGGAACCGATGGCGGTTACGCAACCGACGGCGGTCGAGTAGGAACCGGTATCGGTCAGGTCAAAGCGGGCTATTTTTGGTAAAATAGCCAGCTTTCCCTCCTTTTCTCCTGAGGGATTAGTTGCGGGCTTGGTCAAGTCATTATGAGGTGGGTTTTAGGTGTGGGTGAGGAGTAATTAGTCATGGGTGTGGATGTGGACCAAGTTATAGGTCTTAATTAGGTTAATTTAGGGTTAAGACTAGGTCATGATGAGGTGGCAAAATGAGGTGGCAGGTATGGCGATGTGGATTTATTAATTATAAGGTAATTAATAAATAATTGTGTAAGGTTTAGGTGATGAGGTTAGGTTGTGAAATGAGATCTTTGGGCACGAGGGGGTCGTAAGACACAAATTTTTGTCTGGTGATATCAAGGTAAAGTGAGTCTCGGAGGTTTGTTTATGCATCTACATGTCTAAGGATAATTTTTCAACCTCCTTGATTGGCATGAGTCTCAAAGAACATGAGTATATAACTTTGAAGATTTCTATGGGATTTAAAGTTATGTAAAAGATGGTTGCAGTATGAAAATATTATATGATGCCCATGTACGTACCCAAAATTGTAAGGATCTTGATCTGCTGCTTTGAGAGCAGTGTAACAAGTGCCCCGATGATGATCTGAGTCTCCTCACGGGTGTTCGGGATCTAGAAAAAGCTCTCCGAGTGTGCGTTAACATCCCGCATGCCCCGCTTAGCCCCCACGTCCTTTGTTTTTCCTTTTTCCTCTCTTTTCTTGGCCTTTTGCTCTTCAGTGATGAAACCGCCACCTGCATGGGCGGCGGTCTCGTGACACCGCCCTGATCAGGCGGCGGTTACAGTAACGCTGCCCTACTCGAGTGGCAGTCCTTTACGCATTTTCCAGAAAGTGTTTTAACGTGACTCACGTAAAAATCAACGTTTCACCAGCTTTCCTTGCCGACTTAGGCTTGCATTTATGTTTTTGGTCCCCTGGAATAGTGTTTGGCCATTGTTTATTGTTTTAGAGTTCAGTTTGGTTTTGATCTTTGGGTGAATGAAAAGCTATAAATAAATGGTTTGTGCACAAGAAAATGGTCTGCCCCTCATTCACTTTCATGCTCTGATTTTCATAGTTCAGTCTTTTATTCTGTTTAGAAGCCATAGTTTTAATTCCTTGCATGCTTAGTTAGCATTGTTCAGCTGTTGGTAAGCCACATACCCATCTTGTGCAGGCAGTACTATTATTTCACCCAATCCATTGGAGTAGAATAGCTTAGGAAGCCATTAAAGTTGCAGGTTTTTCTCTTCAAACAGGATAGTTTTAGGTTCTGGATGCTTTATGTTGCATGACTCGCAAGTAAATCTGCTAGGAATTGCATAAGCCAAGCTCTGTACTCTTGCGCTATCCCTCTCCTACTCGCATTATATTCAGTCTGCATTCTGAGCTGCCTTTGTCCCAATATCTACTTCTGTTGATGCTAGCATTACACGCTTTTCTGGATTCACGTGAATATGAAAGAATGAGGAGATCACACTGAGGGGACAAGATCACACACACCATCAAATTCACCACCGCATTACTGGAATCCAGGTTCTAGCTTTCAAAGTTCTAGTTAGAATCATATCAAATAGAGTAGTAATTGCTTCATTTCAGTAAATTCTATTCTCGATATTGCCAGGGAAGCTGTGGGGATTGATAGTTTCTGAGAAACTATGATTCACTCCTCACTTCTGAGGTAGGATCGAGAATCTCGCAAATAGATTAAGCAAGTTATTTCATTATTTAGAATAAATCTACAAATTGCACAGGCAAATAACTACACTCGGTTATTTTGTTTGTTTTAAATTGTTATTTAGTTGTTAATTCTAGATACGTTTAAATAGCTGCTTTTCTTAAATTCTTAGAAAGTCTCATAGAGAAATAGAAGTTATATATGTTTTAGATTTATTCCACATAGTTAGAATTTGCTTTGCTACAGTTAGATTTACATTTTGTTTTGTATGACAATCACGGGACCTAGGGAGCCCAGGGAATACGTATTTGAGCCAATCGTGCCTCAACCCAACCTCATCACAGCAATAGTTGACATAGACCAGAACCTTAGAATACAAGTCTTCCAAACAACAACAGATTTACAACTGATCAGCTCTCAGTTGAGAGGATTAAATATAGAAGACGACCAAGCACACACGTTTTGGTCAAATCAACCGAACTACAGATTACCCTAGGCAAACATTCACATGACTGTAGAAGGGTTCGAAAGAGAACAAACCTTTGGTTGTGATCCTTTGGTCCCACAGCCAGATGCAGGAGACACTCTCACAGACATAGATACTAGTTTAAGAATCCAGGTTGCACGAACACCTGTGAGGTATTCCGAGAAAATCACGCAGTTATTAAGTCTAAACATAGAAGCTGAGAAAGCATACGATTACTGGATACTAGGGATTAGGACTTGATTTCGTACATGACCATAGCAGGACCACAACAACCAAGAGTCTACGGTTGTGATCCACAAATCCCGCAACCTAACGAATCCATAAGTCAATCAGATATAGACACTGGCCTACACACGTTAGTATTCCAGTCCACTCCACTTCCACCCATCATCATCGAACAATTGTCCTTACTAGATATAGCGGCTAACAAAGCTAGAGAATTCTGGACTAGGCCAGAGAATCGTCCGTAGAGTCGATTGTATTCATTACCCACCATATGACCTTATCTGGAGATATACACGAAACTATCCCAGGTCATTTTCCACGTATTCCACAACCCATAGATCGAATCATGCTAGAACTCGATATTGATTGGAGCCTTCGAGCAGTCATCCTTGTTGATCGATCTATCACACCAGTCCAAGTTAGAAGGGCCTTCTTTGCCTTAGATTCGTAAATTCCATTAGTGCGTGTCGAAGACATTAGATTGCCTAACTAGTTCGTTTGCATCCCACGCATATTCCATCCCCACCGGCTGTCTCGGCACGACCTCGGGAGGTCGGGTACGCGGAAGAGTTACCTGTAGATTCCCATGCTCGCTTGTCACTTTTCGGTGTATAATTCCCTTATTTATTTCTTAAGCCAAATGATAAGATACATGCTCAAATAATGTGTAAGAGGCGAGATCATGAAATATCCACGGGTATGAGATGTGTTGAGAAGTTCTTGAACTTATCTAGTTTCTCTAAAAGGAATGTCATGGATAAGATAGGGTTTTGTGTCCTAATTTGTTAAGGATAATGAGTATAATGTTTTTGTGAGCTAAGAACATAGTATGAGATTCTACATGTATGATGAAGGTTACTAAGATAAAATAAGTCTATTTGGTCTTTGATCTTACATATAAAGTATTTTCTATGGTTCTAGACTCCTTGAAGACTGTGAAGGGCTATATGAGTTATGGAGACCTTGGTGTGGTTACTAAGAGAGGTAATTTGGACTATGAGGTGACTATAAGTGATATTATTGCTCCAAAATTGCAAACTACAGGTATGTAAATAACTCTCATAGGTAGGAGAGAAAGATTGTGTCTTCTAAATTATGTGCAAGGTGGTAATATAGATGTATATATAGGGTTAAGACAATTATGAGGACTATTTGAATGAATTGGATGTGAGTTTCTCTCCTACAAGGTGTTGCGGAGGTTGAGAATGTATTAAGTAGTATACTATAGGCATAAATGGTGTGTAAGGAAGTATTTATGACAGGGGGAGCATGTTATTGTCTTCTAGGAGTTTAGATGAATATGAGGTATGAATTGGGTTTTTTTCTCCAAGGTCAAGCAAGATAAGATCCAAATTTGTATTATCTCATCCAAATATGACTATTAAAGACTGAATGAATGCTTTAGGGATGTTCTCAACTATTTTTCGATAATCCAAGTCAAGAATGCAAGGTAAGAAGCTTTTTTTGTGGTTTTATAGTAGAATAGTATGACATGAGTCCAGGGATAGTAGTGAGATGTTATTTCATAGAGTATGAATGTTTCTTGTGCTTATCAAAGCTAGATGAAATCGGATTGAAAATAATGTTTAGGGATCTCTCCTCTCAAAGTGAGATGAATTCATTTATGCATGTGTCTAGGAAAGATTTTGTTCTCTCAAGGATGGAGGTAAGAATGGTTCTTTTGTCCTCGGTCAATATCGTTGGCATGTTAATGAGGTGTGTACCTCAAGTATAGGTGCAGTACAATGGTCTCTTGAAGGTAAAAGCAAAGTTCGGATGTGAAAAGACAAGTTTTCCAGTGTTGAATCTCAAGGAAGAGGTAAATTGTTGCTTTCTTCATAATTATTGGTATATTTAGGGTTTTTTTTTTTCTTTTCCCAAGGGGAGCACATTGTTTCCATGCTTGGAAAATGGTTAAAATTCAATTTTTTTAGTGAAATGACTTATTTGTGAGCTAGAATGAGACCTTTGGTTGATGTTTCCAACCAAATGATGATCCTATGAAGATGAGAAAGGTGAATATCATATAGGTACATGTATGATTTTTATTAATGTAAAAGGGAGAGAATTTGGTGGTTTTCCATCAATGATAAAGGGGATTATTGGCATGTTGTGACTCGGTGTTGTCATTGATGTACAATCCAATTAATGAAAAATTGGATAATGAACTAGAGTCAAATGATGCTCAGTATGATAGTGACATGGAGATTCATGTATGTTCTTGGTTGCATGATTTGATTCAGTGAGGATTATCTGTTCTAGCAAGCCCAATCAAGAGACTGGCTAGTCTAGGTGATGTTGCATGGTGGTTGGAGCTTATTGGTAGGTTTAGGAACATCACATAATCATGGAGATAATGTTTTTAGAGTGATTGAAAACTCAAGTGTGTTTTAGGGTATAGATATAGGTAGGTGACTCTATGAAATAAAATCAACACATGACCTTCTTCGCACTCGACCTCCCGAGGTCAAGCCGGGATAGCCAGTGTAGAATGGAAATGGGGGTGTGTGTGGTAGCAATGAACAATCTAATGATACAACCTCATGTATTTAAAACATAATATCGGGATCTATGATTCTCGGGCCAAAAAAGCGTAATAACTTGAAGTGGTGTAATGGAATAGTAAGATAGAATAGCTACTCTAAGGCTCTAGTCAATATTGAGCTCTGCCTAGATTATGTCTACTAGTTGTGGAACACACGGAAAGTGACCTATGGATGCCTCATATAGATTTCCAAAAAGGTCATGGAAGTGCAAAGCGAGAGGTGTAATGAAATCAAAAATCCTACGAGAGGTTTTCTGGTCTAGTCCAAAATTCTTAATCTTATTGGGTTCTATGTTCAATACGAGAGTTGTGCAACAATGTAAGGTGGAAGTGGTGATGATCTAAATACTACTACACATAAAGCAATTTCGATGTTTAATTTTTCAAGAGTAGGCCCATTGGTTTATGGGACCTAAGGATCAAAACCATGAACTCATCGGGGATTTGGTCTTTGTATGGTCATATGTGTAATCAGTCCTGTTGCGAGGACAAGTCCAATAATCCTAAGCTTGATCAACTACAATTTTTAATGTGTTTAATTGTTCTATCTTCTCATAATACCTAGCAGGTGCACATAAAAATAACAAGCGTAAACCCATATACATTTCAGTCAACAACTTGGGCCCATTGGGTTGCGGGACCAATGGATCACAACTGAACATTTTCTCTTGTTGTGGACCTTTTATGGTCATGTGGAATGAATTGAATTGATCTTGATAAAGAAAACTAACTATCAAAGGAAATTTAAACTATGTTTTTGGTATTTTCATAGTATATCCGAATAAAAAAATGAAAGTAAACTAATCTAAAAAAATTAAATCTTTTTGATCTTTTCTAGGATTTTAAACAATGCTTCTAATCTAATAATTGAAATTAAATACAAGTAATCAACCAGTTGTAGTTAATTACTTGTGTAAGTATGTGAATCTAGATCTAAAATAATTGAACTAATTTAATCAAAACCCTTTTAACCCTACCTTAGAGGTAGAGAACAAATCATAACTTTAGAAGAGATATTGTTCCCCACAACTTCCTCGGTAATGTCAAAGAGCAAGCTTTCTAATGATTTGATCTATTTGTAATTGCTTGATTAATTGAAATGAACAATTTTTCTACTCTATTTGATATGGATTTGAAATGAATTGCTAGAATTGATAACTTGAATAAATGAAGCAAACAAACAAATAACTCCAACTTGGATAAGCAAGAGCTTTGGCAAATCTGGTTGTATCTATTCTTTTCCCCTTAGTTTATCCTTTCTTTCTCTGTGTGTCCATATGAGTCCAAGGAATTAGGAATGCAAAGGAAGAAAAAGGAGAAGGTGATTGAGAAATGGTAGCTTGAACGTAGTTTGGTTACAATCCATGTGGAAGAGAGATAACACAAGTGAACAGAGCTTGGCTATGCAATTTCCAGCAAGATTATGGCAGTAATACTATGCAAGATACAAAAATTCTTAGGTCATTTACTTGAATACAAGAATTTAATATATAAGAATTGGATGGGATGTGCCTTCATGAACAAGGAAGCCTTGGAGTTCCAAATAACCGGGTAAAGAGGCGATTCAAGCTAATTAAATCTATTTTAAAATAGAAGAGGGAAGGAATACCATGCAAACAAGACTATTTTAGGTAATTTGACTCAAAAATACACCCTATAATTTAAGTTAAGTTAAATCATGTGTGTTTAAATTATGCATGAAGAGTTCTAGAAAAAATCCACGGGCCTCTATCATTTTTTCCATTTTCCCAGCCTGTGGAGCTCGTGTTTGTTTGTTTTTTTCATTTTTGCCCTCAAAAATCCTTTGCCATGGTCAAAAATTGCTTTAAAACACATTCCCTTTGTTTTTTGACCAAAAAATCCTTCACCCACGAAGAAAAAATCAAATTTGGGCATCTCTAGTAAATTCTGCATTTTTTGACGGTCGTACGGGTGTCATTTTCCCGTCAAAATTAAGCTCAAGCCATCCCTCACATGTGAATGCTTCTAGTTGGATGAGATTCGACGGGTTTTTTCTAAAAACTTAGTGTTTTTTATTTTTGGAAAAATTTGCAAATATTCCCGCAGCTCCGTAGGTCCCAGAGGAGGACACGTGTCTCATTTTCATGTGAAGGCGGAGTGGGAGGTTGGTGGGGGACTTAGAAGAATTTTTGCCTTTTTGGTGAAAAGGGAAAAATATGTGGAAAGGTCCATGAGGCCGCAATGGAAGAGAGATGGACATGTGGTAGGGCGAGGACAGAGCAGGCCAGCAGGGGCAAAGGGGAAATTGTTCCCTTTTTTTGGGTCAAAATGAGTTAAGGCAAAAAATTAAGCCCGGGCCTATGAATGAGCCACAAGGAGACACGTGGTGAAGGCAGAGTAGGTTGAGGCAGTGGAGGCAAAGGGGAATTTTTCCCTTTTGCAAAAAAGGAGTTAGAATCGATGTTTGAAGCACGGGTTTGCCAAATGAACCACGAGGAGAGACGTGGTGGGCAGAGGGGCGAGTCGGTGGAGGTAAAAGGAAATTTTTGCACTTTTTGCAAAAAGACTTAGAATTAAAATTTAAGGTGTGGCTCGTGATGAACCAACGACCAACACATGGCAAGGAAGAAACCGGAGGTGCGGGCCCGTGGAGGAAAAATTGAAAATTTCCCTTGGTGAAAAAAGGGGTTAAAACATGAAATAAGCCCGTGGATTTTTAGCGATAGAGAGCATGACACGTGTTAAGGATAGAAGTGGAGGTGCGAGCTGGGGAAAAAGTGATTTTTTTCCAAATTCCAAAAAGGGTCAAAATGCACAGAATTGAGCCGTGATCCCAATGGGACCCACCATATGCCACGTGTCATCACCAAATTTCAAGGGCGAGAGGGGTGGAGAAAAAGTCAATTTTTTCCATTTTTCCAAAAATGTTAAAAAGTCAAAAAATGAGCCCGAATTCATTCCCAATCATATTTTGACATGTGGAGGGCCCAAATTGAAGGAGAAAGAGCAGATCAAGGGTAACTATACATTTTCATTTTTGGCCACCATTTTTGCTCTAGGAAGTGTGGAAATGTGAATTTTGCATCATTTTTCATCGAATTTTTGGTGAATTTGTGTCCTTTGTGCCTACAAAGATCAATGCAAGTGGTTTTAGGGATTAATTTGTAGATTTGAGGTGTTTTTGAAATAAATTTTTACTTAGGCCCGTGTAAAATGTGAAATATCAAATTATAAAGTTGTAGAATCAAATTTTGGAATGATAAGGATGAAATGATGAAATGAAAGAGGCATGCATGATTAGATAATGAAAAACGTGCCTCCATAATGGATAATGATGAAGGATTTGTAATGATTCACCATTTTTGAAACACCTGACAACTTTTGTTGCAAATTTGTTAAATGTCCCTATCTGTGAATCATGTTGGAATTTGGTAACATACTTGATTGGGAATATTCTTTTCTTGGGAAAGAAGGATCAAATGTAATTTAAATTTATATAATGCATGTTTTGAGACATGCAAAATGTTGGAGAAACTTAGAATTTCACGAGAAAATCTAGGAAGAAGCCCATTCTCTGAGAAACCGCATGAGAACCATTTCTAATTCCTTTTGCATCGATTTTTATCATGTTGAGTTGGTTTCAGTTGTAAAGCCATCAACAAGCTCGAGATTGTTCTTATAACATTCCCTTACTGATAGAATTGATCACTTCTAGATGATTTTGTGTTGTCTCTTTGGAAAAATTTGGATGCACTTATGTTCCATAATGTTTTTAAGTTGTGTTTCTTGCTCCTGTTGTAGTCTTGTGTTTGAAAACTCTTTTGATCATACATGGTCTCATTTCTTGTTGATAGTTTAGTGGCATATGCAATCTCACATTCAAAAGAGCTTTCATCTAATAAAGAGATAAACAAATTTAAAATCACTTTACCTTCCTTGAATTTGGATATTGTTGTAAACCTTTGGGTGCACCTTAGGTCATGATAAAATAGAGATTTCTGGATGCTTTGTTGGTTCATCTGCTTCAATCTTTTGTGGTAGGTTATCAAAGATTGTGTGGAAGAGTGCAGATCTAGGCTTCCATTTGGTGCACATATCCTAGTTGAAGGAGTATCTCAACCCTTTTGAAGCATTCTGTTGTGTGGGTCTTACAAATTTCTTGCAAAGGTCCTCAAAGAATTTGGCAAATTTTGTTAGTCTTGTCTAAAATCTCCCACCAAAAATTCATTTAGAATAACTAATCCTACCCCATACTACCCCTGCATTGCATTATGTGTCAACAAAAGAATACAATCCATTTACAAAAATGCACAAAGTAAATCAGGATCATACCATGTCTCTAGCAGCCTTAGCCTTGTCTTGAAAGCATTTCCATCATTTAGTAGTGACAACTCTATTGAGTTTGAATAATGGAAAATTGATCATGTTTTCCCAAGGCCATCTCCATACAATATACACAAAGTATAAGGATAACTCCTCCTCCTTCACAAAAAGAGGATGCAATATAGGTTCTCTTCCCTTGGTTGAAAGGCACAACCTAAAATAGTGAGGATTTGATCAAAATCCTTTCAAGGTGCTACCCACTTCTTAAAAGCTTGAGTGCTAACAAGTTAGATAAATTACTTCCCCAGCTACAAAATGACATATAAATAATTTATACCTCTCGAGTATCTTATAAAATCTATGATGGTGATCAAGTTGTGAAGGAGATTAAATCTGGTAGTCCATATCTAACATCAAATGTGCCATTTCGGGGACATTATTGATATTTCAACATTTCAAATCCCCTGGTAATACTTCATGATTTATGTGTAATTACAAATCTAAGTCTCATTTTCTAATCAAATTTATAGGGATTGAGTGAAGATATAAGTTTTATCCTATGCATAATATTATCGATATTTTCATATCAAGTTTAATTTTTGCACTTCATTTACATTTGTGATTGATAAATTCAAAGAAAGGAAGGTTTGATCTATAAATTTTGGCAAGATTTTTAGTGCCGATAGATATTTAGATATTTGAGTATTTTAGTGCATTTACACAACTAGGGTGAAATTCCTTAGTGGCGACTCCATGTTGTCTGATCTTGATAAATACTAGTGTCTTAAGATTTCTGTCATTTATTTTTGTGTTGCTAATCTCTAAAAAAATGGAAGGAAGAAGATCTCTCTTTATTAGAGACTCTGCTAAGAAGTTGTTTACTGATTCAAGAAACTCAGAGTTGGAAGGGAGAAGAGTTTGGAAAGTTGTTAAAGGTTAGATATCAGGGAAGGATATATCCATAAGTGAGAGAGATCAGCCTTTGATAGAGGATTATCACTCTTCTTCAAGTGATTTTGATTCAAGCAATCCTCTCATAAACTTGTTTTCCATAGCTAGTGAAGGTGCTTCTGTTATACAGGGTAAATTCCTTCTCCAATCTACACCTCTGTGTTTCAATTCAAATAGAAATTTCTAAGAAAATCAGCACTTAGAGAATACCAGTCTTGTGAATCACATTCTTGAGCCCCAAAGACCTTACACTCCTCATCAACTTATGTCACCCCCAAGATCACCTCCACCAAACAATATGGCTCAGCCTAGACCTCCATTTGTTGTTAACACCTTTGGTCCTATAGAATTTAGAGGAATGGATGGTTACCCAAATGCTGTCCCACAAGATGTCAGAAATAGATTGCCAAAATTCCAAGGTAACAATGCAATAACTGGTGATCAACATCTCAAAATTTTTGTTAACATGATGGAATATTTTGAGATAGAGTTTTGAAGATGTGTATATTAAATTTTCATTCATACACTAGAAGAGGATGCTAGGGATTGGTACAAGGCTTTTCCTGATAATTCAATTGATTCTTGGACTGAGATGAAGAATGCATTTAGGTTGCAATATGGTGACAAGACTGATCCTATATTTCTCTTGTCTGAGTTTGAGAATATCAAGAAGAACCCCAATGAATCAGTCCATGAATTTAACACAAGGTTTAACAAAACTTTGAGAAGGTTTCCTATTAGTTTGAGGCCTTGTGATGAGTCTTGTTTAATCAAATATGTAGATGCATTTGATAAAAATGCAGCCTATTACCTAAGAGACAAGAACCCTACCAATCTAAGACAAGCTTTCACCATGGCACTTCAAATTGAAAACAATATCAAAGCAATTGGGAAACCTCTCAAGAGAGATGGTGTAAAGTTGATAAACCCTGAAAAACCTCAAGCTAGCAAGGGTGCTGATTTAGAGGAGGTTGTGAAAACTTTGGTAGGGGATGTCAAAGAAATCTCATATAAGTTGGCAAGAGCTGAGAAAGGAATTGGAAAACTTCACAAGGTCATCCAAGAGCACAAAACCATGACATATTTTTCCAATCATCCTAGAGGTGATCAAAGGGTAGATGATAGAGGAAAGGACCCATGGGGTCTGCAAATAGACATCCTCAAGCACATGAAGGAAGAGTGTTACCTGATCCCTTAACTACTAGGTTGTTACTATTGAAGAAGTTTTTGATATTGATTGGTGTGATAGGTGTTTTTTACCCCATCCTCCATGTGAAGTGGACCAGCAAGATGGTGAAGTTAATAATGATGATGGTATTGATGATGATATCTACATGATGGGCTATTCTTCAAGTCCACAAGGAGGAGCAACATCTACTGAAGTGATAAGTGCAAGGACAACTACAACTTTTTGGGATTGCATCAAATGGGTATAAGTCTTTCTTCCCCCTCATACTCTTGAAGTTGATGTAGTGCAAGATTTTGAAATTCCTAACAATGACTTTGAATACTTAAGAGATTTGATGATTAAGAAGTATGATGGTGGTATTCCTTCGAGAGGAAGATAGAAAATTGTTGATGAATGTTGTTATAGCTCAAGAGAAAGACTATAACACTAGAAGCAAAGTTTTTAAAGGAGTTGGGCCTCAAGACAAACCTAAAACACCCTTGCTCACAAGCATTCCAAAAGAAGCTCCTAGGAGAGAAACACTTGCCAAAAGCTTTGTTGTCCCAAGAAAAAATTGTAGTCCTCCTCATGCCCAAGCTGCCAAGAATCCCATGCCATCTGATGAATCTTCTTGTCTCCCTTCCAATGTTGTTTTTCCAAAGAGTGTTCCCTATGACATAGCCCAAGTATTGAGCCAAATCAAAGTGAGTGTTCCAATCATTGAGTTGCTTAGAATTCCTGAGCATAAGAAGAGAGCATTTGAGTACTTGGGGTTGAAAGAAGAGAAGACTACTCCAGGTAGAAATATAAATATTATTGAAACTTCCTCCTCAGATCATTGCAAACCTTGAAACACCACCAGCAGTAGAGGATTTTGGAGAGACACCTGAGGTATATTTGGGACATCCTTGGTTGATTCCCAATTGAATGTTGATCCATTCTTCACAACTTTGATCATAAAGGATAGGCTACTTCACAATTGTATGTTTGATTCGGTGCATCATGTAATGTCATGCCTCTAGAAGTCATGAATGAGTTGGATATCAAAGTGACAAAAGCCTATGGAAAGTGTACGCCATGGACTCAAGAGAAGTGCCGATTGTTGGTTGTGTGAAGGGTTTGGTAGTGTAGCTTGCATCTTATATCCGGGAGGAATTTAAAATTGGATGTTGTGATTGTTGATTGCCCTGCCAAATGGGGTATGTTATTGTCAAGAAAGTGGGCTGCAAGTGTTGGAGGGAGTGTCCAAATGGATATGTCTTTTTCCACCATTCCCATTAAGGGCAGCCTTGTCAAGCTCTATGGAGAAAAGAAAATGTTGCATCTAATTGAGGACCCAAACAATGCTTCTTATGAAGTATTATTTGTTGATGTTGATGTTGATAATTTTATTGGTTTTGCTGATGGAAAAGAACACAAAATGGATCAGTTCAAAGTGCCTTGAATAGGTATGTTCTCCTTGGACTTGCTATTTGATGGAGCTTGCTCCAAATTTGGAAATGGTGCTGGTGTAATTCTGATTTCTCCTAGCTTGGAAGAATTTGTTTTTTCCTTCAAGCTTAATTTTGAATGTACTAACAACATTGCTGAGTATGAAGCCTTGTTGTTGGGTCTGAGAATTGCATGGAAGTATGGTGTCAAGGACATCATTGCAAAGGGAGATTCAGAGCTAGTTGTCAAACAAATAAGAAAATTGTATGCTACAAAAAATCAGCGGATGAAGTAGTATAAGCATGCAGTTTGGGATCTAATTGAGATGTTTGATTCCTTCAATATTGTGCACCATGACAAAAGTTTGAATGCTACTTGCTGAAAATTTGGTAGTGTTGGGGTCAAGATTTGAGATTGCACCATTTCACCTTATTGTGAGTACAATGTTGAAGTGTTAACTAGGCCAGCTGTCCCTGACAACATCAAACATTGGCAAGTGTTTAATGATGATGCTCAAGTGAAAAGGTTCTTACAAAATCAAGGTGAGTTTGTAGATCAACATATTGATTGGGAACCAATGGTGTGTATGAATGAAGGAAGAGAGACTTTGTTTGGAAAAGATATTATCCAATTGAAAACTAACACCATTCCTAGAGGTCTTATTGCTCTTGAGTCAAATTTTAGCAATGTTGATTACATCATCAATAGAAACATATCTACCTCAAGGGATGTGGAAGAGCATGACTTGGGAACAAAGGATAAAACCAAGAAAATTTGGTTGGGCAGCAATTTAAACAAAGAAGAAAAATAGTCCTACCTCCAATTGTTGAAACAATATCAAGACTGCCTTGCCTAGTCATATTCAAAGCTGAAAGCATATAGAGAAGACTTGTTTCAGCATGAGATCCCTCTTGAGAAAAATGCCAAACCATTCAGATAGAAGCAAAGGCCAATTAATCCACTCCTCTCCATGAAAATGCAAGATGAATTGAAGAAATCTGAAGGAGGAGGGATCATTCAGCCCACAAGGTATTCATCTTGGGTGCAAACCTGTGCCAATCAAAAAGAAGAATGGAGATATCAGAATTTGTGTAGACTTTAGAAATATGAATAGAGCTTCATTGAAAGACAATTATCCTTTGCCAAACATGGAGAACATGCTACATTTAGTGACTGGATCTGAATTGTTGTCCACCTTGGATGGTTTCTCTCCGCAATCAAAGTTGTTGTCAAGGAGTCAGAAAGATTTAAAACTTGCCTTTACCACTCCTTGGGGAACATATGTTTATGTGAGAATGCCTTTTGGTCTCATGAATGCTAGAGCTACTTTCCAAAGAGCAATGGATGTTGCTTTTTCTGGTTATATAAATGACTTCATTGCAGTTTATCAGGATGATGTGACTGTATTTTCAAGGAGCAAAAAGATCACTTGCAGCATTTGGAAAGAATGTTGATCAGATGTAGAGAATTTGGAATCTCTCTCAATCCAAAGAAGTGTCACTTTGGGGTGTAAAAGGCCAAGCTGCTTGGTCATATTTTTTCAAAGGCTGGTGTCATGATTGACCCGAGAGAATAGAAGCAATCTAGCAAGGTGCCAATTCCAAGAATGAAGAAGGGCATCCAATATTTCTTTGGGAAAATCAATTTCATTAGAAGGTTTGTGTCCAATTTTGCTGAGTTGACTCTTCCTATCACATGCATGTTAAAGAAAGATCAAGTTATCAAGTGGGAGGAGGCTGCTATTCAAGATTTTGAAGGAATCAAAGAGGCACTTAAACATGCACCTATCTTGGTAGCTCCAATTACAAGAAGCCTTTCCAAATCTTCTCCTTTGCTTCTGAAAATACTATTGCATCTGTTTTGCTCCAAAAGGATGAAGATGGGGCTGAGAGGCCTATTGCCTTCTTTAGCAAGGCTTTACAAGCTGCTGAGTTAAAATATACAATCATGGAAAAACAAGCATTTGCCTTGGTGAAAGCAACAAAGGTTTTCAGGCCTTATATTTTAAGTTCAAAAGTTGTTTGCTTATGTTCCCCACACCATGGTAAAAGACATCTTATCAGAGATGGAGATCTCAAGTAAAAGATGTAGATGGGTGAAAAAATTGTAGGAGTATGATATGGACATCCAAACCACAAAGTTGGTAAGAGGTTTGGGTCTTGCTAAGCTCATGGCTGAGAGTAACTTACAGACTATGGAAGTGAATGAAGTAGAGAAGAAAGGGTAGATGTTCTTGGGAAATTGGTAAGTTCTAAGTGGTACAAGGATATAATATTTTACCTCAAGACACCTATGTTGTCTTGATCATTTAAATAAAAATCAGAAAAGATCCCTCAAGCTAGCTTCTCAAAAATACATCATCACTGACTTTGGGTTGGCTTGGAAGAACCCTGAAGGTGTCCTCTTGAAATGTGTAACTGAAGATGAAGCTCCCAAAGTAATTTCTGATTTCCATGGGGGAGTTTGTGGAGGACACTTTGCTGGAAGGGTTACAACACACAAAGTTTTGAGAGCTGGTTATTGGTGGCCTACTCTCTTCAAAGATGCAACCATGCTGATTAGAAAATGTGAAAGTTGCCAACGTTTCTCTGGAAGAATGAAAGCTTCAGGCTCCCTTCCTTTGCAGCCTGTATCAATTGAAGCTCCTTTCAAACAATGGGGGATGGACTTCATTGGTGAGATTTTAGACCCTTCTAGTGCTGGACATAAATGGATCCTTGTAGCCACATATTACTTCACCAAGTGGGTAGAGGCAATCCCCACCAAGAAAGCAACACACCAAGTTGTTATGGACTTCTTGTTGAACAATATCATATGCAGATTTGGTGTGCAGTCAAAATTGTGGCTGATAATGCCATGTGTTTCAGAGCTAAACCTTTGATGGCAATGTGCAAGGAGTATGGAACCAATCTAACTTATTCTTCAAACTATAATCCCCAAGGAAATGGACAAGTTGAGTCCAACAATAAGAATTTGTTAAAGATCATTAGGAGGACCTTGGAGTTGAACAAGAGAAAATGGGGTGAACAACTAAAATTTGTAGTTTGGGCTGATAGAATCACTACCAAGAGAGCTACTGGTAAGAGCCCATTTGAGTTGGTGTATGGAACTCAAGCTCTGCTGCCCTTACATCTACAATTATCTTCATTTTAGTTTTGTTCAACAACTTGAGGATCAAGAGGTCAGTCCATATGAAGCAAGGATTAATCAGATTATGGAGCTAGATGAAGAGAGAAGAGCATCCCACCAGAGGCATGTCAGATTTAGAGAGAAGTTGAAAAGATTGTTTGACAAGAAGGTCACTCCTAGGGCCTTCAATATTGGAGATCTGGTTTTGTTATGGGACAACAGAAATGAAGATAAGGGAAAACATGGAAAATTTGATGCATTATGGATGGGCCCTTACTCCATTGATATCAGAATTGGTGAGAATACCTTTTTTCTCAAAGATTTAGATGGGGAATTGCTTGAACTGCCTGTTAATGGTAGGCATCTGAAGCATTTCTTGGATTAATCCCCAAATTTGAGGTATGCACCACTTGTACAGTGTATAGTGTTTGGTTTTTCACTCTGTTTTTGGTGTTTTGTTGGTTTGTGGTTTGCCTTGGTGTGTGGCAGCCATTTTTGTCGGGTTCTCAGCTAGTTTTTGGTGGTTTTGGCTCATGACTCCTTTTCCCAATGGATTATTTTGGCACTTGGTCTACTTATTGTTCTTGTGGCACTCACTGGGAGTGCCCATCCCCGAGCAGGAGCCGATGTTGGTGTCCATTTTGATCCTCTGTTATTTTCCCATCTTTCCCCTTTGTTCTACGTGCTCTAAAAACATTTTTCTTCAAACTTGGTGGTCTCTGAAAACTTTGTTCTCTAGATTGAATGCTTTCAAAGGCTCACAAACTTATTATTTTTCCCCATTTTGAAAGAAAAATACATGTGTGCCTTACATTGTGCCCTAAAATTCCAAATCCACGGGCCTCTATCATTTTTTCCATTTTCCCGGCCTGTGGAGCTCGTGTTTGTTCATTTTTTTGCTTTTTCCCTCAAAAATCCTTTGCCATGGTCAAAAATTGCTTTAAAACACATTCCCTTTGTTTTTGACCAAAAAATCCTTCACCCATGAAGAAAAAATCAAATTCGGGCATCTAGTAAATTTTGTTTTTTTTTGGTTATACGGGTGTCATTTTCCCATCAAAATTAAGCTCAAGCCATCCCTCACACGTGGCCACTTCTGGTTGGATGAGATTCGACGGGTTTTTTCTAAAAACTTAGTGTTTTTTATTTTTGGAAAAAATTACAAATATTCCCCACAACTCCGCAGTCCCAGAGGAGGACACGTGTCTCATTTTCATGTGAAGGCGGAGTGGGAGGTGATGGGGGACTTAGAAGAATTTCACCTTTTTGGCAAAAAGGGAAAAATGGTAAATGGAAAGGCCCGTGGGTCCACAATGGAGAGAGATGGACACGTGGCAAGGTGAAGAGAGGTGAAGTGGGGGGGGCCACAAAGGGAATTTTTTTCCTTTTTTTTTGGTCAAAATGAGTTAAGGAAAAAAATTAAGCCATGGGCCCGCAATGAATAAGCCATGGGGAGACACGTGGAGAAGGTAGAGTGGGTGGGGTGGCCAAGGAGGAAAAGGGAAATTTTTCCCTTTTGCAAAAAAAAGGAGTTAAATGAAAAGTTTAGAAGCGGGTCCTCCAAATGAACCAGGGGAGACACGTGGCAGAGCGGGTTAGCGGGCCAGCGGAGGTAAAAGGAATTTTTTTCACTTTTTTCAAAAAGACTTAGAGTGAAAATTTGAGGCGTGGGCGCATGATGAAAAGTTGAGAGACATGTGGCAAGGAAGGAACCAGAGGCGCAGGCCCGTGGAGGCAAAATTGAAAATTTTCCTTGGACAAAAAAAGGGGTTAAAACATGAAATAAGCCCATGGATTTTTAGCGATAGAGAGCATGACACGTGTCAAGGACAGAGGCGGAGGTGCGGGCCCGGGGGAAAAAGTGAAAATTTTTTCCAAATTCCAAAAAGGGTCAAAATGCGCAGAATTGAGCCGTGATCCCAATGGGACCCACCATATGCCACGTGTCATCACCAAATTTCAAGGGCAGAGGGGCGGAGAAAAAGTCAATTTTTTCCATTTTTCCAAAATGTTAAAAAGTCAAAAAGTGAGCCCGAATTCATTCCCAATCATATTTTGACACGTGGAGGGCCCAGATTGAAGGAGAAAGAGCAGATCAAGGGTAACTGTACATTTTCATTTTTGGCCGCCATTTTTGCTCCAGGAAGTGTGGAAATGTGAATTTTGCATCATTTTTCATCAAATTTTTGGTGAATTTGTGTCCTTTGTGCCTGCAAAGATCAATGCAAGTGGTTTTAGGGATTAATTTGTAGATTTGAGGTGTTTTTGAAATAAATTTTTACTCAGGCCCATGTAAAACGTGAAATATCAAATTATAAAGTTCAGTAATCAAATTTTGGAATGATAAGGATGAAATGATGAAATGAAAGGGGTCTGCATGCTTGGAGAATGAAAACGTGCCTCCACAATGGATAATGATGAAGGATTTGTAATGATTCGCCATTTTGAAACACCTAGCAACTTTTGTTGCAAATTTGTTAAATGTCCCTATCTGTGAATCATGTTGGAATTTTGTAACAAACTTGATGTTGGGCATATTCTTTTCTTGGGAAAGAAGGATCAAATGTAATTGAAAGTTATATAATGCATGTTTTGAGACATGCAAAAGGTTGGAGAAACTTAGAATTTCACAGAAAATATGGGAAGAAGCCCATTCTCTGAGAAACCACCTGAGAACCATTTCTAATTCCTTTTGCATCATATTTGTATCATGTTGAGTTGGTTTTAGTTGTAAAGCCATCAACAAGCTCTGAGATTGTTCTTATAACATTCCCCTGCTGATAAATTTGATCATTTCTGGATTATTTTGTGTTGTCTCTTGGCAAAATTTGCATGCACTTATGTTCTAGAATGTTTTAATTTGTGTTTTTCTCCTATTATAGTCTTGTGTTTGAAAAATCTTTTGATCATACATGGTCTCATTTCTTGTTGATAGTTTAGTGGCATCTGCAATCTCACATTCAGAAGAGCTTTCATCTGATAAAGAGATAAATAGATTTAAAATCACTTTACCTTCCTTGAATTTTGAGATTGTTGTAAACCTTTGGGTGCACCTTAGGTCATGATAAAATAGAGATTTCTGGATGCTTTTTGGTTCATCTACTTCAAGATTTTGTGGCAGGTTATCAAATATTGTGTGGAAGAGTGCAGATCTAGGCCTCCATTTGGTGCACATATCCTGGTTGAAGGAGTATCTCAACCCTTTTGAAGCATTCTGTTGTGTGGGTCTTACAAATTTCTTGCAAAGGTCCTCAAAGAATTTGGAAAATTCTGGTTAGTCTTGTCTAAAATCTCCCACCAAAAATTCATTCAGAATAACTAATCCTACCCCATACTACCCCTGCATTGCATTGTGTGTCAACAAAAGAATACAATCCATTTACAAAAATGCACAAAGAAAATCAGGATCATACCATGTCTCTAGTAGCCTCAGCCTTGTCTTGAAAGCATTTCCATCATTTAGTAGTGACAACTCTGTTGAGTTTGAATAATGGAAAATTGATCATGTTTTCCCAAGGCCATCTCCATACAATATGCACAGTATAAGGATATCTCCACCTCCTTCACAAAAAAAAGGCTGCAATATAGGTTCTCTTACCTTGGTTGAAAGGCACAACCTAAAATAGTGAGGATTAGATCAAAATCCTTTCAAGGTGCTACCCAAAAAAAAAAAACTCTAAATTAAAATCACAAGAGGACTTACCATTTATGCGGGGATAATAACTTACCTCCACTAATGCTCCCATCTTGCGAGCACATGAACTGAAAATGAAGTAATGACAACATATATATATATATATCAAACAAACCCATTTTTCAATTCATTTGTGTATATTGACTTGGTTATTTTTAGCTCTGGACCTTTAGTGACCATTTTTCATTGAAAGGATAGTCAAAATGTTCGTTGTGAGATCATGATCATGCATCCATGACCATAAGTTCGACCCGCATTGTCTAAGGTTAGTTTTTCTCACTTGTGTGTTTTTAAACCTAAAATTTCATTATATTTACCTAGGAGGGGTTAGTTTTGAAATTTCTTATTTTTAATGAGTCTCTAGGGGGCGCTTACGGGGTAGTCTTTTATTTTGTTAAAAATGGTCTAATTTTTACATTTTAAAAAGTTTTAGGGCTAGAAAGTTGTGCGATGAGTCGATTCAGGATGCCACCTTGAGTAGGGTGGTGGTCGTAGAATTTCCCCTGCCAAGGTGGCGGTATTGAAACCATTGCCATGCACCCGGTGGTGGTTCTGAACAAAATGACCAAAAATCATACTAAATTAATTTTTTCATATTTTTGATGTTTTGTTTTGAGCTTGTTTCCTTAAATATGTCACTAGCTTGATCCTTTTTATGTTTTTGTGGAGTGCGAGAAGAAGGAAGATTCTATATATTGGAGTCACGAGAGTGAATGTGATTGGCTCCACATATTTTGGATAAGTTTACTCAGACGAGAGCGATACTCTTCAGAGAGCAAGCATATGGAGGATTGCACAGGTGCCCCATGTTACTCTTTCTAGTCACATACTATGTGACTTATTCTCTTATTAGGACATAGACCGGAACACTTTCTAGTTTCCGGGTGCCAAGGATGAGTGGAATATCACCTTGGAGGATATGTATTGTATTCTTGGGCTTCTGATACTTGGCGGGAGGATGACCTTGGAGATATCGGATCTAGGTCCGTGATGATTCGATGGGCCACCTATATGAGAGATTTCATGGTATCACTTGGTTCGAAGAAGGGGATGAAGGTCCAATCCATTGCTACTGCTCCCATCCCTATCATTCGCAAGGCCATCATGGGTATCTTGGCCTCGCGGTTGATCGGGGACAAGGGAGGTGATACACTACTTTATTGTTGGGCTCCCATTATTTCATAGATTGAGGCACATGGCCACACCTATGCTTGGGGATAAGGAATCCTAGGAACACTTAGCAAGACTTATACAAGATTTTTTTAGGCTACGGGGATATTTATGGATCCATCCTACACTAGTTATGAGCTGGGTATATGAGTGCATCACCCCCTATGGGAGGGGAGTTCCAGTATAGGACCCGGGGTTTTCAAGGCAGCTAGATGGAATATGATGTCGGTTATCGGGTACCACATCACCCAGTGGCTTATCTAACTACAATAGACATGGTGACCACTCCATACTAGGACATGCTTGGTTGTGGGGATAGGAGGGGACCACCTTGGTAGCTTGCTCCACTACTAGCTAGTTCAATGACAGTATATGGAGGGTCAAGATTCACCCATTCGTCTAAGATTCTTAGGATTTTAGTCTCCCTTATATTGATATGTTACCCCCCATGTAAACTATGTAAAATACCATCAAGGAGGATCAAAAGGGCCCTAGAGGAGATACGGGTTGGAAAATGGCGAGTCTAGGAGTTCTTATTATAGTTAAGCAAGTCATTCATGCGCAATGGGAAACTTGTTCCCCTCATGTACATTTACTCTAGATTGAAGCTGCACCCAATCACAATGGGGAAGAGGATGAGCCTATAGACATGGACTCGACCTTGAGGAGTATACAAGAGATGAGACTAGGGAGGATTTAGTTAAAGAGAAGATAAGTGGAGAGGAGACATGTGGAGAGGATACGATGATGAGGGGTTGGGTGTTGAGGATGTAAGGGTAGCTCACATGGAGGAGGAGGAGAGTGATCTTAAGTGGCATGACACCCGGAAGATGCTAAAATCGGGGCAGCAGGAGGCAAGCCCAAAGAGGGAGACCTTGGTCTTAGATGAGCCACTTCCTTGGGATGAGGGAGGAGGCTAGGGATTTGTTATGAGTCACTTGTAGCTTAAGGAGGGGAGGAGGCACACTAGGCACTGTAGCAACACCTCCATTAGTGCTAGATGAACCCACATGGATGCTAGGATATCTAAGTATGTTAATAATCTTCTCGACCTTTTTATTTGGAAATTTTAATTGGTATATATATATATATATATATATATATATATATATTTGATTTTGTAACTTTCTAACTCGTCGTTTCTTATTCTTTTTCTTGCAACAACTACATAGGAGTGGAAAAATCTTATTTGATGAGCATGTGTGGACACATTATTTATCCCCTTGGGGAAGACCCAAGCTGAGATGATTGAGGACATAGGAAAACCACTTGCAGCGACAAAGTAGACACACTGCGACGTGTTTACACCCATTTGGAGGGTAGCGAGAGATCACAATTTCTCTCCATACTCGGGTGACGTGTACGAGATAGTTGAGTTATTTATGAGGTAAATTCATTCTCTTAGTGATACCATAGCTAGTGGCCACCACCATGATAACTCCCACCATTCAGTGCATTCTCATCGTTGTAGCCACAGTAGGAGTCTTGGACGTGGCCGTGCACCATCCTAGGGATCCCATAGGGATTGATAGGCTATTGGGACTTTTAGTTCTTATTTTCCATTTTTTTGAGTGTTTATACAATTTTTTTGTATATCTCGGGCTCATTGCAAGTGTTTTGACCATGCCTAGTGCATGATGGCATTGTACCTAAACTCAATTTATTATTGTATATATACTCTCTTTTTGCTCAATAATTAATTGTATCTAAGTTGATTTCTTCTAGTTTTATTTCATATGTGTACTCTAGATGTTTTAGATTTTTGCTTTTGTATTCTTTTCGGAATTTATGAAATGGATATGAGTGCTAACAAAATGATTTATTTTTGTGTTTTGTAATGTTGATATATGATAATGTAAACACATTGTAATGCTAAACTTTTATTTCTATAAGAAATTTTTGATACTTCATATTGTTTTGGAAAACCATGGTGATAGAGTGACATGATTGAAGGATGAACTTTCCTCACTCATATCTCCACACACCTAGTAAGATTTGAGGGCTCAACACAAAAATATAGGAGGTGAGCAAGTCACAAAGATTTGTTAAATGGTAAAGATGAGAGAAAGAGAAGGATTTGGCAAAAACAAAATTGAAAACCTACCACCTGACTCTATGCAAGTTTGCTACATATTTTAAAATGTGAATTGCTTTCCAGTTTATCTAGACTTAGATCTATAGATGGCCACTTGGTTTACAAAATCTTGTTTTGAGGTTTTAAACTCTTTTTGGAATTTTGGACATCTAACTCACTTTGTTTTGATTTATGATTTCACTGTATTTGAAGGAACTATTTTTAACTTTCTAATTTTTGAAAGAGACCCTCTACACCTTGCCCCATGCTGCTAGATAGGAAGCATGGGTTTATCATGATGGACAAGGCATAGGCGAGTAAGGGAACTTCTCTCCTTTCCCAACCCTATGCCACTAGTAAGAGACGCATGCTCAACACCGAAGGTTGGTAGGGAAAAGAAATGTGTAAAATAAAAAATTTCATTGATTTGCAGTTGACATGTTTATCTAGGAAAAATGTTTAGAATGTTCTTATTTCCAAAGAGATGTATATGGGATAGATGTGACACCATGAAGCTTCTAGAATAGACCATAGACAAAGACACCTAATCTAGAAGAAACTATGAGTAGAACCAAGTATGCAGGCCTTGGTATGGTTAATGTCAAAGCTTGTCTTTTCTTGTTTGAACTGATGAGATGATTTGGAAACAATTGGTGATACCATGAATATTTGAAGAGATATGATTTGAATGTTTTACAAATATTTTCAGAATTTTGTAGAAATTATTGTAAGAATAAGTCCCTTGATTACAAATTTATGAAATGGAGAAGCAGATGAAAATGCAATGCAGATGCAGTAATGTACATATGGAAATGTAGGTGAATCATGTGTAATACCTCTTTAGGTGAAGAGAGTTGACGGATTCACTAAAATATTCACCTTCTAGTGTACACAGGTAAAATGCCCCATTTTTGTAGTCTTCTATTACTCGATATGGGCCCAACCACCTAGGCCTGAACTTCCTACCTTCACCAGTTTTTTTCTATCTAGATATCAAGTCTTAATACCAAATCTCCCTCATATATTTCACATTCATAAACCCTCTTGTTATACTTCCGGCACATCCAGTCAACATAAGCTTTGTGTCATTGTTCGGCATTGAGCCTAGCCTCATCAAGGATTTATAATTGAGAGAGTTACGCCTCTCGATAGGATTCTTCTCCCAAAATTCCCTGTAATGAGATGTAGAGACTAGGTATTTTGACTTCGAGTGGTAGAACTGCTTCTACACCGAATACTAATGAAAAGGGGTTACCCTGTTGGAGTTCTTATTGAAATATTATAAGCCCACAATGTCGGGCATAACTTTAAATGTCAATCATGTTTGTTTTCCTTAACCATTTTAAGGAGAATGGATTTCTATGTTTTGTTCATTTCCTCATCCTATCCATGTTGTCCTAAGGGTAATAAAGAGAGGCCATGTGATGGTTTACCTTGAACTTCTCACATAGTTCACTTACCTTGTCATTCTTGAAATACATGCTAGTATCTAATATAATGACCTACCGGACACCGTACCTACAAATAATCTGGTTTAGAATGAATTTAGCAATTACTGAGAACCTAGCACAATGATGAGAGGCATGACCTCTACCCATTTTGTGAAAATTATGTGGTCGTGATTATAAAGTTATGGGCGTCAGGTGATGAGGGATAAAAATTCCCTATCAAATCTAAACCCCATGCTGAAAAGGGCCATGGTATCGCAATTGGTTACAGAGCCTATGCCGGTATGTAAATCTCATGTGATAACTCTTGGCATTTATGGCACTTAAGCACAAACTCTACTACATCATGCTCTAACGTGAGCCATAATTATCCCATCCAATGTATCTTCTGAGTAGTGGCGTGGCCTCCAAAGTGACCTCACATACTCCACTATGTTATTTGTAAAGAATCTTGTCGAATTCTTCTTCATCAATGAATCTTAATAACATTACATCAAAGGATTTGTGATAGAGCACTTATTCCATAATCATGTACTTAGCAATTATAATGCGTAACCATTTCCTTTGTTATGACATAGCCCCTTTGGGGTATGCCTTGTCCATAATGAAATTGATTATGTTAGTGTACCAAGGACACACAGTGATTGGGGGCTTGATCTCTACATGGTATACACACTCATATGGAAATTCTAAATCAACTAGGTCACCTCCATCCATTGGGTTATCAACTAACCAATCTGCAATAACTTGTCCTTTTATAAACTTTTGATTAATGAAGGTCAACTTGAATTCACCCATTAGCATTATAAAGTGCCCAGATCTTTTAGATAGTGAACCTTGAATTAGATAAGTCCAAAAATGATCAGTTTTGATGATCACCCTTGTTTCCTAGTTCAACATAATGTCTCAACCACTTTATTGCAAACACTATATCCAAGTGCTCCTTTTCTTCCTGTGTGTAATTTGTCTCATAGTCAAGAAATGTTTGACTAATAAAATAAATTTAACGTTCACGCTTATCATCATCTTCATGAGCTAACATGCAGGCTAGTGAGACATTTGTTTCCCTTGAATATAGAATGAGGGCCCGATCTGATTTGATTTAGAAGGCGTAAGTGTAGGAGGAGAGAGTAAGAATCATTTTACTAATTCAAACACCTCATTGCACTCTTCCATCCACTCAATGCAGTAATCCTTCTTTAGTAAATTTTTGATCGGATGAATAGAAAAGGTTAGATCAGGGATGAACCTTTGAATTACACCGATTTTCTACGTAGAAAATAGCTTATACCAAATTTTTTTGATGGTGAGGTCATCTCTAGTAATCTTTGCTTGGATTTTTGCCGGATCTACATCAATCCCTAATGAAGATATGATGTATCCCAAAAAATTTCCTCTTGTTATAATGAATACGCATTTATTTGGATTTAGCGTGACTTTGTATTTGATTAACTGAGAGATAATGACGTGAAACACCTCAAGGTCATCCCACCATTTTCTAGCTTTGTCCAAGAGGTCATCAACATAATACTCCACAATATTTTGGATAAGATCATGGAATATATATGTCATGGAGCGTTGGTAAGTTGCTCCAGCGTTCTTTATCCCAAATGGCATGACCATTTAGCAAAAGATTCCCTAAAGAGTGATGAAATTTTTCTTGGTCTGATCCTCCTTAGAAATCCTAATTTGGTTGTATCCCAAAAATCCATCCATGAGAGACAACAACTCATAACCAGTTGTTGTGTCAACAATAACATCAATGGAGGGTAGTGGGAAATCATCCTTGGGACACACTTTGTTAATTTCTCAAAATTCAATACAAATGTGGATCTTCCCATTCTTTTTGAGAATAGGAATGATATTGGATACCCATTAGGAATAGTATGTAGACACCTAAAATTGGTTACTCAATTTAATGTCCCCGTGTTCGCTTACCTATTCTATTCTCGGGTAACCGGTGCACTTTTGTATCACTATTTCTCTCTTAGGGTATTAATTAAATATCTAATTAAAATGCCTATCCTAAGTTTGTTCCACCCCATTATATTTCACCCATGGATAATTAAACATTAACCATGTAATTCTATCTTTTACATTTATTCCAACTACTTATTCACCCCATATCACTTCCCAACCTCTCGTGTCACTATTATCCATCCATCCCACCTATTTCTCCTCTCCTAGAACCGTGTAGTGGGATTTTTCCTGTATTTGAGTTGGAAGGATAATATTCTTATCCTCACAACTCATCCCTTTTTGCCACTTTGGGAGTCTCTGTTCCCTAATTAGCACCGACCGGTCCTCGATCGATGCTGATTTTTGGAACGGCGTTGATTTTACCTCGGTCAGTGCTTTGAATATAAAAAATGACTGAACTCAATTATGGTTAGACGGTAGAGACTTGAGAAATAGTGAAAAGCTTGAGCGAGCCTTAGAATTATCAATCGAGAGAGAGAGAATTCTATCCAGATCAATCCCTGAGAGGTGCACCATTATTCTACCCTCATAATATCAATATTGCTTAGGTTCTTCAACCTCTGGGTGACTCCATTTCTCCATCCAGCCAAGGCGGAACTCTGTCCACATCTCTGCAGCTCCTACGGGTCTCCACAATCCGATCATCATCAATCATCAATCAAGATTTCTATGATTTCTTCCTGGTCGATGATGACCTAGGTATGGTTGATGCCGATTAAGCATCAATCGACACCGATTTGTCCAAATCAACGCCATTCCAAACCATTGACGTTGATCACTGTCTGATCAACGCCGACTAGTCTGCAGAAGGTACAAAATCTAGGTGACACAATTTCATCTTTGTTTTTATAGTTTCCTACTTTCTTTCAGTTTCTGCTGCTATTTTTACATTCTATCTACAACTTAAAATCAAAAAATCTAAAATTTCTTACATCTTTTATCATGTATGCCTTTATTCTTAATTGAAAACGTGAACTGACATCCACCAAGGAAGCTAATCACTTCTTGGCCCACTTTCTGGGTAGTTCACCCTTATATCTTCTAACGTCATCTTTTTTTGTCAAGTATTCGTGCATCATAGGTTTCTTGGATCTACTCCACAAGATTGCTCATGTGCACCCATCTTAATTCCATCAGGCTTTCTTTCCATCTACGTCTTTGAATCTTGTCCAATTAATCAGGTATCGACTTTATTTGAGTTTTTCAGGGTTTTTGTGTTTAGTTTGGTGCATTAACTTGGATAGGTAACAAGCACAAAAATTCTTGATCTACATTCGACACACTGGTGGGACCTTACCAAAGTCCCTTATTGGTAAGTTCATCTCTTTTCTAGTTTTGAGCTTTGTTCTTTTTCTTCACTGATTTTCATCAGTTGTTCTTAAGCATTTCCTTTCATCATTTCGGTCTTGCTTCTTTCATTTCTAAATTTGCAAAGTTAGGTTCCTTCTTTTTTGCAAATCTCAATTCCAATTTCTATTTCTAAGATTAGTAAATCCTTCATTTGATTTCAAAGTTGCATTTTTGATTCATCTCTTTGTGTAAAATTGTCATTTCCTTGAAATTTTTCTAGTTTCTTAAAATAGAAATTTCCTTTCCACTAGTATCTAGTTATCTGGATATATCTTGTTGGATTTGTTTACGTGTTCTGCTTAACCTTGTTTTGCGGAGTGGTTTTCTTGTTTGTGGGATTTTTTGAGGGGAAGAGCTCAACAACGTGCTTTTTGAAGTCCACACACCTTGGAGAGCTAAATCTACAGGTATTTCTCTTTTGCGGTGTTTTCTCCTTTTTAAGAACTTAAAAAGAACTTGTTTGTTTGTTTTTTATCACACTCAAACACTTCGGTTTTGGTCCTTAAAATGAATTAATCACATTGGGAAATAACTTGTTTGAATTTTCTTCATTGAAGTCAAACACTTCAGTTTTAATGCTTAAAAAGAACATTTTCTTTTTCATTTCTGTTGTATGTTCTTCACCTAGTTCTCTAAATAGGTTGGAAAATTAATCAAAATCGGTAGTGACACTATTTGATTTTTTATTTTTCACCCTTGCACACAAAGCCAAAATCACTAGGTATAAAGCATTTAAACAAAAACTCCTTCCCTGGCCTCACCTACTTAGAAGTGACATCCAAGAGGAAGAGCCTATGCGGTACTCAGCCGCGCTATAAATTCATGAAAGTTCTGGTATATATTGGCAAAGCACCCAACTCCCTTATTGCGGGGGTGTGTGAAGTGTGGGGTAGGACCCTATATCAAGCCATGTACCAGTTTTTACCTGAAATTCCTTCAGGACTCCTCACCAAAACATTCCCTAAACCATCCTTAGTTTGGCCAATTGAGTAGTCCTTGTTCTAAAAAGCCTTCCCTAACATTTTCTTTCTTAAAAGCATGAAAATTTAAAAGAGATAATCACCTACACTGCTTGAATTGTCTGTGCATTAATTAGGTTAATCTCTTTCTATGTTTGTGCTTGTTTATGTCGGTCATCACCCGGTCACAATCTAGAAAAATGGCTCAACTGGCCTCTTCCTCATCTGAGACCCCCGCTAATTTGGATGTTTCGGCACCCCTCAGGTCTTCTTCAGGACCAATATTAGTTGGTTCCCCATCTTGGTTGTATAATCCTTTCTATTATCCTAAAGTGATCCCATCATGACTAGCTTCCCCAATCCTAGAGGTGCCATCTACTTTTGATATAGAGTATGTTCCTCGCAGAGATCCTGAATTTCAGGCACTCCTTGACCACAACCTGGTAGCCCTTATGGACTACTTAGTGCATAAGTCTACTCAAATATCTGATCATGGACCACCAATCCAGCAGGTTTACGATTATCCTCATGAGCCATCCCAGGCTCTCATAGAATAGTTAGCATGCTTCTTCTCGCCTCGAACCATGAAAGAAGGTGGCGCATCTATGCCTCCTTTTTCTCTTCCACCAACCATGTCAACTAGTTCTCAAATGACGTTGCCTATCCCTAGTGTAGCAGTTGCCTCAGCTACCCCACAACCTACTTTTGAGAGGCCCTCTTCTTCAGCTATGATGAGTGCATCCACACTCCCACAAATTGCTGTCAATTCTTCTATGCCATCTATTGCATCTCAGGGTCAGTATCTCTCTTTGAGCCAACCCCCTCCTACGAGTCAATCAGTTCCTCTTTCTCGTCTTCCAGCTGATCTTTCTTCCAATGCTCCAACGATAGTGGATTTTACCCATCCCTTGGCATCGGCACCCTTAATAACTAATCTAGCAGTCAAAATCCTCATTCAGAGTTTGTTTCCCACATCACAAACCATATCAAATCAAATCAACACCCACATTCCTCAATCCATTCCGATTCAGTCGGAAAGTGTAGGAACCCACCAATCACAGGCTCCATCTTTCATTCAACAACCTTTCTCTCAACCACTTGTCATCTCACAAAGCCTGTTTATACTCAAGCTCCTTCACACCAAATACCTTGCCAAGCATCACCCAAAATGCCTAGTTATTCCTCTTATCATCCTATTAATCAGCAGATGAATCCCCCATTAACACCTTAGAAAAACATACCATTCACTTCTTATACGGGACATACCAACATGCCCCCTCCTCAATCTGATGTCGTCCAAATTCTTTTCAAGAAAATCACATACCTAGAAGCCTCCACCAAAGGGGCTTACCCTTCATACTCTTTTGAAGAAGTATGTAATGAACCAATTCATCCATCAGTGGCTTTTAAGCCTTATCCTCCCCAATGGGAACTTCCTAAGTTCTCAAAATTTCATAGTCGGGAGGATCCTCAACAACACATGTGAGCATTTAAACACGCTTGCTACCTTATAGTCTAGGACTAGGAGCTTATGCTCCGTACCTTTCCTATGTCTTTAGCAGGGCCCACTTTAGACTGGTACAATAACATACCCCAACATTCTCTATTTTCTTTCTCTCAATTAGCCTAGATGTTTGTTGAAAAATTCTTAATAAACATCACACATAAGATCTCAATCACAGATCTTTATAACATTTGTTAATTTGATGATGAGTCTATTACAGAATTTGTCACTCGTTGGAGAGGAATAATAAATCAGTTGTCCTTCTCCCTCCCTCAATCTTAGCAAATCGAGTTGTTTACTCAATCTTGTGCCAATCATATTTATTCCACTTTAAGGATTCAAACCTTTCATACATTTGAATAAGCCTTTACGATGGCATGCAAACTTGAGTCTCGTGCCATTGAACAAGGAAAGTTAAAACTTCACTCTAAGTCTAAACCAGATTTTTCTCGGTTTACAAAATCAAACCCTTCTTCTTCTAACAAAGACAAGAATCAGGGGTCCACAAATGCTATCGTCTTAAAAACATCACGATCTGATAACACTTCTAATCAAACACCTCGGAGAGACTCTTCATCTTCTCGAAAAGGACCTCCATCATCTCGGTCTTTTACTTCGTTGGGGGAATCATATGCTTCTATCTTAGACAAAATGTTGGAAGTTCACATGATCGAACTTCCTCCTATTAGAAATTTTGATGAGAACCAAGAACGACCATTCTGGTATCGTGAAAATGACTTTTGTTGTTATCATAGAAACAAAGGCCATGACATTGAATGATGTCAGACCTTCAAAAATCTCATCCAAAAATTCATTGATAGAGGTGAGCTCATTCTAGATAACCCAAATTCCCCCCCAAATCAGGTACTTGACATTTTAAACAACCTTTTCCAAATCATTCCCTAAACAATGATGCTTTGGGGTCTCAAAAACCAAACACGCATACTATCAACTCCATTTCTACTGATAGTTCTTCTTCTAATTCTGAGCCATCTACAAACATGTCAACTGAATCAAAACTTCCTTCCACTCCTTCAAATTCTGAGATTCCACCATCCTCGGATGGTCCATCTTTGAGTCTTCCTTTATTGTTAGAGACAGAGTCGTCTCCCTCTGCCTCTCTATCTGATCTTCCATCTATACCTGAGACAGTGTCATCTTCATCTGTCTCATCATCAGATATTCTTTCGGTGCTTGAGTCATTTACATCCCTTCAAATTTCCACTATGAATACTTCTACTTCTATCACTCCCATTTTTGCCATGACCATGCCTTTGGTCAACATACCCATAGTTGTACCAACTTCTATGCCTTTGGAAGCATCTTCGATCTTGACTCTTCTTGTCTCTTTTCCTACAAGTAATTGCACCCATAATTACTACATCTGAAGTACCCTCCTCACAAGAGGCTACTTCTTCATTACCTACCTCTTTCACCATTAGTGCTTCCTTGCCTATTAAGGAAACATCTAAAGAGATAGCATCGACACCCATACTTCCGACTCTTGGACTCAGACATAAATAGTTGGAATTTAAGTCTAAGGTCACATCATTGGTATCGTCTCCTTTACTTCCTCTCGAAATGGTTACAATCACCTTATGCAGTCGAAGTTGTCACCATCCCTAAAAAGGGAAAACCAATATTTCGGACCATCAAAACTCTTGGTGCCCTCCCTCAAAAATCCCTCTCTACGCCTCATAAAAAAGTGGATTTATTCACTGAAAAGGCGTCTTCTTCTATAACACCATCTTCTTCACTAGTGCCTCGTAAAGTGGATTTACCTACTGGAAAGGCATCACCTCTTTTATCAAAACCATCATCTTCATCACCAAAAACCAAGGCACCCTTTGTGCCTCCTATCAAATCTATTTTGGGAGCTCCTCCCCCATCTAAATGATCATTTGTTTGATCAAGTAACCTTCTTCATCTCCGAAGACTAAAACACGTGTCATGTCTTATCATATTCAAAATCTATCTTAGGAGATCCTCCACTAAAATCAATCTTGCCTCACTTGCTTCCATCTCAAGCACCTAAGGCTGCTTCTCCCAGTGTTCAAAAGAGCAAAATAGTCCCTAAAAAGACTGTCAAACTAGATATGCAGGCTCTTTTACCTCAGTAGTCTGCTAAGATTAAAGAGGTGCCTCCTTCACCTCTGTCCACATCTTCGTCTACCAGATTTTATATTGAAATCCTTCACCAAATTATCCAATATTCATTTATATCACTTCCTCCAATCAAACCCTATAATCCCAAAGGAGTAAAACCTTCATGGTTCAACTCTGATGTGATTTTTACTTACCATCATGCTCAAGGTCATGACACTGAGGGATGTAAAGCCCTTCAATCTGTCATTAACAGCCTCTTGGAAGAAAATGATCTCTTGTTGGAGGAGGAAGAGGAACAAGTGTCTCCTGTCATCCCAACTACATCTGAGCCTGAATGGTCTATTCAGGCCCCCAATTCTATTGATATCACTCTGGATGATCTTCCACCCTCTCAAATCGACGTAATTCGTATTGTCACACTAGAACACAATGGTACGATAATCCATCATCTTCTACAACTCCTTGACCACGAGTCATTATTTCTACTACCCCCGAAGGAGCTCCTCCTTCCTCATCAGCCCCGAGACCTCAAGTCTCTATTCATGCTTCACCTCGGGCTCAAATTCCTATGTTAGTTGAGGAGAGTGTTATGAAACAACTCACCCATGCTCCGGTCAAAATGTCTCTTTTTGACCTCATTCAATCATCTCCCCAGCATCGTCAGGCTCGATTGATAATCTGTGCCACATCATGGTGAATTCAGATGAGCCGACCTTTTGAGATGGTTATCGGGTTGAATAGATTGTCAACCACCATCTCCTTTGAGGATTTTGAAATTCCTCCCCTTTCTTTTGAGGATTTAGAGGCTCCTCTCTTTATCACAGTTCAAATCAATAACACTATGTTAAAACGCACTATGATCGACAGTGGTGCTGCACTCAATGTCATTTCCTCCCACACATTTGAGCAACTTAAGTTACCAAATAATGTAGTGTCACCACCGCCTTTCGCCCTTCGATCATTTAACAATCAGTTGGCGGTTACCTTAGGAACTGTGGTCCTACCCATTCGGGTAGGCAAGAAACTTCTTCATGAGATTTTTACATTGTCGAAGGAAAATTCCACTACAATATGATCCTTGGATGCTCTTGGATCTGTACAATGCACTGCGTCCCATCAACCCTCCATCGATGCATAAAATATCAGTATGAGGGCAAAATCTATACTCATCTAGGAGACCCTTTTCCATCCGCACAATGTGACATGACCACAGGGTCTATCCCTCCAAAGGAGAATGTTGATTCTCCTGATGAGGCTTCATCCTCTTCCATACCTACAACAAAACTACCAGATCTACAAAATCTGGAAGATACATTGCAACGTTTTTCGCTAGGGAGCTTCCCCTTCTCTCTTTGACGCCCATCTCAAACCTAACGAGTATGGTAGGCCAGACAAACAACCTGAATATCAACCAGGTCTTGGCCGCATCATCACCATTGGTCTACCCAATCGATAGACTAACTTCATCTATGGTGGTCTTGATGCACCTCACTATCATCTAGATTCTCCTCCTAGGGCCAAACCCTATTCGATAGGGTTTGATTATCTACAAAATCTCGTGTTTGCAAAAACTTATCTATATTGATGTGCATGGAAGGGATTTGTCCTGGGAAAGTATGAATAGGGTGTGCATGACCTTGTGTCCATTCCAACTCTTAAACCACATCAAAAGTTTGGTTTAGGGTTCAAACCTCTCTTGAAACCTACTATCACCATTCTCGTTGAGCCTCTTTCCATTAAGGAACCATCTTCTCCCATTAGGTCTGAAGCTTCGTTAGATGTAGATGACACCATTTCCATCCCGCCTAAACTTTTTTTAGTCAATTTCATTTCCTTAGGTCCACTGACCTATAAGACTAATGGCAAATCCACTTCCATACCATTGGTCTTCCCCGAAATAGTCGGAGACGACTCTCCTACTATCAATACTATCCATTGTTCAGATGATGATTATGTCCTTACTTATCTGGGGGCAGAGGATTCTTATCTTCCTAAAACCATTCCTTCTGACACATCTACACTTCTTAATGAAGCCACTGTCGACCTTAATATAGGGACTTCTGAAGACCCTTGCATCATTAAGGTCAGCCAATCTCTTAACCCATAGGAGTTAGGAGACTTCACCGCCTTTCTTTCTAACCATCACCAAGCATTTTCTTGGTCATATGAAGATATGCCGAGCCTCAATCCTAACATTGTGGTCTGTAATATCGTTACTCTTCCAGACATCAAACCAGTTAAACAAAAACTGCGTAAGATGCATCCTCGTGTAGCTCTCCTTGTTAAAGAAGAGTTATAGCGCTTGCTTTCTGCCAAATTCATCCAACCCATTGACTATCCACAATGGGTTTCAAATGTAGTACCAATAACCAAAGCTACTAGGAAAATTCAAATTTGCACCGAATTTCAGGATCTTAATCTCACTTTCTGAAAGACGATTTCCCTCTACCTAATATTGACCAACTTGTGGACTTAACTACAGGCCATGAGATGCTTTCTCTTATGGATGGTTTCTCTAGGTATAATCAAATTCTCATCGCACTAGAGGATCAGCACAAGACTTCCTTCATAACTCCTTGGGGGACTTTTTATTATCGCATCATGCCCTTCGGTCTTAAGAATGCAGGGGCGACTTATCAATGCACAATGACCTACATCTTCCATGACCTCTTACACAAAACTGTAGAAGATTACGTTGATGACATCCTTGGTAAATCCAAACACCGTCAGGATCATCTTCTCATCCTTGTGCCTCTCTTTGAGAGACTCATTCATTTTTGTCTTCGCCTAAATCTATCTAAATGCGTGTTTGGTGTTCTCACTAGTAAAATCTTAGGATTTATCATTTCTATCAGGGGTATTGAGGTCGATCCTACAAAAATAAAGGCTATCATCAAGATGCCTCCTCCTTCCAACTTAAAGCAGCTCTATGGTCTTCAAGGATGCCTTCAATCAGTGCATCATTTTATCTCGCATATTTTAGACCGTTGTCAACCTTTTCATCATCTCCTCCGTAAAAACATTCATTTTGAATGGGATGAGCGTTTCCAAAAAGCCTTTGATGATCTCAAAGCTTATCTTCTTTCTCCACCTATGCTCACACCTCCATGCGAGGGGGAGCCATTCTATCTTTATATTTCGTGACTGACCATGCTCTAGGAGCCATGATCTCACATTGAGATGCTAATGGTAAGGAATAGGTTGTCTATTATATCAGTCGCACTCTTCATGAGTATGAAACTCACTATTCCAAAGCTGAAAAGTTGTGTTGTGCTCTCTTCTTCGCAACTTCTAAACTTCTTCATTACCTCCTTAATCATAAAACTCACATTGTTATGAGTGTCAATCCACTCAAGAAAATGCATGCAAAACCCTATCACAATGATCGTATCACTCGTTGGCTCATGCTCATGATAGAGTTTGACCTCGAGTTCATCTCACAAAAATCTATCAAGGGTCAAGTTATCACTGATCAATTAATTGATGCCCGTCTTACGGACACTCAAGTCCTCCTTACTCAATTCCCAAATGAGTAAATCCAACAAATCAATTTCGATCTATCTCCATTTAAAGTAAAACTCTTCTTTGATGGGTCCAAGTGTCGATAAGGGGAGGCGAGGTTTTGTCATGATTCCTCCTTGGGGTGCACCTATCCCTATCACACACAAGCTTAACTTTGAATGTACCAATAATATGGCTAAATATGAAGCCCTCATTTTAGGTCTTCAAAATTCCATTAATCTCGGCACTCACCATATCAAAATCTTTGGTGACTCTGAGCTCATTGTTAATCAAGTCACTAGTGTCTATCAGTGCAAAAATGATATCCTTCAAAAATATCACGATATCATTCTCTTTCAGCTTCAATCTTTTAATAAATTTACTATCCAAGCTATTCCTCACACTGCAAACCAATTTGCAGATATGATGGCTTCTTTAGCCTCACTTATTCCTCCATTCACTGAAGACTCGTGACTTTATGTGGTTGTTCAGTGTCTAGACCAACCATCTCATCTCAGGCAGTTGACTTCAATCAACGCCATCATGACTGACACTCAAGATGAGTGGTATCAGCACATTTTCAATTATCTATCCTACTCAGTGCTTCCTCTAGATTTGACTTCCAATGGCAGAAGATATTTTATCCAACGCACAAACCGCTATGTTATTCTGGGTGGAATCCTTTACAAACGTGGTTTTGAGGGTATTTTGCTTCGGTGCCTCAAAACCCCTAAATCATCTAAGGCCATTCAGGAGGTCCACGATGGTATCTGTGGTGGACACTTTGGTGGTTTGGTTGTGGCTAAGTGCATCCTACATTTAGGTTACTATTGGCCTTCTCTTAATCAAGACTACTGTGAATATGTCAAGAAATGTGTCAAGTGTCAACAACACACTAATCTTACACATATCCCTAGTCAGGCTTTTTAACTGCGCAGCAGATTTCTTTCCTTTTTCACAATGGGGTCTTGATCTCGTTGGTCTCATCAATCTGTGCTCTTCGTAGCGACATCACTCTATCATTACTGCCACATAATACTTCACTAAATGGGTGGAGGTTATTCCTCTTTCATCGACCAAAGCTAAACCTATTGTTGATTTTGTCTATCAACACATCATTTGTCACTTTGGTGTTCCTCACAAACTCATTACAGATAATGGCAAGTCTTTCAAAAATAAATATTTGTAGAAACTTTATGACACCTTCAATATTAAACTCATCTTTTCTTCTCCATACTATCCACAAGCTAACGACCAAGCTGAAGCTTCTAATAAAACTTTGCATAATATCCTCGCAAAGGTAACTAGTCAAGTTGGTAGGGATTGGCATTTACACATCCCTTTTTCTCTTTGGGATTATCAGACTAGCATTCATACCCCTACCGGTGCTACTCCCTTCTCTCTCATCTATGGGTCTGAGGCTGTCCTTCGTTGGAAATCTAGATTCCCTCTCTTCACGTCTCTCTCAAAGAGTTTGTCTCTGATGAAGACTATCGTCAAAACCATCTAGCATAGCTTGAGTTGTTAGATGAATGTCGTCTCAATGCTCTTGAACATCATCAAGTCTATCTTGAGCATGTCAAGCGTGCTTATAACAAGAATTTGTAGTAGCGTGACTTCCAAGTTGGTGATCTTGTTCTTAAAGAAAACTAAAATGTCACTACTCTGGAACAAAGTCAACATGGTAAGTTTTCTCCTAACTGGATGGGACCGTACGTTGTCACTCATAAGTATGGGTGGGGCTTATCACCTATCTTCCATGGATGGTATACCTGAAATGGAACCTCTTAATGCTTTGCATCTAAGGCCCTTCTACTGTTAAAATCTATCTTACACAATCTTAGTCATGAAACAGGTCTTTCATCCATCTGCAACCAGTCATGCATTTCGTAGTGATTTGGAACTATGTGGTTCTCCACATTATTTCTTTTTATACCTTAAATATGAGTACCGTGGCTCTACTCATGGCATTTTCCTTATGGATTTGTTCCTCCTCATGGTAGGAATACCTTAATCACTACTTCATCTACCCTAGGTGTTCATCTTGATCAAATCCACTTGGGGCATGAGTACGTGCTTGTATACATTTTCTTTCCCTCTATCTGATCTATCTGGTCTAAACTCAGCTTCTTCCAAAGCTAAAAAAAGATGCTATCCTAGTCCCAAAAGATAGACTGATCCCTCGAAGGATAGCTATCCATGCCTTATCAAATAAATAAAAACATAGACCATTCCTCGAAGGATGGTTACCATCAAATTCAAAATACAAACCACTCCCTTGAAGGATGGTTGTTTGTTTTATGGAATTTTGAGCCTTTGCAGTAACAAAATTCCTCTCTCGACCAGTTTTTTCACTTGTTAGCATCTCTGAAAGACTTCCTGTATTGATTAGTCTTTCCATATCTAGAAAACTACCCGCATTGATCAGTTTGCTTTTCTATCAAAAGGAAAATCATGAAGCTGTGATATGAGACCTTTTCGATCATATGGAGACCTTGTTTTCCCCATATGGGTGCGTATTTAATCCTTCATGTGTTCTAACGAGATGCATACTTATCTCTCATCCTTATCTACCTCCTAGATCTGGTTTGTGACTAACTAGTGTCAGGTTTATTTTATCCGTGTCTATGGCCTTATGTGCATCGTCTTTCGATTTACCATCAAGGTCTCTATTTATGGTTGGTTAGGGGACTAACTTATCATTATTTTCCTATCTAGGTGTAGTGATTTTTATTTCTAAGGGATAAGATCATTACATCACTTTCTTTTCATCAAATCAAATAGACATTACCCATGTTCATTTGTTATTTATCCAATTAAATTGACATTTAACATGTTAATTTAATCAATTATTCATCCATGACAAATCAAAATTAAATCACATCTATCTATCTGTATCTATCAAAGTTAAAAGCATGAGTCCAATCACATAACACAAAGATGCATATATATATATATATATGGCCTCAAATCGAGCCATATACATCGTATCAAAAATGCCTTCAAATCGAGGCTACATCAGTATATCTCTACAAATATCATCTCTATATAGTAAAATCAGACAAATGGAGAATGTTGTCTCCTCCTCCCTCCTCAGGCATGGGCTCTCCCTCCTGACCATCACCTACAGAACTGGAGGTTCCCACAGTCGTGACCCTATGACCTCCTCGGTTTCCCTCGGTTCTTGCACCCTATGATGCACCACAAAGCAATGGTTGTCGTTGTCCTCCTCACTTTGTAACGAGGCACATCTGGGGCATGTTGTGTCAAGGCATCCTCGTAGTATCTCACCTCGGCAAGGAGATCCTGATAGGTACTCAGACTCACCATGCTAGGTGCTCTCATCAGCACTACTATTGGTGGCCCTCCTGTTACAGCACCCTATGCCCCTGACTCTGATGTGGTGCCTGTATCACCATACTTGGCCTTGAGGGCCTCTCTGTGTCTATGATATCTATCCCTCTTTTGGATAGCTGTATCCCGCTCCTGAGGAGCGATGGCTCTCTCCTGTATCATTGTGTCCCTCTCCTCCCTTAGAGTCCTAATCTCCTCAAGAGCAGTCTGGTGTGTCTGTACCAAGGCGGCATGCTCTCCCTGCAGTCTCTCTAGCTCGCCATTGTATCCTCCTCATCTGACTCCACAGACGCTGTGAGATGCCATGGTAGCTCCTCATGATACCATGCCTCGTAACCCTCATCCACTCCTACATCATCATCATCATCTGTGGGAGGTAGGGCCTCCCTGAGTGGATCTGCTGGGACCAGTATCGTAGATCTATCTCCTTGCTATCCCATTTGTATGACACATATACAATCAGAATAATCTATATCAATTTGAATTGTCTCATCACCCGTATAAATAGGACTCACTCTAAAATCTCTAGCCTGCGACCCCTGACCACTTTGTTGTGTCTTAGCTCCACTAAGTGGGTGTCCTGTCCGGCCCATGTAGGATAGACCCTGTATGGCCTCCATATAACCTGTGATGGTGTTAGAGTCTTGAATCTCTAGGAATACCACTCTGACGATCTCCCTATATCTCTCAGGGGCCATGTCTACCTGCCATCGTCGAAACCCATACTCAAGGGCTCCCTCTACTCCTGGCATCCATGGAAGTCCGGATGGTCTAATCACTGATATGTGCTCATAAGCCCAATAATGGAGCACAAAACTGACATCTATCCCGGTTCATCTGCCTGTGGAATACATCCACAGCTCATGATATATTTGTGCTAATAGTGCATCGGTGAATGTAAATACCTACATGAACTCCAGGATATCACAGATGCAGTCAAGTAGGAGTAGTGGGAACCATCCACCTCCGGAGTATCGGTAGTGCATAGTATGAGATAGCCATCGGATCAATGCTATCAGTCTTCTCCTGGGGTCATCCTTCCGGTACTGTGAGGCTATCCTCACAGCCCCGGACACTATCTCTGAGTCATCTACCATGTCTCCATATAACCATACCAGGGCCCTCCTCTGTTACTCCCGTGGAGTAATCTCTATCAGTCCCTTGTGATCGGTAGCCTAAGGATCCTATAGATGTCCTCATGGGTGATAGTCATCTCACCTGTCTCAAAACCAAAAAGTGCATGTCTGGCTATCCCACCGCTACATCAATGCTCACATCAGCTCCACATCTCGGGGTACCCATCGATAATAATGGAAACCCCTAGTCGACTAACTCTAGATGGCGCCACTCATCATCTGTCACATCTGGTAGTATAGTCTCCAAGTAGCTCGGGAATAACATCCCGCATGTGTAGGACCTCTCGTGCCTGCATCCACAACATCAAAAATCGTCATTAGGTTCATATTTATCAAAATCAACATCATTAAAATTTCATCAAATTTTTTTCTCAAAGCTTCCAAATGTTTCATCTTTCCAATCAGCTCTAACCCATTAAATTAGCACCGTTTACTTTGATCGATGCCCATTGATTCGATCAATGTCGATTGCATACTAGTCAGCACCGATTTTGTCAATCGACGCCGACTGGGAGGCAGAGCACTAAAAACACTCTCTTGCCTCCTACTACAAACCAACACAAACATACAAGGCTAAGGAAGGACCACTTACCCCTGGCTGCATCCTCTTCCTCTTCTGACTGCTCCTAGAAGCTTCCATTTCACTCAAATTCAACTTTTGACTTTTTCTAAATCAATCGTCACAATGCAAATGAATCGTTACCATTCACCTTTTCTATATTTATAGATTTTTGGAGCGGTCGGCACCGATTATTTGGGTTGGTGTCAATTATTTGGGTCAACGTCAATTAGGTATGAGTTGACACTGATTGGCACCCATCAACACCGATTGTCTCTCATTAGGGCTGATCGGGTAGATCTTGATATATTTTGTCATCTCATCACACCAAGATGTGCTTCGTTCTCGTTTGATTATCTTGTCTTGCGCATGTGTCACCCGTAACACATTGTCACCATCATTGTGTCTTTATTTCAGGTACTTGTACCTTGTCGCCTTGCATAGCCCCACATGTGTGTCACTCGTAGCATGGCTTTGCTTGTCGTTCCCGATTGGGGCATCTCATCATTATATCTTTTGCATGTGCCACCCATAGCACACTTGTTCTACCTAGTCTGGCAGCATTTCTATTGCAAATTCCACTGTAGTGGCCATATTTCGATTTCTATGGTGGCTCTCCTCTCGAGGCCATCGCTTCATCCTTCTTGTCTAAGTGTTGATGCTTGGCTTGTTTATCTGATCATTGTTATGACCTTATTTCCGCCTTTTGGCACATATTTTCAGTGTTATCACCCATTCTCGAGTTTTTTTCCATGTACATGGGTAACTCACATTTTTTTATAACCTAAAGATAGCAGGTCTATAGGCACTAACATCGTCTCATTCGAAGGCCATCTAGTTGTCCCTACCAATGTGTCACTCTTTGGTTGTTACTATTTTGCAGTCACCTTTAACTCACAAGTCTGTAGCCACTAACGTCGTCTCATACGAAGACCATCTAGTCTACCCTACCAATGTGAGTTCCTTAGGTCACTACCTTTTTATTTTTTACGTGCGTCATCAATGATCAGATCTACTCCAGACATCTAGCTAGGGCATCCTCTCTTCTATTATTTTTCATCTACCTTTTTCAAACTTGGGATCGGTTGGCTTTTTGGGGCCACCCCATCCCTAGTTTGAGGGGGAGCACATCATCAATATTCTTCCTTTTCTTCCAACTCCTTGTTTTTGTCTCATAGCATTGCTTATCACAAGTTACTCAACAAAAAGGGGCAAATGTAGACACCTAAAATTGGTTACTCAATTTAATGTCCCCCAGTGTTCGCTTACCTATTCTATTCTCAGTAACCCTAGTGCACTTTTGTATCACTACTTCTCTCTTAGGGTATTAATTAAATATCTAATTAAAATGCCTATCCTAAGTTTGTTCCACCCCATTATATTTCACCCATGGATAATTAAACATTAACCATGTAATTCTATCTTTTACATTTATTCCAACTACTTATTCACCCCATATCACTTCCCAACCTCCCATGTCACTATCATCCATTCATCCCACCTATTTATCCTCTCCTGGAACTATACAAGTAGGATCTTTCCAAAGTGTTTGAGTTGGAAGGATTATATTCTTATCCTCAAAACTCATGCCTTTTTGCCACTTTGGGAGTCTATTCCCTGATTAGCACCAACCGGTCCTCGATCGACGCCAATTTTTTGGAATGGCACTAATTTTACCTCGGTCGGCGCTGACTATAAATACATGACTTGAACTCAGTTCTGGTTAGATGGTAGAGACTTGAGAAATAGTAAAAATCTTGAGCGAGCCTTAGAATTATCAATCGAGAGAGAGACAAAAATCTTTCCAGATCAATCCCTGAGAGGTGCACCGTTATTCTGCCCTCATAATATCGATATCACTTAGGTTCTTCAACCTCTAGGTGACTCCATTTCTCCATCTAGCCAAGGCGGAACTCTGTCCACATCTCTGCAGCTCCTGCGGGTCTCCACAATTCAATCATCATCAATCATTAATCAAGTTTTTTGTGATTTCTTCTTGGTCGACGACAACCCAGGTATGGTCAACACCGATTAAGCATCAATGACACCAATTTGTCCAAATCGGTACCATTCCAAACCATCAACGCTGATCACTGTCTGATCGACACCGACCAATCTGTAGAAAGGTATAGAATCTAGGTGACACAATTTCATCTTTGTTTTTACATTTTCTGCTTTCTTTCAGTTTCTGCTTTTTTTTTTACATTCTGTCTGCAACTTAAAATTAGAAAATCTAAACATTTTCTTACATATTTTATCATGTATGCCTTTATTCTTAATTGAAAATGTGAACTGACATCCACCAAGGAAGCTAATCGCTTCCCGGACCCACTTTCTAGGTAGTTCACCCTTATATCTTCTAACATCATCTTTTTCTGTTAAGTATTTGTGCATCGCAGGTTTCTTGGATCTACTCTGCAGGATTGCTCGTGTGCACCCATCTTAATTCCATCAGGCTTTCTTTCCATCCATGTCTTTGAATTCTTTCTAATTAATCAGGTATCGACTTTATTTGAGTTTTTCAGGGTTTAGTTTGGTGCATTAACTTGGATAGGTAACAAGCGCAGAAATTCTCGATCTACATAGTCAACTAGTTTGATGAACCCTACTTGCAAGAGTTTCATCACTTCTTCTTTCTCCATAAAATCCACCTTAGGCTTCATATGCCTTGAATTTTTTATTGGTTTGGTATTTGAATTGGTTACAAGGTTATAGATCACAACATCCGGAGTAATCTCCATCATCTCTGTGTAATTAAACATGAAATCTTTTGAGTGTTCTTTGAGAATATGCACGTGTATTTCTATTTCTTCTAGAGTTAGAGAGGATCCCATATGTATAATTCATGGTTCTTCCTCTTTTTTGATGTTTATATCAATCATTCCCTTTATTAAGGAGGTGTTTCCTTACTCAAAATCAGGCAGGGTTATAAATTACTCTAAATCCCCCTCTTCTCCTACCTCATAAATTTCAAGACCTTCCATAGGGGAAGACTCTATCATGGGATTTCCAAAGTAGGAAGAAGAATGTGGGATTAGGGAAACATCAACCCTTTTATGAGAAAGGTATAATTCCATGTACATGTTTAAATACCTAAGAGTTTCTTCATCAATTTCAACGTGGTCTAAGATGATAGAATTGTTCTCAATTTATTACGTATGTAAACATCGGGAGTTCTTGGTATTTACAGAACCAAAGGTTCATCATGAACCAATACCGTGAAGTTTGTATCTTCCAACTCACTATTTGGAGTGAAGTGGGAAGCAGAAGTTCCTATAGAGTCTATAAGAAGGTTTTGTTCTCATGGAATTGCTTCAATCGATATGAAGTTAAACCCTTTGTTAGATTAAGCACTTTTGTTTTCTAGAGTTGTAGACTCTCGACTCTAGTCTTGTACACCTTAGACACTTGATTTGTGACCAATTTTGAATCACCTAGCACTTGAATATTACCAAAACCCATCCTTTTGGCTATAATGAGGCCAAAAAGGAGGGCTTCATATTCAGCCCCATTATTCATACACTCAAAGTTTAACTTGAAGGAAAATGACGTAACCCTTCACTCGAGAGAGGTAGGGATCACACTTGCCCTGCACCGAAATGAAACATGGCTCCATCGAAATGGAGATTTCAATTTTTTTTGGAAAAATGGAATTTGGATCATTCTTTGTATCTTCTTCCTTTTCCTCTATTACTTCCACCATATAGAATTCATCCGCTTGAAGTGAGTTGAGTCCCGAGGGCATGTCCAATGCCCATAGATAGAATCAAATGGAAGGAGAATAGGTAGATCCTTCTCCAAAAACTTGACAATATTTGTTTTGGATCCTAACGACACTTTGTCTCTCATGATTATTTTTTCATCCTTGATCATAGGAATGCCCTCGATCAAGCTCGTGACTTCTAACTCTATGTGGGCACCATTTTTACTTCTGGTTTTGAACCAACTAGTTTTTAAGTTGATTTGTTGGAAGCTCGAACTCAGAATGGAATCCTGGTCTCTTCTTCAAATTTTCTAGGTGTATATTGAAAGGTTTTGGGTCACCTTGTGCCATGAAGACCTTCCCTAAGTGTAGGAATCTTACTTCTGAAACAATGTGGAGGGAATTACCTTCATGTGATGTATCCATGGATGACCAAGAATCATATTATAGTTGGTTTCTGATCTATAATATAGAACTCAATGAGAACCATCTTGGGTCCTAAGGTAACTGGTAACACTATAGTCCCTATTGAAGTTTCCTTGAGGCTATCATAACCCCTTAGCATATTTCATGTTGAGGAACAATTTATTTCTCCATATCCTAGTTTTTGAAGGAAAGTGAAGGGGACTATGTTAACTATCACCCCATCATCAACCATTGCGTGTTTAACATAGTTATTGTAGATCCATACTTGTAAATGCAAGGTTGGGTCACCTCTATGTGTAATTTCAGCATCCGTTGACATTTTTCTTATGTCGAACACAAACCCAACATCCCTCTCTAGCTGCCCAAGAGGGTAGACATCAAAGTCTATGTGGTTTACTTGCACTTCTGGAGGAGGAGTAACATTGATCAAATGACCAAGACCCAATGCTTCTAACAAAGCAGCTCTATGAGCAAGGAGTTCTTCAGTAAATCCAAGAAGGAAATGTGAGAAAAGGTCTTCATTAAGTCATTGATTAAATCATATACTCCTACTAGTTTGGAAAGCATTTTTGGATGTCCTCTGCTATTGGCGGGTAAATGGGTATCAACTATGATGAATAATCCTTAGTTCTTGTGGCAAAGTGTTAATATGAGGTTTGGTGTCCAATTCCACCAATCCCACAATTTTTGTTTGTTGGCAACCATCCAAGGGAGGTGCCACTTGTGGGTTTGAAGAATTTGAGGCTTCATGATTGTTGGTTCCTATTATAATCCCTTTGTTTGAACCATTGGGATCTATTCTACTATCTTTTGGGCGTGTAGGGAGAGGATCATTAAAGATCCTCGGTGTGTTTTGAGGAGAAACTAGTCTTGCATAGGTGTTTTTTGTTGGTGCTATTGGGTTTTCCAGAAACATGTCTACAAAGAGTTGTCTCTGATCTTTGAGAAAATATTATAGGAATTTGTTGTAATCATGATATATTCTAGCATCATGTTGGTGGACCCTGTGAAAACCGTAATGAAAATTAGGAATGTATTCACGAGGTCTTTGGTTTCGTTTTGTTACGATCTAAAATTCCGATCATTGTTTAATTACTGATTGTTATAATTAAATTATTGAAACCCCCCTGCCCTTGGTTTGGATACCCACAGGTATTGACTAGGACCTTGGGTCCGTACTTAACTTGGTTATTGAGGATGATTAGAAAACACAATGTTGGTTGATTGTAAAAATTTAGTGTTTATTTGATTATTGCCATTCATATTATTGTTGTTGTTGGTAGTGTTTGTATTGGGAGAGATAACAACATTAGGTTTCTTTGGCTGATTAGTGACACCATCAGTCATAACCCCATGATTCTTGTTAAGGACCTTTGGTCCCTGATTATTGTTCACGTTGTTGGGGTAATCAATTCGGAGAACACCCTCTAGTACCTCTTCGTAGCTCTTTAGTGGGAAGTTTTGGACTTCTTCCTTTATCTCTATTATGGGAGTGGAGGAACAAATCAAAAGTCTCTATCCGATCCTTGTTTAGAGTTCTTGTAGAGGAATAAAGGACCTATCTCCTCCTTTGAATGAAATGGGCAACTGACTCGTTGTGCTCTTGTTTGATATGATGGAATTATTTGATTCATGTCCTTAGAAGTTTGTTCATATAAAAATCCTTAATAAACTCTGTCATAAGTTCCTTAATGGAATGTATGAAACCTTCAAAGTATCTGTAGTACCAATTGAGAGTGATACCTTCTAATGTCTTAAGGGAAAATATTTGCAACAATTGCATCCCATGAGATCAACTCTTAAATAGTTGTTGCATAAGCTTTGATGTGTGTGTTAGGATATCCCTCCCCTTTTAATTTTGGAATATTGGGAAAGGGCCTTGGGAGTATGAAAACCCATATGGAGAATTCTAGAGGCTCCTTAAGATATTTAGAATAGGTCCCCATTGTGTATGTTTCAACCATTGAAGATCCTTTTTGGGGAGGTGGAGGTTGCATCAGTTTTTGAAATGGTGTAGTGTATACATTTTTTGGGGCATAAGGCATCCCCTGTGGCTGACCATATGGACTTGGGTAAGTGTACATATCCCCCTATGGTGATTTAGAATACATGTGTATGTAAGGGGTTGACTATTTTGATATAGATTTGAAGGCACAAAGCTAGGGAACATTGTATTTCTAGATGGTATGGTGATTGAGAACGTACTTCAGACATGTTCTTGTTGTGGATATCCATATGTGGCATGAGGGGGCATACCTAAGGTTCCCTGTGATTAGCAAATATCCAAGGCTTGGAGTTCCCATATAAACTAGAGGATTCTACGCAATAGGTATTTCTCCATAGCTCTGTGGATAGTGAGAAACTCTTGTTTGTCTCATATTAATTTTGAGTGTTTTAGACAAGCTATAATTCTTTGAATTTGTCTACTAATGCTAAGATGAAGTGACCCATTGATGGGGTGGATTTTTGTTTCAAAGTGCTTGTTGTTGAAAGTTTGGAGGTTGTTAAGGAGTATGGTATCCTGATATAAATTGTTTTTTTGTTCCGCCACCCCTCATTGTCCATGTTTTCCATTGTTGGATGGGTAGTGTTATTGTTTTGGAGCAAGACATCAACATGTCCTTGCAACCTATCAAAATCCCGGTTTATATTCTGGAAGTGTTGTTCACTTCTGGTATATCATGCTAAGTAATCCTCATCTAGAGGTGGGAGTTGGTCCAATGCATGCTAATGGGTTATTTGAACAAAACCCGAGGAGATGAACCTACCTTCCCCTGTGAAATTCATGTTGTTGGACATTGTTTTCTCAAGAGGATGGTTTATGTGATTTGGTCAAGCTCCTCAATCGGTACAAAGGAACCACCATTAGCTCCCTAAGGAAGAGGATTTTGAGCCTGAGAAGTTGAATAGTTATTTTCCCATGTAGAGAGTGAAGGTGATTGTTGTTGTCTACTTGTTTGATAGTTGTACACATCAAAACCGAGAGGGGTCAACTGTATTCATTGTATCCTGACATATTCAAGCTGTATAAGAATACTCACAAAATCATGGGAGAGAGGAAGATGTATGAAGAAATGGGAAACATTTAGAGACTAGCTCTTCATGTCGGGTTCACCAATTTGTAAGAAATAAAATTAACACATGACCTTCTTCGCACCTTACCTTTTGAGCTCGTTCTGGGACAATCGGTGTAGAATGGAAATGGGTGTGTGTGTGTGTGGTAGTGATGAACAAGATAATGAGGTAGCCTCATGTATTCAACACGTAATATCAATATCTATGAGTCTAAGGAAAATAAATCCATCCTAACTTGAAGTGGTGTAATGGAATGGTCGGATAGAATATCTACTATGAGGCTCAGTCAATATCAATATCTACTAGTATTTTGTCTACTAGTTGTGAAACACGTGAAAAGTGACTTGCGGATGCCTCATATAGATTTCTAGAAAATTTCATGGAAGTGAGAATGAGAGGCGTGATGAAACCACAAAGCCTACAGGAGGTTTTTTGGTCTAGTCCAGAAATCCTTATCCTAATCATTTGTTATGTTAAACATGGAAAGTTACGTAACAATGTTAGGTGGAAGTGGGAATGATCTAAATACTAGTGCACATAAACCAAAGTGTCAATGTTTAATTGGTCAGCAAGCCCGTTGGGTTATGGGACCTGGGGATCACAATCGTGAACTTGTGGTGGATGTGGTCTTTATATGGTCATATGCGTAATCAATCCCTGTTGCCTAGAGTAGTCCAATAATCATAGGTTTGATCAGCTACAATTTTTAATGTGTTTAATTGTTCTATCTTCTTAGAATACCTAGCAGGTGTGCATAAAACTAACAAGCATAAACCCATATCAATTTCGGTCAACAACTTGGGTCCATTGGGTTGTGGGACCAATGGATCATAACTGAATGTTTTCTCTTGTTGTGGACCTTTGATGGTCATGCAGAATTCATTTGAATTGATCTTTATAATGAAAACTAACTATCAAAGGAAATTTAAACTATGTTTTTGGTATTTTCATAGTATATCTGAAAAAAATAATGAAAGAAAAATAATATAGTAAAAGTAAATTTTTTTTATCTTTTCTAGTATTTTAAACAATACTTATAATCTAATAACTTAATTTAAATACAATTAATCAGCTAGTTGTAGTTAATTACTTCATGCAAGTATGTGAACCTAGAGCTAAAAAAACTGAACTAATTTAATCAAAACACTTTTAACCCTACCTCAAAGGTAGAGAACTTGTCATAATTATAGAAGAGATATTATTCCCACAACTTTCTCGGTAATGTCAAAGAGCAAGATTTTGAATAATTTTCTCTATTTGCAATTGCTTGATTAATCGAAATGAACAATTTTGCTACTCTAGATTTGAAATGAAGCTATAGAATTGATAACTTGAAAAAATAGAGAAAACAAAAAAATAATTCCAACTGAATAAGAAAGAGATTTGGAAAATCTAGTTGTATTTTTTCTTGTCCCCTTATTTTATCCTTTCTTTCTCTATGTGTCCATATGATTCAAAGGAATTGGGAATGCAAAGGCATCAGTAGGAGAAGGTGATTGAGCAATGACAACTTGAAGGTAGTCTGGTTGTAATACAAGTGGAAGAGAGATAACACAAGTGAACAGAGCTTGGCTATGTAATTTCCATCAGGATTATGGCAGCAATACTATGAAAGATAAACAAAATTCTCAGGCCATTTACTTGAACACAAGCATTAAATATATAGGAATTAGTTGGGATGTTTCTTCATGCACAAGGTATACTTGGAGTGAAAAATCATTGGGTGAAGAGGTAGTTCAAGATAATTAAATATATTTTAAACTAGAAGAGGGAAGAAATACCATGCAAAAAAAACTATTTTAAGGCAATTTGATTGAGAAATGCACCCTAGAAATCAAGTTAAGTGAAATCACGTGTGTTTAAATTGCGCATGAAGAGTTCGGAAAAAATGCACAAGACCTCCACCCTCCATAGGGTGGAAATAATATGACCACCACCCTAATTGGGCGGTGGTCCTAGAACCACCGCCAAGGTAGGGTAGCGGTTCGACACTTAAAGCTAAAACATGCACACGTAAAAGGAGCGAGAAAAAGTGTGGAAAAGTTAAATACATGAATCTAGGATATAAATATATATTGCGAATGAGATTATCAACTTGAACACATTCTAAAAGGACATGAACCATCATTAGGGACTTTTGTAGCCATTTTTCAACAATGCAGCACATGCAATATCGGGTGTGTACGGTGACCAAGTTTCATGTGCTCATTTGGACCAGGTGTGGGTTTTAGGAGGCATGAGGATGCATTGTGGAGCCATGTGAGCTCATAGATACATTTAGGAATTTGTTTCATGATTTAATAGGTATGTTAGGACCTTTTGGAGAGTTTCTATGGTGATTTATGATGTTATTTAAGTTGACCCTATCCTAAACAGCTTAAAATTCCTAAGGGCTAGTTAGGCAAATGAGATGGGTTGGAAATATTGAGACATTTTTGTAACATCATGGTGATTAGAGATGTTATAAGGATGTGTCATGATGATGTGGGAAAACTTTCACGTTACCATGACGTGTATTTGGCAAGTTATTATAGTTTTGGTGAAATAGGGTCCAAGAGAAGGTCATTTCTAGCTCAAATTGGATCTTTTGATGCTCACCTTGAATTGTGTGCTTTTCATGGGACCTTATGGATTTCAAGGATGTTTCTAAATTGATTCTATAAGGTTTCAAAAAATAATGAGGTCATTTCATTGTCATGTTTTTATGAACGAATGTTAAGAAGGTAAACAACTTCTTATGTGTTTGAAACCCTAACTCAAAAGTGGTAGGAGATAAATTTCTCCTACGTGGCCATAATTTTTACTATTGCATGCATGATGATTGGATCATGTATAGTAATCCTCCAAAATTCCATAAATTTATGGTGGAACTTTTGATGATGAGTGGACCCCACTCAAATAATCATGTTTATGAAGAAGTTTAGTTTGGGACAAGATTGTCCAAAGGAGTTGCCAACTACATGGATTTTATGTTGAGTATGTGAGTTTTTATTTATGTCCATAGTGGTTTAGGTCATCGTGATGCAATTTAATGGTTAATTTTTCTTCATTTTTGTTAATTGGTCAAAGGGCAATTTTTGGAAGTTTCAAGAAGATTTCGAGAGATGAGATTGGTTAGAGGCTTTACCCTTGAATTTGGAAGGAGTTCAAATATGTTATGGAAATAGGATTCATACATATTTCCAATGGAATATATTTTATCTCATGATTAGGTGATTTTATGTGGTTTCCAAGTCATTTTGTGAGTAATAATATTTCTTGATTTTTAGGACAGGACTGCTTTTGCTTTTACGAAAGATTGAGTTTATTGGAGCATAAGATTAATGATTTTAAGCTTGATATCATCTAAAAAGTGAAGAGGTGTTTATTTAGAATATATTTAAGGAATTTAGAGGCCTTGAAAGTATTTGAAAGAGTGAAAAATAGTTGAGTATGTAAAATTGGGTTTTGGGGAGCTTGTTTTGGTGAATACAAAAATAGTTGTGGATTGAGCATGTGAATTTTTCATGATGTATAACTTTCTTAGAAGTTTTGTAAAGGTTATGGGAATTATATAGAATGATAACATGTCATATTTTATATCCTCTTGGGTGATCATGAGGCCCAAAGGTGAAATTAGGATGCTAGAAGCAGTTGTTTTAAGAAGGATATGAGCCAAGAGGGCCCATTAAGGGTCAAAGTATATAAGTGTGTCCCACTTGGTAGCCAAAAATATTTTTAGAAATGACTAGTAAATAAATATTTTAAAATAATATTAAAACTTTAAAAATCAGTTAAATTCTAGATGCCCTACACCTTGGTATATTTAAACTATTAAAAATACATGTTTGGTCATTTTGTATGCGTTTGGTCATGTTTTGGTTGTTAGAGATATTTTTCAAGGTATGAAAAATAAAAAAGTGGGACATGGTTATATTCTTTCACCCTTAAATGAAATATTTGATTTGTTAAAGTAAATGTATGACCATGTATGATGTTTTTATGATATATTACTCATGCATGGTGAAATTTGGAGATTTAATAAGCATAATTTTTTTCGTGAGTGGATTATTCTCATCCTATTGATGGGGTTTTGAGGCATTTTTGTGCATGGTGGATTGTGTTAGGCATGGATGACCTACATGGGTCTTATGTGAACATTTTTATGATTCAAATGGGATGTTATTAAGCTAGTATGGTTGAACTAGTTAAGTGTGTGTGAAATGTGTGACATAGGTATGATTGATTTTTAGGTTTGAAGGCATGTTTTGAGAGATGAGCAAGTGTTTTAAAAGGTGAATAATGAAATCAAGATATTTTTCAAGGATTTTATGCATTGAGAAGTTAAAATAGTGCAATATTGTGAAAATTTGAAGACCTAGGGTTTAATAGAGAGAGAGCTACATAAGTGATCTAAAATCAGTTATGGAAACAACAATACATCAAATATATTCATCATAAGGTGGTTGAGTGGGTTCTTGATCATATTTGGGGTTGTATCCTCTTTGTGGAGTTGGTGCTTCACAAAACTAGGGGTTGGTTCTCCTTGTAGGGTTAGTGCTCTACTAAACTAGGGGTTGGTGCTCCTTGTGGGATTGATGCCTCACTAAATTGAAACATATCAATATAAAGATTGTGTTTTAGTGTATTTTCTTACCCTTGAGGTTTCCCACTTATATCTTCTATTATTTTGTTGATTATCTTTTCTATGGTTGATTGATTGTATTTTATTAGGGGATATGCACACATTAACCTGTTGGTAAGTGGTTTGTGATTTAAATAAGTTATCTAAAATTAAATTTGGTATGTAGGGATTGATTCACCCCCTCCCAGCCTATTGTTCTTCCAACATGCTCAATTTGATGATTGATGGATCTATAGATTTACCCTTGGTGAAAGACATCAAGTACTCTAGAGATCCTATTGAATCCTATTGCATTAATTGGTGTTGTCATTGATGTTGCATGGTATTGATGGAAAAGGAGTGAAATATTATGTAGATTGTAGTCATTTTTACACCCACTAAAGAACAAGGGAATCCCATGCACATCAACCTATTACCCGGTGGGTATTGGGCACTCACCGAGGCACGCGCAGCATTGAGTCTCTCTTTTATTTGAGTTGAGTGGGAAAACATCATCTATGATCAAAAATTTAAAGGACGTGAATGGGAATAAAATATGCAAACTTTATAAAGCTTAGAATGGATCTATATCATTGCATAGTCATTACAGATAAAGATACTTGAACAGACTTGAAGAATCGAATCAAACAGAAAGGAAAGTGCATAGGAATTCATATTCATCTCGAAAAATGTACATGAAAAGGAACTATGAAGAGTCATGTATGAATCCGAACCAATAAGGATCATATTCAATTAACTTGGTAACCTCATTACATTCATTAGATTCAGTACATAGCATCACAAAAACGTAGACCAAATTCATGCATCATAACTGGATCCATATCATTAAGCTCTAAAAAAGAAATTTTATAACCCCAAGCCCTTGATACATCCTTCTCCTATATTTAATCTACCCAACCCAATATGACTCCTTCTAGCATTTCTGTAGAGCTCCATTCTCTATTGATCTCTCTCTATGTATGTTTGTGTTTGTGTCATTTCTTATATGGGCACTTGTATATATAGGCATCCCCAAGTACCAACTCATCCTTTTATGGTCTCAGATCCGGCACTAAGTGTATCAATGTGATCCTCCATGGGAGCATGCTCCTCCAGGCCTGAGCTTTCCATGTTTTTCCATGATGTCTTCTAGAAACTTCTATCACAGGGTATATTCCTTCCTAGGCCACTGTCACTTAGCACCTTATCCAATCTGCATGCGTAGTTGGGTGACACTTTTCTCATGTCCTACCCGATATGCCAAATATGGCTAAGTCCTGAGATCTTGTCTACTGGTGCGCAACATGACCCTTTTAAAACCCTCCTTGAACCTTGCCTTCCATAACTTCTTCTTACATGGCCATCCTTCAACCTAGGACTTGCGTGCCCATGCAACTTTGTGTACTTAGCCAATATTTTAGGGTCCCAACATCATCCCACACTACGCTTGTTATCCATCCATGGGAACACTTCTCCAATCAATAAAGAATCACAATAGATTTACATCTTGGGAAAAAAATAAGGTGATGAAGAATTTGGAAAAGAACAAAGAATGGGGAAGTGATGGCATTATTACAACAAGCTAGGAAAATATTTTTACAAGTCAGCCTCCAACTTGTTCCAAGAATCGACTTTGTTCTACACTCTCTGGTAGAGGTCGCCGACTAGGGTGCTTACCTCCCCAAAACTCATTCCATATCCTTGAGCATTCATAGTGTCAATAATTTTTCCAACTCCTTGCGCACATACTCTAGAACGTCCATCCTTCTAGTAATCTATGGGTATAGCTCCTTTAGCGATTCTTGATTGTACCCTTAAGGCCTCAATAGCTTCGACTTATTTTCAACTTTGGATAGGATTCTATTTCACTCTACTCTATTTCCTTTGTTCTTCTCTTGGAACTCCTTAAGCTTGGCTTCATAGTTGATGACCAAAATACTCGTCACTTTATCTCTATCTGTGTAGTTGTAATATGTGGCCTTAGTGGTATGGGCATAAATATTTACATCAGTAAGGAATTTACTGTATTCAAACATGATTTCTACTACCTTTAATTTATCCTCCTTCTCCAGGAGTGTTTCTACTTCTTCCACGGATTCTAAGGCTAGAGGTTGCCTCTCCATGGTGAGGATGTGTGTTAGGTCTTCCAGGAACTCAAGGGAAGATCCATACTTTTACATTGATCGTGTTAAGTCCAGATGCTTTAAAAAATGGCATCTCGTGATGGATTTTACCTTCTTATGTACTTCACACACCCGTGCCTTTTCTTCCCTAAGATCACACTTTACCCGGGTGCTAATTAACTCCTCCGCTTTAAATGCTTGGCCTTCTCTTCTAGCTCTTCCTCCTTTTCTAGCTCTCCTCCTTATTTTCTAGTTCTACTTACGTAAATATTATCCTATCATTTCATCCAAAAACTTAGCTTCAACCTCAATCGAGACTTTTTTGAGCACGTTGCATAATTGTTCATATGAGAGCCACCGAGAATTTACTAAGGGGTTATCTCCTTTTGACTCTGGTATTTTCATTAGTGCCCCTGGCTTACCTTGAAATCGCTCGTTGATGTGGGACTCAATTGCCCAAGAGAGCATCTTCCTCGTCCGAGGGTATGCACCTTCTTCATCAAATGACTTCATTTCCATGAGTTGATCTATTGGAATGGTGCGTTGGAATCATGCACACAACACCTTACTGGGATCATTAATATAGCTCATTTCTTGCCTCCACATATCCATGTGCTTTCCCTTTGCAACGCGCCCTTAGGAATAGTTATCGATAGGCTGGGGCCTCCCATGCTACCATGATATTTCCCTACACTTTCTTCCTTGTCTTCTTCCATCACTATATCGGCATTGTGATCCAATTATTGTTCTACCAAGGACTCGATGATTTGCATTTATTATTTTTCTACTACCTCGTTTATTTTCTCTTGTGTGAGGCTTGGATTTTTCTAACCCTACGTCCCAACTTCCTCACTTATTCCCATGTCCTGGGTGTCTTCCTTCTCATGGCTACCCTTGCACCACATGAAAAGGAACTCATGTTCCTCTTCTCCACCCTCTTCTTCTGAATCATGCACACTGAAAACAAGTGGCTCTTGGTCCCCTTCGGGATCATCTTCGTCATTATCACCCCTCTCACTTATGTATTTCTCCAAGCTCTCCATATCCTCTCGAATCAACTTCGTCCTTCACCTTCTGTTTCTTCCTAATCGGGGACTCTAGTATAGGAGATTCTGATTTCTCTTCCTCCTCTTTTGATTTCTCCTCTGTGATAATATTTTCCTATGCTGGCACCTCCTCTTTGACTGGAGACCTCTTCCTGCACATGTAAGTACTTGTTCTAGTGCTTGTTCTCGTGGTGTCTAATTCCTTTGTATCTCGGGCACTTGGTGTTGTATTCTTTATTTCCTCGTCTCCTTCTTCTTGGGTGCAGTCTTCATCCTACCTATTAGGTCCTCAAGTATAGCTATCTCATTTTCAAGATAAGTTCCTTCTCAAACTTGGGCCTTATCCAAAGGTATACACGCACCATAGATTTCTGCAACATTCAGAGTTAGGGGTTTTACCGGTTAGACTTCATGCGACACATAATTTTCCATGTACGTGCTTGTTGGGGTAGACCAACATCCTGTGCATCTCCCTATGGTCCCGGTCCAAACTTCCAAGGTCAAGCTTTAACTTTTTGCACTCCTTAAATCTGTTAACTCCCACCTGGAGGTATTGATCTATGAAGGTGAATGGGAGCTTGCACCATGGGCTCATGTTCTCATCGGTCAAGTTGAACCTACCAATACAAAAGAGTTGGTATACAGAAACTCAACTTCTCCCTCTGTTGGTGCTGATAGATGTTTGATATTCTCCATTCTGCCCCAAACACATTCCTTAAGCACATATACCATTTTTCAAGATGTGCCTTGTGAATGGGCATCATGCTATCACAGTGTATTTCTCAAATCTTTTTCAAAGCGGGGTCTTCATTTGGCTAATCCACATGAACTTATATGATGCATCCGGTACTCAATTTCTTAGAACACAATGGTTAAGAGGACATTACTAAAGAGAATCTTATCTCCTTCCTATGCATGACGATAATTTCATCTATAATGTGTGTAGATAGATTATAGATGGTGCCCTCGATATTCTTCTCGCAAACATTTAGCCAGAATTGTTTACCTACGTCCATCTTTCTTATGTGTTGAGTTTTGTTACTAGGTGCATGGCCATTCTCATCAATGGATCTTGGATATCCCCGATATCAAAGTACCTTCACCCCTTTTTGTATGCATATGTGACCATTGTTTCCTTGATTGCTTCCTTGTCACATAGGTTGTCCTCTACACTATCTCGTTCATAGATAAGGCATGTGAATCTTGAAATTAGTTGAGGGGTTATGTACATCTTGTGCCCCATGAAGTGAAAGTGATCTTCATGTACGCGCAACATCAGCCATTGATAGAGGCGCTCTGGCTTTCCAAAGTAGGGCAACTCATAGAGTTGTAATAATCTCACCTTCTCTAACTTCACCTTGACTTCGTCACTATAAATTGGTAACCCCTTAGGTGTTAATAGGTTAGTCGGTGCACTAACTCCAACTACATTTCCTTTTCAATCACATTCATGTGATGATTCAGAGTCACTTACTATCATCTTTCTCAAGTGGGATTCCCATTTCATCTCGAGCAAAACCCCATCTGGGTACTGCATTTCTCCATACCATTCTTCATTGGTACATGCGAAGTTTCTTGTTGTTTTCCCTTGCCCTTGCCCTTCTTAGGTGTTACTGTTGGTTTCTTGGGTGCCATTGTGTAGGTTTTCACTTCAACTTCTCTTCCTAGCTCTGCTCTTCTAACTTTTCCAAGTTCAAATCTCGAACCTACGAAGAATGCTCTTTTCCAACCCATGCCCTAGCTATCAATCCCTAACTAGAATATCTTTTCACAAGATGACACTTATCCCTAACTAGAATATATTTTCACAAGATGACACTTATCCCTAACTCTTCCCATGCTTGTGAATTACTTCTCCTGTTTTGTAGATCCAAACTAGTTACTCACGTTTAAAATATTCTAATTTTTATTCACACGGATCAACTTTGGAAACTCTAATTTGTAAAAATATCTTCCTTCTTCATAATCACAAAGTAAATAATGAAGTTCCCAACCTTCTATTTATAGTTTTTCCCACTTTTTAACATTAAATACTACCTTACCTACCACCGTACTTCAAAATTTAATGTAGATTTTTCAAACAAAGTCTAAATTTAGTGCTTTAACTCATGCACCTATCCTTACGCAGATAATTCCCCAACCTTTTGGCATGTAACCAATCCATCTTGATAGGAGACTCTTGCACGCGCGTCACCAATGCCGAAGGAACTTCTTCTGTCATGATTTTTGCTCTCGCCTACCTCGTGTTAATTTTACGCTTCTTCCTCTCATGTATGTGGATCCCCAATGTAGCCTTACCTTAGCACCAACCATCCTTTTTCACCTTTCCTTGCATGTAATTCCTTCACAGGGCCATTTAACCAGGATTTCCAATGCAATCCTTCCTAGTGTTTCACACTCCAATTTCTTCCACCTTACTCCACCCCACACTAAAATGATTTGTGGTCCTCTACACAGTTACAACCTTTAAAAAGTAATGAGACTACCGATGCCCAAGGTGTAACACAAAACAACAACGAGAAAGGAAAACAGAAGAAAAGAAAATGCACTAAAGGAAATCCTAAACTAACTAGCAATACTACCTTATTTACAAACACCCAGATAACTTATTTATAGTAAGGCTTCATCCTACCCGCATTGAAGTGTCCTAGAAATCTCATCCCATCCAAATACCAGAATCGGCACATGCCCAAATCAAGGATGTACAAGATGATGTAGGGACCCAACCAATGCACTTTTAACTTCCTAGGATGGCACAGAAACTTTGAATCATACAATAAGACCATCTTCCCAACCTCAAACTTCTTGTTCTTAATGTGACGATCATGCCATGCCTTTTGTTTTGATTTTTCCATATTTTTGGCTCCACCTAGATTGATCATCTTTCGTCCAATTGCATTAACTTATCAATTCTTTCTTCCAGTGCTTGTTCATCGGCTAATCCTCCTGCGTGTGCTATATGTAGAGAAGGTAACATGAATTCAACTGGTAGGATAGCCTCCATGCCAAACACTAATTGAAATGGTGTGGCCTTATTCAACCTCTTGTAGGTTGTCCTATACACCCAAAGAATGGCTGATACTTTTTCATCCCAATCCTATCTACCAACATCACAAATCTTAGTCAACATGTGGCTAAGTATTTTGTTAAACGCCTTAGCTTGATTTCATTTTGTAACATCTTGGTCATGACTGTTATTATGATAACTTTTATTTCTAACACTACAATTGTTACAACGAGAATTTTCATGCGAAGGTGTATTCTTTAATTTTGAAAATCATGTTTGCAATGAGTAAGTAATATTGTTCTGAACTCTTGCATATTGTAACTCTATTTACTTGGGACTGATGTCATTATAACTTGTGATTTACAAAGTTGTGAACCTGCAGAATTGATTTTGTACTTGATGAACTCATATTTTGTGATAGCACACCTTGAATCAATTCCATTGATCCAAGGTATGCTTCAGCCTTCTTTATTGTCATCTTGTTGATTGACTTTCCAAATGAAATGAAGTTTGGAACCGTTGGGGTTTGTTGTAAATTTTAAAGAACCTGGTTTCAGGTATACTTACTTGGCATTATGCTGCCAACGATAAGATTTGATTCCCTAGATACATATAACTTATAACGTTGGAAAGTGTAAGACGGTAAAAGGTTTGATACAAGGATATTAAGGCATATATTTAGCATTGGATGGAATGTCCTACACTATGTTGGTTTTAAACCTAAGGTGGTAAGATCCACTCGGAACTGTTATGGAATTACTAGGGGTTATGTTTTAACCTATGAAGTAGTGTTTTATCCTACATGGATTTTAATATAAAGGTTTGTAATCTAACCTAAGGATCTACGAGCTAGAAGGAAACCTAACTATTAAAATTGTGACCTAGACTATTGCTAATCCTAAGAGGGACCTATGGGATACATGTCAAGTGGGAGGATAAAGGGGGAAGGTTTTAAACTTAAATGAAGGACTTAAATGCAGTCCTTGTAGTTTTAAACGCCAAGTTTGGCGGGAGCAAGGAAGTTAGAGGCATCTAACTAGCAATGTTACTAAATTTAAATTACATGCAAATTATAAAATAGAACTCACCAAATTCGAATTGGTGGTGGCATGAGGAAAGAGAGGGAAAATGCATTCAATGCATTCAATGGCATTGGTTTTGGTGTAAAGCCCACCTAGGAAAGAGGAGAGTGGATTTTCGTGGGGTTATTGTTATTCATTTAGTTTTTGGGTTTTTACTCTGTATATTGTTGTTCTTTCGAACCTGCAAGTTCATTTTTTTGCCATTTTTGTTTTGACCGCCTTTGAGTGGTTTCTGGGCCTGTGGAAACGAGGAAGCAGTTGAGAGATCTGGTTGTTAACATTGTTTGGAGGGAAGAAACTCTTGAGAAGCTCAGTTGTGACCTTCTACAAGCTAACAAGAAATTATACAGGCATGTTAGGATCTTTTCTTTAAACATTTATGCTCTTTATTAAACATCTTCATTAAAAGAACTCCTTTGTTAGAAATGCATGGTTTTTGGAAATATGTTGGTGTACTTTGGATGTGATCTTTTGCTTGAGTTGTCGTTTGGAAAAGATGTATTTTGAGTATCATTTAGATGCATGCATGAGAAAATGGGTGTTCTTTGTTGAATTCGTAAGTGAAGATGGATTTCATCTCTGCTGTTAAGATTTCAAAAGTAATGGGTATTCGATTTTGTTGTCTCTTGTGGGTTTGAACTTGCTGAAGGTGACAGTGATGTGTATACTATTTTTTGAGTTTTATATGCTTAAAAGTTATGGATTTCGTGGGAATGCTTTGATAGGAATTTTTGTGTGAACTATTCTTCCTTGCCCATACTACAGTTTAATTGTGATGGAGTTATCTTAGGGACAATAGGAACTATATTCATTATTGGAAGGAAACGGTTAAGTAAATGAGGATATATCATTGCGTGTTTGTTGTAATTATTTTGAGGAGTTGTTAGATAATAGTACTATCTGATTTTGATGTTACTTATTGAGACATGGTTGTTTAAATTGTTCATCCTTACCAGTTCTTAACTCTTATGTGATGTCCATCTAGATTACGGGATGTTTCATAAAAGTGGAGTTCTTTTATTGAGACAGTTAGTCAAGAGCACTTCATTTTAATGGTAAGTGCTTAACATGCTCAGTTCGATGAACTAACTTGTGCTAGTAAATTTTGTAGATGGATTTCGTGAGTATTAAAGAAGACATGTTGTTTTATGATGCTTCTTCTGATTAACTAAAGGATGGATATTTTAGGATATTTTATTATTCTTCTTGAAGGAAATGGAAAAAGAAAAATTTGTATTCTTTTTTTTTTTTGAGTTATCCATGCTGATTGGCATGAATGAAGTCTCGGCTATTTGGACTTGTAAAATGTGTAAATTTTACCTTGAGGAATGATAGAAGGGAATGGTGTGCCATTTTAAGTGTTGAACCATTATTGAATTGTTGAAATAAGATCGTGAACTTATTCCTATTCGTTGGATTTCTACTTATGCAAATGATGGTTGTCGATTTAAAAGGATATAACGCCTACTCTTCTCTTGAATACAATTTTAAAGTTGAAACGTGTAATTGGTTAATAGTTAGGTCAATATGGACTATTAATTGCCATTTGTAAAAGATTAAAATACGTATGAATTCTTGTGAAAATAATATTCGGAATTGGATTCTAAACTAATGAATATTAAGGAAAGGACAATTGAATTCTGTATTCAGATTTCGTTAATATTCTTTGGGGTGTCTTGCCCAAAGGATATTCGGAAGGAGGAAATCATATCTCCTCTTAACAAACCTTAAACTGAAGTAAGGTAATTGTAAATAAATGAATACATTTATATGGGAAATAGACCTCATTCAAATGATGTCTAATGTAAAGGAAACCTAAATTTAAAATCAATTGTGAATGAACTTGATTAAGCTTAGTAAGTTAATCTTACTTCGTTAAGCTATAATGGATTGTAAGTCTGAAGATTTAATTAATGAACCAAGAAAGGAATATGCAATCCTTTGGTAAGGAGGAGTGATTGTATATTAAGCTTCAAGACAATTCAAGTCATCCCTAATTATGCAACTGTAATGAATAAAGAGGTTAGAGGTTCAGCAAGGTTGCTGAAACTTATTCTTAAAATAATAAAGATAAGAATCTAATCAAACTTTTAGCTGGATATGTAACCCTAGATGGGAGGATTCCGCAGGATGTTGGTACACACCAGCTGCAATAAGGTGTCTTCATGAAGGCTAGGCCTTCATGACAACACAATGTTGCAGATGACATGTTGCAACACCCTTCTAAATCAAATCATCTAGGTTTACATAAGCTTAGACTTGGCCTCAATTTTACTTTGGACCAAGTTAGGAATATGACCTTGTATATGGAGTGACTCACAAAGACTAAAGGTAACTAGACACACGTAGTCGACTAGGGTCGATGAGGTATGTCTGCGTACCTTTAGTCATCACGAGTGCCTCTCTATACCCTTTCATATTGCTATCTTGGGTTAAAGTTCAACCTTGGACAAGAGGATTGACAGAAGTCAGAAAATACCATTCTAGGTAACAAATAAAGTGGGTTGAAGGACGTATTCCATTGACGAGTATGCCATCTAGGAATATGATCATGCTAAGCATGTGAGAATCTTTGGCCAAAGTATCACAAGATGTTGGTTGCGTTGTCCTAAATCACCTAGTTTAAGAAGCAAGATTTTAGATGAATATCGATAAGATATTCAGATAGGCCTCTTAACTGGAACACTTCAATAACTGAAAAGGTAAAGGGAGCCAAGTATACTTAGTATACAATACATGGATTAACATGAAGGATCGGTAAGTAGCCAAGTCATAAAATGAGAGATTGATGAAACTTCAAGCCATGAAATGGGAGATCGTAGTTCTTCGAGTCATACGTTACATATGGTTATCTGTTATATGATTGAATGGCATGGAATGTTTGTTCCATATTATGAATATGAGAACAGATAACATTGATCTAAAAGCATTGTGTGTTCTAAATTACATCATTTAGAAGCAGAGAACAATTATTAAAACTTGAAACATGTGTTCGTAATTACGTAATTTAGAGAAGAGAACATTATCAAAAAAAAAAATTCCCTTGTTTTATTGTCTTTAGATGGGAATGTTACACATTTTCTTGAGGGTGATATAGAGTGGTTTTATGATGGGCCACCATGAATTTTGATAGCAAAATCCTAACCATTTCATTGAGGAAGTACGCACTCAGATATCTCTTGTCAAACTCAATAGGCATCCATACCTGTTGATTATGTTTTCCCATAAAAATATAGCAGAGGTAGCCACTGTACAATCCTTTATAGGTGTTGCCTCTGCCCACCTTGTCAAATAATTAGTGCAAATAAGGATATACCGTGAACAGTCCTTTATGCATTTGGCGAGATTGGTCCGACAAATTCAATATCCTACTTCTCAAATGGTTCCGCACTAGCTATTGGTCGCAAGGGCATTTCATCCCTTTTTATAGGTTAGTGAAGGCGTTGGCAATGGTCACAGTCTTGAAAAAATTGATGCAATCTTGATAAATGTTTTCCCACCAAAGCCCTTTGAGTAGAATCTTTCACTCGGTTGCATTTCCCACATAGTGTCCTCCTGCAATCCCACCATTCTCCTCTTCCATAATTGTAATGCACTCATGTTCTAGAATGAAATGACACATAACCTCATCACGACCCATTTTGTATAGGTCTCAACTAATTAAAATGTGGTGTGTGGCACATATGACCAACTTCCTCTTCTCCAAGGCCTTTATTCCATCTGGTGCCACACCTGTTTTGAGAAATACTGCAATATCCTCCAAATATGAGGGTGCGTGCTAAAACCTAAATAGTTATGCATTTGGCATAGTCTCTTTAATGCTCTGTGCGTCCTCCCCTAAATCAATCCTAGACAAATGATCGGTCCGGAATTACTTTTTCCTAGTTTGAAAACCACCGTGAAAACAAATTATTGGAACAATAGTACCCACCGACTTATGTGCCCTTGTAGAACGAGCTTGTTCACCAAGTATTTCAATGCCATATGGTCAATGTAAAATATAAAAGGGGTTTCCAAAAATATTGTCTGAATTTGTGAAGCACGTAGATCATGGAAAATGCCTCGCGCTCAGTCGTAGTGTAATTTTTCTCTATTGGTGTCAATTTCCTACTTACAAAGCACAAAGGATGATCAACAATCCATTCACTGGCTATGCAAGTAATGCTCAAATGATGGTTCCTAAGGCATTGAAATGAATATGGAAAGGCTTATCCCAAGAAGGAAATGTAGGATGGGTGTGGTGACAAGCCTATCCTTTAAAGTGTCAAATGCCTTCTATTGTGCCTCTCCCAAATAAAATACACTCTTATGTCTAATAAACTCTTCTAAAGGTGTGAAAATCTTGGCATATCCCTTGATAAAATTTCTATAGATGTTGATCAAAGAATACTTGGAAAAGATCACACAAGGAGTCCGCGTGGGATAGAAGGCCAGGATCGAAGGCACAAAAGGATAGGAAGGACCCGCATGTGGAAGGCAAGTTCAGATTTCAGGACTTAGCTGATTTTGGGTATGAGGATCTATTTTTGGAAGATGGCATGTAGAACACATCAACGATGCAGATTTTTGCATGCCACACATTGTCTATACTTAGAAGAGTGGTTCAAAGTGTCCATGCATAGAGATAAGCTAATAATAGAATGGACACTTCAGTTATCTGTAAGAGGACTGTAGATAGTGCACTTGCATGTGTGGCTATAATTGTAAATGGCATGTGGCTAATAATAGCATGTGACCTATTTTTGGAGTAGTTAAGTGGTGAAGGGCAAGTCCCCACCCTATATATATGATGATTAGGTGCATAGTGAAAGAGATAGATAGATATGTATGTGTGTGTAGAGATGATTTAGGTATGTATCACAAAGAGAGCAAGCAGTGTATGAATGTATGTATCATATCCATATGCGCCTTGATATAAATTGACAATACTGTAAGGAGCTTCTATATTTATTAATAGATGGAAGATATTGGCTGAATCTAAGTGTCATTCTGTGTAATTGAGTAGTGCATGTTAATGATTCAATCATGATTACTATTTAAGCTTGTTCTTTCATAGGTCTGTGGGTAGCATGCACTATAGAATGATGGATTAGTTATGAATCTATATGTTTCTTCCTTCATCATGATATCATCCTGTTATAGCAACCTTAAGGAGGGAAATGGTACCTTTGCACACTCGGGTGAGCGCTCGCCTAGGTTGAGTGATGTGCTAGTGCGACTAGGGTGTTATCTTGCAAATTCTAGGTTACTGACATTGGTTCATTGCAGGACCTCTTTTCATTGTTTTCAGGATGGTTCATGATGAAGACGTATCGGTTAACTCTAGGAAGTATTGAGGAATGGATACACGATCTAGAGGAAGAATATGCATGACAGTTCAGCAATGGATCTGAGTTTAACACATGCACTTGGGTAGAACAGAACCTATACGACAACTTATATGAGAGATTTTTCACTATCTTTCTAGTAGAACTTTATGAGTGGCTTACGGCTTATGCATCCTAGTGGAATTGGAGATATCACGCACTTGTTTGGACATAGGAAGAATTTTAGGCTCTTTATGATGCTGATCTGATTTGGACTCGTGCGGTGGATACGTGGTTTCATGGTGTTCTAAATAGTTATATTCTAGAATACTCAATTTCGATGTACTCTTGCCCGAGGTCGCTGAATTTCAGTTTTTGAGGTATCCAAGAGGAACATATTTACACGGTATTCCATTGGTGATCAAGATCTTAATGGTAACTTTGAACCTAGAGAGAGTAAACCAATGGCTAGCTAAACTTCACCACACGCAAAGGCAGGAACAGGTTTGGTATTAAGATGGCGGACCTAGTGGCAGAAAAGAAGAGAGAGGAAAGGCGGCTTAAGTATAATGAGGCACGCGAGAGGGAAATAGAGAAGTAGCGTTCGTTGAAGAAATTATGTCATTGAGGAGAGAGATGGATCGTGAAGGATTTACGACTCATGTAGAAGATGTGGAGCCAGAGCAGTAGGAACTCCCCCATCTTGGAAAGCATGATAGAGATCCCTTCTCGGCCTCACATGGAAGTGCGCCAACAGAGACTACTTGGGCCGTAGGTGTGCATCTTAATCCACCTGGTGACCTAGCCTTTGCACTTGGTTTTTCAGTATCTAGTATGATAAGTAATCAACAAGCTAACTTGGGAAGTAGGAGAGCAGGAGTAAGTCAGGGATCAAGTACATCAATGGCAGGATAGATAACTTCAATGTTATATGGAGGAGCATTCTTAGGTGCATCATCTACATAGAATGTGAGCACGTAGAATGTTGGATTCACCTCTAGAAGTGGAGCTACCTCACAGACTATAGGGGTTCAATATAGTACTACTATCAGAGCACAGGGGAGTACATCTACAGGTCCTACTCCAGCTACAGGTGGAGGATTAGGAGGTATAGGTGGTTCTAGTTCCGGTGGATCTAGTGGTTCTGGAGGTAGAGGGAACCTGGGGGTTCTAGATCAGGTGGTTAAGGTCCGCAATAACCACAAAATATCTACATGGATATGTCTCTTCATCTCCGGAACATAGAGGTATAGAGGATGTTTCGAACATGTGCATATGTGTGAAATCTTGTGGCATGCTAAAGGGATTACAACCTGAGTGAAAGGCAAGTCAATTCACTACTACATTATAGGGGCACGTGCACAGCTGGTATAGGAAATTTGACCTTGATCAAACTTGCGTGGATTATGCAGCACTGAGGGATGATTTCTTAAAAGAGTTCCATATTCCTGAGTTTGAGCAGAAGAGTATAAGTGTGCAAGGAAAGGCAAGGCACTACTAAGAGTGTATGTGAGTATGATGCTTGTTTTAAGACACTTCTATCTAAGTTATCTTATGATATCCATGCTAGCCAACATGCATAGTGGTTTGTTGGAGGCTGCATTACACATTTTAGGAGGGCGTTGTCACATAAGACATACATGGATCTATGTGAAGAACTGGAAGTAGCTTTGCATGCTGAGGTAGTTGGGAGCATTGACACTAGCGTTAGTCTGTTTCTAGAGGCACATATTATAGCTATGGAAAAGTAGTTAGGAAAGTTATCAACAAATTCAGCCCATGAAACGCGCTCAAGAATTTGGTGTACAAATTGTGAAGTGGAAGGTCACACCAAGGATAGTTTTCCTTGTAGATCTATACGTTCATTATTACTAGACTGTGAAATTTTCCATTTGAATCATGATGATAGTCACTGTCCTTTGTTACAACACGTGATAAGGAAGAATGTATCTTGCTTTTACAAGATTTGCAGGTCCACGACCCATGATACTCGAGGATTGTTGATTGATTGGTCGAGATCCATGATGCTATAGACATTGGAGTATGATGAGACAAGTATAGAGATAATTCTAAGGAAGGAATGAGCACCAAGATTGGGATCATAATCAAATGCACTATGAAAGGAATGAGGGTGTTTTGAAGGAGGTCGTGGAAGATGGCATCGATATCGGCGTGGATATAGAGGACAAGGACGAAGTGGAGGAAGAGGAGAGTTTCCTCATGGAACATGTTATACGTGTGGATCTCCTAATCACTACAGGTGTGAATGTCCTTAGAATAATGCATGTTCTTTCTGTGGGAAGAACCATAGCTATGAAGAGTTCCCAGACTTATATGAGCATCTGAGTAAATAGCATAAGCAAGAAAACAAAGGTGTCGGGATGGTTAGAATCCAGTCGTATGGTAGAAGACCAATGGATGCCCAAGATAATAGAAGGACCTGAGGTATTGACAATAAAGATCACTACACATGCTGAAGCTACACGCACATGAGAGGCATTGCACTAGAAGCCTATGATTACTAAGGAGGAAGTTTTACATGTGAGGTACCCAAATCTTGCTCATTAGAAAGAAGTTTACCAGGATACCATGGAAGTGCTAAGGAATATTCAAGATGAGATACAATACCTAAAGGAGAAAAATAAAGCATCGGAGACAATCCAAACTGATATCGATGATCTATGGGAGGTGTGCAAGATGTTGCGCCAGGAGAACATTATTCCACTATTGGGAAGTTGGTTGAAAGGGAACACTCTACGCGCAAGCCTTAAGACAGACAATAGATTCTTCATGCAAATCTTCCCCCTGATAGCATTGACTATGACAAAGAAATTACTTTGAATGTTGTTGTGGATGGGTGGCTTTTGAGCAACATATTGATTGATACAGGCGTGGAAGTAAATGTGCTGACATTAGATGCTTGGGTACAAATGGGGAGGCCTCCATTGCAGCCATCATCTAATGTGTTGTTCATGGAAAATCAACTGGACTAAGGCCACTCCCATAGGAGTGTTGAAGGATGCATCTATAACTATACTCTGAGGGCCAAGTTCACCGGGATTTTGAGGTATTAACACTTACTGGTAAGCGAGACAATTTTCCAGCCTTGCTTGGATGTCATTGGTGTTATGCAAATAATGCTAACTTGAGATTGAATAAGGGGTATGTCAGCTTTGAAAACAAGGAGGAGAGGGTTGTGATACCATTGACAGATGGAAATTCTACACCCTATGTTGAGCCTCTAAGTGAGGAGGATTTAAACAGAGTTTATGTATGCGTTATTCAGGACCCATAGGTCAATGAGCCATTAAAAGAAGGCATTCTATAATGGGAATATTCTCATTCTATTAGTGACATGATGAGTATTTCTTGTGAAAATTGGGCTCATGGTACATATGAATTGGTAGCGTGCGAGGTGAAAAGCGTGGTTATGCACAAGAATAGATTTTGTTCCATTCGATAAGATAAGGAGCACAATACTTTGGTATACAGGGACAAAATATCTCCCTACATTTTTAAGGCCATGGAAACACAATGGATATATCAAGTTAAGAGAAGGGACATGTTAGTATATACACTACGCGGGACAAAGATAAGACTTTGGTGGGTAGATGTCGACAATAAAATTTTCCTCCGTAATTTCTATTTCATTAATGTATGTATTAGGAATAGGATGTTGTTAAGTATAATTAGTAGTAGCATCCGATAGAAGATAACGGCGCTGCCAGTATGACGCCGCTAATAATGTATAGTACGGTAATAGTCAAAAGTACAATAGGAATGTTGTGGTAAAAAGTAAATAGTTGTCGTAAGTGGTCCAGTAATGTTAAAATGTCAAAGTTGGGATAAGTAGAGAAGTAGGGTCTACATGATTAGGAATTAGAAATATTATATTGGTAATAAGGACAAGGAGTGAGGTCATAAATATTTTGTATATTTTACTTGTAAAAAGTCTAAAAATGTGGAACCCATGTGAAATGATAAGGTTTATCTTATCTTAAAAGATAAGCTTACATGTACAGATAAGAGTTAAGGTATGGAATATGATTCTTCAGAGTGGATTTCTTATCCTATCTTAGAGATAAGATGGATAAGCTTGGAAGTTCTATAAATAAAGAGGCCACCCCCCTCATTTAGCATAGAAGGAAGTAGTGAGAAATATTGTATGAAGTGTGTAAAGGAAGCCATCAGTTTAAAGGTGTGTTGAAGAAGCCATTAAGAGGTGTAATTGTAAAGTTTCTCCCATAGTATTGGTGGAAGGCAAGTGAAGTCAATAACACTTGAAGTACCTCATGGGTGAGATTGTAACAATTTCATGTTAATATTATAATTTACTTTGATATTTCAGATTTTTCATCATTCCATCTTATCATAGTCGATGGTATTCTTGTGTTATGTTTATTGTTTTGTTTCAGATTACATCCACCAAAATAAAGGTCATGCATTAGTAAATAATCATAGACGAGGAGTTCCGGTGAATAATTATCATAGTGTCGGATTGGTGATGAAATTTTGGTTCTACATTGTCGGGACCATTCCTCGTTGGTGGATTTTCTGGAGAGATATTCCCACTTAGTCAAAAATCAATTGGAGGGTAACCTTGTTTTTACTGTGCATAGTAGTTACCATGGTAAAGTCATTTTTGCCGTGAATAGTAGTTACCATGGTAAAGTCATTTTTGTTGTGAATAGTATTTGCCACAGTAAAGTCACTTTTTACCGTGAATAGTATTTACCGCAGTAACTTCACTTTTTACCGTGAATAGTGTTTACCACAGTAAAGTCAGTTTTTACCGCAGTAAGTCAAGTTTTACCATAGTTTACCATGGTCATTTCTATTTTACTGTAGAAAGGTGTAAATTCACTTTCTAGTATAGTGATTCCAATTATTTGTGCACATAATTCTTATTGATTTTACTTGTGGGTTGGTATTTCACGGTGGTTACTTTTGAAAATGGGAAAGATTCCTGTTTTTTCAGCTCAATCTAATGAAGATGCTTCTTCTTTCATTCAAGAGTTTAAGCGATCTTGTATTTGTAATGGCCTCATAAGAAGGGAACAATGGACTGAATTTTTTCCTACCTTTTTGGATGGTTCAGCACATAGGTGGTTTGAAACACTAGGTGATAATGTGAAAAGTTCATGAGATTTATTAAGTGAAAGTTTTCTTGAAGAATTTGGTGAACAAAAAAATATGCAGATCTCATGATCGATATCACAAAGCTATCCCAAGGAGAGAAGGAGAAGATAAGGGATTATCATGCTCATGTTCTAGAGCTAAGGAGGAAGCTCGATGCCCAAATCCGGAAGGAAGGATTAGCGGATGGGTTGATGAATGGCATGGATAATCTCCTCTGTAAGCACTTCATTCTTGGGATGAAGCCAGAGATCAGACAACGAGTGAAGTATGACCACCCAGCCTACCGTTGAACAAGCAGAGGAGATTGCAAGAAGGCAAGAAGAAAGCATGGAAGAGGAGCCCAAAGAAATTGTTGCTAAAGTAGAGCCTACACCAGCACCTTTGGTCCAGAATCCACAACCACTCCCGGTGAGCACAAATATTTCTCCTAGTACATCTACTGAGTATGAAGATCTGCTCAAAAAGATGGGTCAGTTAACTATTAATCTTCTTCAAGGAAAAGAATTTAGTTCTCAGGGAGGAGATAGAGGTCCAAAAAGAAATATTTCTGAAGTTGTATGTTATGGTTGTTATAAAAAGGGTCATTATAAGTATAATTGTCTAGATAGAGCTTCTACATCTGGTAAAGGAGATAATGATAAAGGAAAAGCACCTGTGAATTCTTTTGATGTAGTAGATAAGAGCAGAAATAATGAAGTAGATGTGTTTGTAACAAAAAGAAAGAAAGAAAAAGATAATCAAGATGGAAATGATCCTAAGAAGATGAAAGGAGAAACTAGTAAGAAACATAGGAGAAGAAAGTTGGGTGTGCAGGATTTTCTGATTTCACGAGGCAAGGACCATACTCCATCTTGGAAGATCTGTCCAAAAGGCCTACAAATATTACATATGGTCACCTCTTGGCTATGTCTTCTGAGAAGAGGCGGGAGCTAAGAAGTGGAATCAATGCTCGACGAAGGAAGGAGGTTGAGGTCCCTGTTTTGGAAGCAGAGGCAGATCCCTATGCTTAACAAGTTGAGGTATTATGTAATGGTATTTCAATTCATGATGTCTTAGTTGATGGAGGTGCTGCAGTTAATGTAATGACCGAGTCTGTAATGAATATGTTGGGTTTAAAAATTGATCGCCCTTCAACACTTATGTTAAGGTCATTAAATAAGGGAAAAACTAAACCAGAAGGTGTAGTTTCAAATGTGGCAATATCTGTTATGGGTGTTGTATGTGTGGTAGACTTTCAGGTGATGAAAAATGGTATGCTTTGTTGCACGTACCCAATGCTGCTGGGAAGACCATGGCTAAGAAGAGTTCATGCAAGAAACTACCTGGGAACGAAGGCTTCATGACACTTGGATGTGGTAGAGAGAGGGTGAAAATAAACGTGATCCCTCGGCATCATAATGCATAACCTGTTGATTCAAGTGATGAAACTGATGATTGGAAATCCTCTGATTACTCTAGTACCAGTGAAGTGGACATTGAAGATGAAGAAAGTGAGGTTGATGTTTCGGTCATGGATATCCTTCCAGTCACACCAACTCATGACCCCATAAAATTATTTGAAGAAGAAGTTGATGATCGTCTCCAACAAATAAAGATTGGTGATGCTGTGATGGAGAGTGAGAAGGAATCCTACCTCCAGCTCTTTCGAAGGTACATACACCTATTCACTTTTGATTATAAGGAACTCCGTCAAGTAAGTTGGGTAGAACATTCTATTGAGCTGGTAGATGGTGCTAAGCCCATAAAGCAAATGCCATATAGAATGAATCCTAATTTTTCCAAGACTGTAAAAGAAGAAATAGATAAGTTGCTTGATGCAGGATTCATATTTGTTGTGGAGAATTCAGAATGGGTTTCTCCCATTGTGATCTCAATAAAAAAGAATGGGAAGCTATGCATTTGTGTTGATTACAGGAAGCTCAATAAGGCAACAAAGAAGGATCATTACCCTCTTCCATTTTCATATCAGATCTTGGACGAAGTAGCTGGCCAGAGTGCTATAGTTTTGTTGATGGATATAGCGGCTACAACCAAGTTCGTATAGTAGAGAAAGATCAGCTGAAGACCACGTTCACCACTCCTTGGGGAACGTTTGCTTATAGAGTTATGCCTTTTGGGTTGTGTAATGCTCCGGAAACATTCCAGCATTTGATGAATAGGGTGTTCGAACCCTATATTGGGACCTTCATCAGAGTATTTCTGGATGATTTTTGCATCTATGGGAACAAGTTGGACCACCTGCACCAAATGGAGACAACATTTCAAAGGTTAGATGAAGCACAAGCCTCACTAAACCCTACAAAGTGTGTCTTTGGATGTTCTAAAGGCATTTTGTTAGGGCATGTTGTATCCAGAGATGGTATTGGTACTGATCCTGATAAAGTTTCAAAAATCAAAGAGTTACCATTTCCTATGAATAGAAGTAAGTTGAGATCATTTTTAGGCCATGTGGGGTACTATAGAAGGTTCATCAAGAATTTATCAAAGATTGCATGACCACTAACTTGAGCTTCTTGAAGAAGGATGTTACTTATGAACCAGAAATAAGGCGCATGAAGCTTTTGGACAAGCGAAGGAAGCCCGGGTGTCTTCACCTGTTTTAAAGAATCTAGATTGGAGCAAGCCATTCATTGTGTACACCGATGCCTCAGATGCAGCACTAGGAAGTACTTTGAGCCAAAAGGATGAAAATGGGAATGAACATCCAATTTACTTTGGGAGCGAGACAAATGAGAGATCTTTGAGGTAAATTATCTTTCAGTAACTAAAAAAAAGAGGCTCTGGCTATCATTTTTGTTGTAAAGAAGTTTAGGAATTACTTGCTAGGGAAAAAATTTCTAGTTGTAATAGATCATCAGGCTCTAAAATATATTGTAAATAAGCCTAACCCATCAGGGAGGATAGCAAGATGGATAATTTTGCTACAAGAATTTGAATTTGATATTATAGATAGGCCAGGAAAGAAGCATGTCAATGCAGATGCACTCTCTCGAGCCTATGATGGTTTAGGATCATCTTGTGATGATGATGATTTCCCGATGCAGCATTGTTATCCCTTGACACAATCCCTAGTGAATACATAGATATTTGGAATTATCTGAATGAATTCAAGCTTCCTGATGGTGCTAATGCAAAGACTAAGAGAAAAATTACTCAAGCCAATCGTCCATATTCTATTCTGCATGGATTATTATTTCGAATAGGACCTGATGGATAGTACAAGAGGGCAGTTGGATGTGATCAAGGGAAGGAACTTCTAGAAGAATTTCACAATGGTACATGTGGAGGGCACTTCTCTGGACAACTTACAACAAGAAGGATCTTAGATGCAGGTTATCATTGGCCCACTCTTTTTAAAGATTGTTATAATTATTGTAAGACATGTGATATTTGTCAAACACATGGTAACCGTAAGACTTCATTAGCTCCATTATTCCCTATTCTTCCACTTGGTCCCTTTGAAAAGTGGGGAATAGACATTGTAGGTCCACTTCCAACTACCTCATGCCAAAATAAGTATATTGTAGTTGCCACAGATTATTTAACCAAGTGGGTTGAAGCTAGGCCATTAAAAACAACTTCCATGGATGAAGTGGCAAGGTTCATATATGAATGCATTGTCACCAGATTTGGTTGTCCATTAGAAATTATAACAGATCAAGGAAGCCACTTCATTAATGAGGTGGTAGAATCCCTAGTCAATAAGTTTTCTATTAAGCACAGGAAGGAAACAACATACAAGCCAAGCACAAATGGACAGGTGGAACGAACAAATTTTGTGTTGTGTCAAATTCTAGCAAAAGATGCAGCCTTGCAGGTACATAAATGGGATAAAAGGATTCATGTAGCATTGTGGGCATATAGGGCAACATCAAAGTCAGCAACAGGATACTCCCCATTTCAGTTGGCTTATGGCATTGATCCAGTTCTTCCTATTGAGTTTGATATTCCCACAGTCAGAGTAATGGAAAATGAAAGAATGGATGAAAGTGATTCAGTAAAAGAAAGGTTGGTACATCTTCATTTGCTAGAGGAAATGAGGGAAATAGCTAAGGATACAAGCTATAAGAAGAAAATGAAGCAGAAGGAATACTTTGATCAAAATATCCGGTGGTCTCCATTTCATGTGAATGACTTGGTTCTAGTATATGATTCCAGATACAAAAAAAGAAGACAGAGAAAATTTCTTCCAAAATGGATGGGGCCCTACAAAATAGCAGTTGTGCATGAAAATGGTATGTACCGACTGGAGGAATTGGATGGCACTCCCATTACGAAATGGGTCAACCATGACAAGTTGAAGATTTTCCAAGCACCAAAATAGTCTACTCCGAGGACGGAGTAGAAGCTAGGAAGGGGGAAGATGTCGACACTAAAATTTTCCTCCGTAATTTCTATTTCATTAATGTATGTATTAGGAATAGGATGTTGTTAAGTATAATTAGTAGTAGCATCCAATAGAAGATAACGGCAGCTGCCAGTATGACGCCGCCAATAATGTATAGTACGGAAATAGTCAAAAGTACAATAGGAATGTTGTGGTAAAAAGTAAATAGTTGTCGTAAGTGGTCCAGTAATGTTAAAATGTCAAAGTTGGGGTAAGTAGAGAAGTAGGGTCTACATGATTAGGAATTAGAAATATTATATTGGTAATAAGGACAAGGAGTGAGGTCATAAATATTTTGTATATTTTACTTGTAAAAAGTCTAAAAATGTGGAACCCATGTGAAATGATAAGGTTTATCTTATCTTAAAAGATAAGCTTATATGTACGAGATAAGAGTTAAGGTATGGAATATGATTCTTAAGAGTGGATTTCTTATCCTATCTTAGAGATAAGATGGATAAGCTCGGAAGTTATATAAATAAAGAGGTCACCCCCCTCATTTAGCATAGAAGGAAGTAGTGAGAAATATTGTATGAAGTGTGTAAAGGAAGCCATCAGTTTAAAGGTGTGTTGAAGAAGCCATTAAGAGGTGTAATTGTAAATTTTCTCCCATAGTATTGGTGGAAGTCAAGTGAAGTCAATAACACTTGAAGTACCTCATGGGTGAGATTGTAACAATTTCATGTTAATATTATAATTTACTTTGATATTTCAGATTTTTCATCATTCCATCTTATCATAGTCGATGGTATTCTTGTGTTATGTTTATTGTTTTGTTTCCAGATTACATCCACCAAAATAAAGGCTGTGCATTAGTAAATAATCATAGCATGAGGAGTTCCCGGTGAATAATTATCATAGTGCGATTGGTGATGACATAGTCCATAGAGATAACCTTATACATTGGGAAGAGATTGGAATATCTTTGTCTAATATGTTTATAAGGAACAATGTACCTACAAAAATCTACACTTATCATGGTGATCAACCTGTTTAGCATCACATTCAGTAGTGTGAGAGACTTTGGATAGCTAGGACAGGAAGCATTACCACCTTCACTTTGGGTGCATAAATTGTATTCCACACTCCAAGGATGCACACGCGCTTGGTATGTATATGCATAACTACATAGAGAAACTAGGAACTGGCAAAATTTGACTGCAAGTATGATCCAGACATTTGATTACTTCTCGACTCAACCTCTGGTAGCAGAGGCATTAAAATTTGTCAAGCACTTAACTATGGGAGATAGTGCAAAATCATAAGAACATATTCAAGAATTATTCGGTGAGACAAAGTTCGGAGCATGTTTTGAAAAGGAAGAAGAAATAGAATCCACACTACTTGAGCACACTTTCCTTGAGAAAGAAAAAGGAAAGATGGTCTACATTGTGGATGATGAGGAAGTTGAGAACTTGGATATTGAGCATTCACATGGGGTGTGCGAGGTCTTGGACAATGAATAAAATGATACGCGTACCTACCATGAACCTATGAAGACAAAGAATGTAAATATCATCAAGTTACTCAAAGATTATCAGGACTTATTCCCTAGAGGATATCATGAACTTAAAGGTGTACATGAATCACTTGGGGAAATGAAGATCAAAATTAAGGATAGTGCATGGTTAGTTAGAAAGATACCTTACAGGATGAATCCTAATTTGTGTGAAAAGGTAAAGGAAGAAATTGATAAAATGTTGAAATCCGGAATTATCAAGCCCCTTGATGAGTTAGAATGGGTTATCCCAATGGTGATCAGTATCAAGAAGGACAAATGGATTATGATATGTGTGGGCTATAGCGAGCTAAATTTTGCATGCATCATAGACCCTTTCCCTATGCCTTTCACTAAGGAAATACTAGGAGTTGTAGGGCATAAAATATATTCTTTCATAGATGGATTTTCCGGGTATCATTAGGTTAGGATCACAGGAGGATCAAGAAAAGACAACATTTACTACTGAATGGGGCAGTTTTTCCTATATTGTGATGCCTTTTGGATTGAAGAACATGCCTGCTGTATTCTCGCAAATAGTTGTTCAGGCATTCAAAGATTTTATTCACAACTTCTTACAAGTTTACCTAGATGATTGGACAATATATGGGCTTGTGAAAGACCATTGTGACAATCTGTGCTTAATGTTTGAACGATGCAGACAATTGAGTATCTCTTTGAATATCAAGAAGTGCATATTTTCTATGCCATTTGGGATATTGTTAGGACATATAATCTGCAAGGAAGGTTTGTTAGTTGATCTAGCCAAGGTTGTAGTCATTTTAGGACCTGAACACGCTACCGGTCAAAGTGAGGTGCACATATTCTTAGGTTATAGAAGATATTATAAAAAAATTATAAAAGGGTATGCTAGAATTGTAGCACCATTGGAATAATTAAAGAAGGGTAAAGGTACATTTTATTGGGGAGAACCGCAGCAGTGCGTGTTTGAGATATTAAAAGAGAGACTTACTACCATGCCAATTATATGTTCTCCATCATGGGATAAACCATTTCATGTACAGTGGACGCTTCGGTATGGACATTAGCATTATGTTAGCTCAACTTTGGTGAAGCTATTATTGATCATCCAATTTGTTTTGCTAGTAGGAAGCGACACTGCCGAATGCAATTATACAACTACAGAGAACGAAGCTTTGTCAATGATCTATGCATTGTACAAGTTTTGGTAGTACCTATTAGCAACACCATTTGTGTTTTATACAGATCACATGGCATTGAAGTACTTGGTAAATAATCTAGTTTTACAGGGGTGCATATGCAGATGGGTGCTCCTATTTCAAGAATTTGACTTCACAGTTGTGGTGAAGCCAAGGAAAAGCAATTCTGGACCAGACCATTTATCTAGAATCAATACGGGAGAGGAGGCACAAACAATTGAAGAAACAATGTCAGATGCATAGTTATATAGGTTACAATGCATGCCCATAGAACTAGAAGACATTGTTTTCTTTCTACGAACAAGTATGGCACCAGAAGGAATGAAATCATTAGAAAAGAAACAACTTGCTATACGCATGGCACCATTTATGTTAATCAGTGGTGACCTTTACAAGTTAGGCAGAGATGAAGTATTACGCCATTTTGTGTTAGAGCATGAGCGCAAGGATATCATGGAAGAAGCTCATGGTGGTATTGCAAGAGGCCATTATGCAAGTGATGCGACACTTGCGAGAAGATCTTAATTTTTGGACTATGGTGGGAGACACTGTATAAAGACTGTAAAGACTATTTTAAGGTGTGTGATCATTGTCGTCGTCTAGGAAAACTAAGGAAAAGAGATGAGATGCCTTTGATACCAATGCTATGTACCTTGGGATATAATATTATAATGTATATGGGTTGATGGAGATCTTTGACATGTGGCACACATCCCCTTAGTTATATGTATGGGTTCACATGGGAAAGGATGTTATGATGTATACGTATTGATGGAGATGCCGACATGTGGCACACATCCCCTTATATTATTATATCATTCATTTATGATTTATTATACTTAGGAGGTCGGCCTCCATATTGGCCATAGGTTATAATGGTATATATAGGGGTTATAAGGTTGTATTTAATCATCATATTGAGTATTGGAGTGTTATTGTATGGTTTGGAGGTTACCCCCTCGAAGTGGTATTGGAGGTTGCCCCCTCGAAGTGGAAAAGCTATTATATGAGAATATTTTCATCATTTATCTATATTTTGGTGTTCTCTCATGTTATTCTACTGTATATGTTCTGATTTATACAAGTAATATCCTTACAAGTGGTATCAGAGCAGCGATTTCGGCCAAAATTAGGGCAAAAACCCTAATTTTTTGTTTCGAATATATCTTGAAGAGGGTATCGATTTTTTCCCAATTTTACATCATAAATTGAAAACACTCTAAGCCGAATATCTAAAAATTCAACTCCATTGGATCTATTTTGCGGATGTTATTGGTGTTTTAGGTTTTTCATAAATTCACTTTTTAGGAAGCAAATTGTGGTATTTTTTAGCAAAATTTATATTTTCAGAAAGCTCTTGAAATTTCAGTTAGGGTTTGTTCTTTGTGTTTTTATCCATCTGCCGAAATATTTTCAGAATTCCTAAAACCCTAGTTTTGTGGATCATGGGGATGGTAGCTTTTTTTGGAGATGGCAGGATTGATTTAGAGAATGGTGGAACAAATTTAGGGATAAATTCTCTAAACCATCAGATATTTTTTTATTCAAGTTGTGGAGTAGTGTCCTGCATGATTTTCTTTTCTAAGTTAGAAAAGGAAAAGTCTAATTGGTCTTTGCAAGAACTGGAACAAGTTTTCATGGACAGATGGACAACAAAAGAAGAAGAAGAAAAAGAAAAAGAAGAAGTAGAAGAAGAAGAATCGGGGAAGTAGAAGCAACATCAAAATAAGAAGAAGATGTTGATGATGAAGTTGTTACAGGATAGGATTTCATATGGGTGGTTGGATGATCAAGCTTGGCGACAAGTGTGCAATAATTTAAAGCACACTAATTATATGGCTTCTTCTTATGTTTCGGGGACGAAACATGTCAAAGAGGGAGGCAATGCTATGTACCTTGGGATATAATATTATAATGTATATGGGTTGATGGAGATGCCGACATGTGGCACACATCCCCTTAGTTATATGTATGGATTCATATGGGAAAGGATGTTATGATGTATATGTATTGATGGAGATGTCGACATGTGGCACACATCTCCTTATTTTATTATATCATTCATTTATGATTTATTATGCTTAGGAGGTCGGCCTCGGTATTGGCCATAGGTTAGAATGGTATATACGGGGTTAGAAGGTTGTAGTTAATCATCCTATTGAGTATTGGAGTGCTATTGTATGGTTTGGAGGTTACCCCTCGAAGTGGTATTGGAGGTTGCCCCTCAAAGTGGCAAAGCTATTATATGAGCATATTGTCAGCATTTATCTATATTTTGGTGCTCTCTCATGTTATTCTACTTTGTATATGTTTTGATTTATACAAGTAATATCCTTACTTGTATGATACCAATTACAAGTAATGCGTATAGGAAAACTAAGGCAAAGAGATGAGATGCCTTTGATACCAATTACTAGTGCTCAACCATTTGAGAAATGGGCCATTGAATTTGTACAAATAGCCGTGAGTAGGAATGGATCACGCTATATCATTACTTGCATAGATTATCTCACACGGTGGGCAGAAGCAACACCTACCAAAGATTATACGGAAACTACAGTAGCTAGGTTTCTATGGGAGAATGTTCTTACATAATATGGATGTCCTCTAAGATTGACAAGTGATAGAGGTACATACTTTTTCAATGAGACAATCAAGATCCTATTAGATGAGTTTATGGTTGCACACCACAAAACTACACCTTACCATCCTATGGAAAATGGAATTATTGAGGCCTTCAACAACATTTTGGGCCAAACTTTGACAAAAATATGTGATGTTGGAAGAAAGGATTGGGATGACAAGGTATCAATTTGTGATTTGGGCATACAGAACAACTTACAAGAGATTGAACAAATCCACACCATTTCAATTGGTTTTTGCATGAAATTTGTTCTTCCTATAGAATTTATGTTACCTTCTTTATGCATTGTGCATGTTGGAGGTCTAGCTGATGAACATGATTTAGAAGAATGTATTGAAAAGATGATTCAACTAGATGAGCACCGAGCCATAGCACGGTGGAGTCAGAAGTAGGAAAAGGCCAGGCAGAAAGCATGGCATGACAAAAACATAAGAGATAAGAAGTTTGAGATTGGACAAATGGTTCTTCTTTATGACTCAAAGTTCTTGCACCATCTAGGAAAGCTCAAAGTACCTTTGGTTGGGCCGTATGTTATAACTTCTATACTTGAATCAGGTGCATGCCAATTAGAAGCACTTGATGGAACACAACTACCTGGTTACTTTAACAGGAGTAGGCTAAAGCCCTACTATAAATAAGTATTCTTGGTGTTTTGTAATAAGGAAGTGTTGTCATTTATTCTAGGTTTTCAATTCGGTATTTCCTTCTTTGTATTTCCTTTATTGTCACTATGATATTTCAATTTAGTTGTTGTTTATGTAATAAGCACACTTAAATGCATGAAGCTAATTCTTGTATGAAGAATTCTTATACTCAAAAAGGATTTGCACATACCTTTATTGTGGGGTGGTTGTCGTTATCCAAGAAAAGGACTGAGGGACTTGAAAGGTGAAAGGAATAAGCTGTTACAGGTGTGCTTTAAAGAAGATTTCTTCTCAAAAGGTGACCAAGGATGAAGATGGATGAAGGAATAGTATAATGCGAGGTAAGCAGAGGCCATGATAGCTACCAGGAGAAGGTGCAGTGATGAGGTACTCAAGCGTAGGAGTGCATGATGAAGAGAAGTCTCGACCAAAGGGTAGGAAGGTAGGTTAGAAGCTTATAGCTGGCCGTGAAGATCTCTGCGTGGAATGAACGTACTTGGTCAATGAAAGAAGGGATATTTGGTAGGTGAGGAGTAGTAAATGTATCAAAATTTGAAAAATTTATATAAGGGATGCGGATTCATTTTTACCGTTACAACTAAGAATATTTGAGAGAAGAGCCAAGTGTGAAGAGCCGAGTGATCGATTTAAGGTGTGAAGGGTGTGAAATCAAGAGTGACAACTAGATATATGCTATAAGAAGCTTGCATCCCTAGTGGTGAAGGGTTTGAGTGAGAGATAGAAAAGAGTTAGGTTACAAAGTTTCCACCTAGGCGCATTTTTTTTAGAGCTAGGGTTTGATTCATAGAGTTGCAGGGGTGAAGAGGAGACATTTGTAAGGTAGAAATGGCACCAAAGAAGGCATCTATAGTAGCAAAAAAAGAAAAGAAGAAGGTGGTCGTTGAGGAAGAAGAGATGGCACCCGAAAGTCATTTTTCGGAGATGCAATACCTAGAAGGAGTTATTGTTGGCCAAGAGTGGGATTCACCCATTAGAAAAAGTAAAGTGAGTGAATATAATCATAGGACATCGGAGAACAAAAAGGAGCTCGACTCCTTACTCATGGTTAGAACAAACAAACGCATAGTAGATGACATGTCGGTATATGATGATGTGGGTGAAAATCTTTTGAAAATAATTAGGGTATATCAGTTGTATGAGCTACCATATTTTAGGAAGTATGAGCTCTTGTACCAGTGGCTCATGAGCAGGGTTCATGAAGAATGATTATGCTTTGTAGGACACAGAGTTAGAATTTTATCTTTGCTTGTTTCATTAGTGATAGGTCTGAAGGCCACAGTGGAGGATATAAAAATTGACCTCACAGATAAAGCCATGATTTTAAATACCAAATAGGACTTGGGATACCTGAAGGGTCCATGTGGAATGGACATCGAAAAATTTAAGAATTGTCAATTGTACAAGCTGCAAGCACACTTGGTTACCAAGTTGAATGATCAGGAGTGGTGGTCGTAGGTAAACACTATGTGGTTACATGTGGTCCGAAAGATGTTGGAAGGTACAGTCTACAACATTATAGGCTATATTGTAGAGAAAATAGTTGAAGAAGCATGCACAGGAGGGAAGATCAGGTTTGGGGATGTTCTCCTATCACTGGTCTTCATGGAAATCAAAGTACCAGATGGACCAAAGGATAAAATATGGGAATACCCAATGGAGAACAAGTCCCCAGTTGAAAGATTTAGCAAAAAACTATGCAAGTGGACCATGATAGATGAGGTGAAATAATGAGAGGAGAAGTGGTATGACAGCTCCGCATGGCATTTGGGGAAGAGTGGCACATACCAAACGACCTACCAAAAGTGGTAGGAAAATAAGTTTAGTTTTTGTATACCAAAGCATTTCGCATCGTGTGTTTTCCAATGAAGGATGGAGCTTGGAGCCCTTAATTCAAGTTACCTTACGCATTCACTACAAGGCATTTTTCTCGAATCATTCATAGGTTTATCGACACGCGCCAAGGTTCATTTTAAGACACCTCTATAAAATTGTAGGTGGAAAATACCTGGCGAATATCCCCGGAACTAGTTTTAGCGAAAGGTGAATTTGACAGTATTCCAAAACCAAATTTTCACTGGTTTTTCCAAGCTAGAGAAATACGAGTTCAAGACATGGTTGCATCATTGACGTGCGACAACAAGATGTCAATAATCATTCTTGATGCACGTCATCGATGGGCGTCAATGGTATTAAGCGACACACGCCAATGGCTCTAGTTATCACGCGTCAAATGAGTCTATTGGTGCACGTCAACAATGATGTCGGTTGATGCGCGTCAATAGACTCAATTGATACATGAAAACTAGAGCCATTGACGAGCGCCAAAAGACTCAACTACCACACATCAATAGGTTCAATTAATGCACGTCAATGTACTTAGTTGTCATTCGTAAATTGAGTGCCGCCGACACGTGTCAATTGAGTCTATTGATGTGCATCAACGATATCGGTGACGTGTGTCAATAGAACCAATTGATGCGCAACAACTAGAGCCATTGACGCGCATCAACTAAGCCAATTGACACACGTCAATGTACTTAGTTTTCATGTGTCAACCGAAGTCAATTGGACGCACATCAATCGTATGTCTCATTGACGCGCGTCAGCAACAAGATATTATTTGTGGCGTGTCAATAGATCCAATTGATGCGCGACAACCGGAGCCATTGGCGTCGTCAACTAAGCTAATTGACCCGCATCAGTGAAGCCATTGATACGATTTAGCCTATAAATACCATTTAACCGGTCATTTTCTCATTTACACCCTCCCACTCTTGAATTTTTACGAGTCTCCCTCGTTGTCAAAGACGCAAGCACAACTATAATGTCGACTTCACATGCTTCCCAACTGCAAGCTCAGGAAAAAAATCAAGAAGAGAATCCAATTCAATCCATGGCCAAGATCATCTATAGGAATCCCTTATGCCCTCACATCCATCTTGTTTTAAATGTCTTCGAATGTAAAGATTTGATGGATGCGTGTGAATTTACTGAGGCTCGTTAATATGCCCCATTTGAAACAGATCCGGATATTTTAAATTACCTTTGTTGTCCATCCTACAATTGAGAGGATGGCCTTTTTATGTGACTCGAACGATGGCCGAATGTTCCAATTCGATGATCGAAGTAAATGACATCCATCGGTTTACGGGCCTTCCGTTCAGAAATTTACCAATTGTTACAACCAAGGTAACACTCTTGGAAGAAGACAAGAAATTTTTGAATCAACGTTCGGTTTCCATGTTGATTGTAAGTATAATTTGTTTTAATTCATATTTTTTATTCTGATACAATTTTGTGTTATAAATTTATAGTAATTTTCACTATTTCACATTTACAACCCATGTCAATAAATCCAGGCGTGGTGTGGATATGCAATCAATTACACACCACTTTCTTGCTACAGTTATTTCATTTTTTCAATCCAGAATTGTTTTGCAGGGTCGCCAAACAGATATACCAAATTGGGCCATTGCATACATTGTTGCCACTATCTCAAAACAAAAATTCGATTGGTGCACCTATCTATAAAAAAAAGAACTGACATAACAAATTCAAAACTTTTAGAAAAACTTGTCATTTATTCAACAAACTATCTCCTCGGCCTTTATTATGAGGCACTTTTAAATTTAAAAGATAAAAAAATTCCTACTTGCACTGATGAGGAGTTGATGAAGTTGTCAATTCCATTTTAAGAACAACAGGTATAAACTATTTGGTTTGTATTTCAATTTTTGACATTACACTACACAGTTATTAACACTTAAATTTTAATGTTTTGCACAGAAGATTTATTGAAGCCCTTTCCCGAAAGAAGGCTTTATCGAGAGGAAGAGGCCAACAACACGCTAAGGCTTCAGGGGACTCCCAATTTGAAATGGAAGCTCACTCCTCTCCAAACCCTCAACATTTTGAACTCGTTAAATGCCAAATAAGTAATACCTTCTCATATATTATTTACAAATTCCATAGTTGCACATTTATTTTTCAATTTAAATTTTAACCAAATGAATTGACAACATTTAATATTGATGAATTGCAGGAATTTGGAACATACACTTGTTTCAGAAACTCAACCTTCTTCCCCAACTCACTCCATACAGTTACATGCATTCGTATCTTCTGAACAAACACTGAATACAACTCCTACAAGGCCACCCTTAGCACCAAGAAAAACTACCCCTCGACAACAAGGTACAACTTTTCGATAGTACGTTTAATTTTGTAGTTTTTGCCTTTTTGAATTGTTTTCCTATTTTTCATTTGTTTCTTGTACTTTTTAACACATGTCAGTCCTGATCAAACTGCGGCACCGACACCCACTCAACCAATAATTTTTAAAATGCCAACCAGAGGAACAGTGAAAAATAACATTGGTAAACGCATGCCACTTACTCCGGCCCTAGCGGGACACTAAACATTGCCTATTCCTTTCAAATTTCAACTCTCTCGCTTGGTGGCTTTCCCAAAGGCAATGGGTATATCAGTTTTGAACAATATAAATTTAGATGAAGATTATTTGGGCATTGATAGCAATGAACCAACTAGTTTTTCAATACTCGCGAGATGATTCAAGGCCAAAGCAAGTATACTACAAATTTCAATTTAAATATGCTTTACAATTTTGAATTACATTTCGATTTAAATTTATTTATCAAAATATTGATTAATTTTTTCAAAACAGGATCAACACACCCAAAGGTAGAAACAAGTAGCGATTGATCTTTGAAAGCCCCCATACTTTTCAAAGAAGATCATCTTCATCGATTCGAGATAGTGAAGCAGATTCTACCTTTTTCTTTGGAGAACTTAATTGGTTATGATTGTCAATCCCATGTTAGTGAGTTTATTCTTCCTCATATCAATCAGCTTATATAATGGGAGATAAGGGCTAAAGTTCTTATCAATGAGATTATTAGTCATTATAAAATTATTGGCAACGAGATATTTTATACGCTGTAGTCGAGAATCAACTGCGAAGATGGATTCCTTACTTACCCAAGTAAGTAGTGGGAATTTATCATGTATAACAACACTATAAAGATGACATTTTTAGATAAGTCATTAAACAAATTGGAAAATATTAGTGTCGAGGCCGAGGCATATTTTAACAAATGGTCAAGGATAAGGATTTGGTAGCAATTGCAAATGCTTTGAAAGAGATAGAGCGATTGTAAGTACTATTACTTTCAAACAATCATTCTTGTTAATTTGAAATTTTCATTTTTTAGTAATATTTTGAATTGACATTACTCTTTTTTTGCAGTTGAAATATGAAAATTTGAAGAGTCAGGCGAAGGTATTGCAAGTTCACTTGGAAACATCAAAGAACAGGTTTATCCGTAGCAAAAATTTGAAGCAAAATTGTTTTGGTTAGCAAACAAAACAATACACTAAAGCGGATAATTAAAGAGCATGGTTTTGACCCTGACATATTATTCAAAGCTAAAGTAGCAGCTGATCCAAATTTCTTTGTCGCATGGAGATGCGACAAATCAAGAAGAAAGAATTTTAAAAAATGGAAAGTCTTTGCCAAAGATCTTATCAATTCGAGGTTATTTTCGCTATTGGGGAAAGGGGTACAACCACACGGTGGAAGAATTATTTGGGGAAGGGAGCAGAGGAGTACAATTGGATAAAGAAAAAGAGGGTTGAAAACTAGAAACTTTTATTATTGTGGAAACTTTAAATATTGAGTTTGAAAACTTCTAATATTGAGTATGGTATTTGAATTTAATTATATGGATTTATATACAATATTTAATTTTGATTGCATTAGATGGTGATTATCATGAATTATATGTATGTTTCTTGTTTACTTGCATTGTCATGAATTGTATGTGGACGTAGATGATGAATGATGATAATTGATAATTAATGATAGATGATGATGAAAGATGATGAATGATGATAATGATATGATATATATGGACGATGATCAATTTAATGTGGACGTAGATTTATCATCAAGCACAATAATTCGTCTTCTATAGAATTTTGAACTTGTTTTAAGATAATTATTCTCTGTACTTGTAACGATATGATCATAATGTCATTATAATGGATATAGATGATAAATAAATGAAATGTGTTATAATGGATATAGATGAAATTAATGATTAGAATGGATATAGATGAGATTAGAAGCGAATATAATTGTAATGATATGATTATGAATTGTTTTAATAAATTTAAATTAGATAAATAATTGTGTTAATAATAATTTTAGTGTCGGGAATCATGATTATGATAATGATATGGTGATGATATGATATATATGGATGATGAGGAATTTTATGTGGACTTATATTTAAAATTGTATAATGATATATAAAAATAAATTAAATATAATTTTAAGAAATCAAGAAAGAATCATCACTGGTAAGAAATTAAACATAATTACAAATATGATAGGGTTTAGCTTACCTCTTGCGTATTAGATTGCGTTGTGAAATCATCAACGGTAACGTGCTAGATCTTTGTTTTTCCTGACATTGTAGATAGAGGGGTGAGTTGCCTGACATTGTCAATCCTGAGAAGTGCCAGCAACATCTTTAAATATATAGACCAGCAACATCTTTAAATAAATGTAAATATATAGAATTAGACCTGTAACATCTTTAATGATAATAAGAGCTGAAAAAATGTAAAGTAACAAACAATAAGATTATGTTGAAGAAGATACCTATTCAAAATTGAAATCATCACCGGTAATGTGCTAGATCTTTGTCTTAAACAAATTCAAAACAAAAAATGCATTAGTAGATAGATGGGTGAGTTGCCTGACATTGTCAGTCTCGAGAAGTAACAGCTTCCTCGGATGGATGTCAACCCACGTTTTCAAAAAATAAAAAGATTGTATTTAACTAAATGTAAATACATAGACCTATAACATCTTTAATGATAACCAGAGCTGAAAAAAATGAATAGTAACAAACAATAAGATTAAGGGGAAAAAGATACCTCCTTAAAGTTGAAATCATCACTGCCACTGGTAATGAGCTAGATCTGTGTTTTAAGAAAACCCAACACGAGAAATGGATTAGTAGATAGATGGGTGAATTGCCTGACATTTTCAGTCCGAGAAGGACCTATAAAAAGATTGTAGTTAAATAAATTTAAATATATAGACCTGTAACATCTTTAATGATAAAGATAAAGATAAAGAAGATACCTATTTAAAGTTGAAACAATCCATTATCAATAGCTTCATCAAACTCGATGTTGTCTTCTGTAGAATGTGACGATGAGCCAATTACACTCTCAAGGTTGGGAATATTTGTACTTGTAGCTGTATTATTCACACCTCTTCTTTCGCAAAGGGAATTCCAATGTGCAATTTCTCTATCGAACGGAAAGGTTTCGATGGAGTATCGAGAAACATAACACCTCATGCAACTTTCCAGATTTTTATCCAACCTGTTTCTCAGTTTTGATTTTATAAATGACAATGAACTGAAAACCCTTTAATCCTCCACAGACCCCAAAATCATTGTTTGGCATAACTCATATAATCTGAAATATTCATTGATATCTTCTTGTAAGATAGAACTTTGATAGATTCCTCGCCATGCCTTGTAATTGCACCACTTTGAGAAGGTTGATCTAAATTCTTATATTGGTTCCTCAGTGTTGTTGCAAAATTTGTTGACTAAAACTTTAATAAATCGGCATTCAACATACCTTTGATTTCCATACCCTTGAGCTCTGAAGTCTTTGTAAATTGTTCCATTATTGTACCCACTGATTTATGGAAATGCTTTCTGACAAAGTCTGCACGGACACCTTCAGTATTCCAAAAATTAGGATTCATCACACCCATGGCTTCCAGAATTTTATCTTTACAGAAACGTTCCCTAATTTCTGATGACAAGGTTTCTGAAAATTTTTAAGCTTTATTCTTGTTTCAACTATAACAGACTCAAACAAATTACATGTCACGGGAACATCTTCTTGTTCCAATCCTGTAATATCTTGACGTTTTTGCAAAATGTGTAGTGGTATTTCCCTCCCATTAATAGTGATGCAGAGGTGATCATGGATATTAAATCTCAAAAAGTTGTTAGGATTTTTAAGATCTAATAAAGATTTCCAATTCTCAAAAACAGGTGCATCAAAACTATCTTGGGAACAATACAATATATCAAGACTTTGACATACCATTTTTCTCATCCATATAAAATCCACAATATAGATTAATCTTCCCTGTGCATGCTTCATTAGTGTATTGATCTCCTTTAACATTGGAAGAATACCAACCAATGTAAGAAATGTCTCCAAATCAGTTAAACGGAACAACAAGTCCCTTGCCCTATCAACTTCATGACGGTATTTGTGCATGAAACCAATGAATGAAGGAGTATATTATGGTATTTGTGCATGAAACCAATGAATGAAGGAGTATATGACGGTATTTGTGCATGAAACCAACCAATGAAGGATACTCCTCATGAACTCTGCATGTAGGTTCATACAAAGAGATCCATCTAGTCTCCACATCCTTCAAAAGTTTTTTTCCATCTGTAATTCCAATTGCAAATTTTTGGAACTCGAGAAATCACTTTGGGCTGCTTGACATATAGGCATGAAGTTCTCTTATAAGGTCTTCTAATTTAGCAAAATTTTCATGGTTGCTTACCATTTTATATGCTAAATTCATTATGTGAGCCATACAGTGAATTGGTAGCATATATGGGGCCACTGTTGTTTGTAATCTAACACATAGCCCTGTTCGGTGACCTTGCATGACAGATGCACCATCTGCTCCAATGCATACCAACTTCATAGCAATTTCATAATCAGTCATTCCAGCAACATCTTTCAAATGAGAAACAACTATTTTATGTAGGTTTTCGACATTGCAGTTTTCAACCATTTTCATAACACCCAATAGATGAGGTGTCCTTATATGATTTTCTAAAGTATAGACGTGGATACATACCCATGTGGTGTTGTTGATTGTTGTCACTTCATCAATTGAAAGAGAGATAAAGTTTTCTTTTTTTACATTCTCTTTCAAATCTTCCTTCTCTATCATCGAGAGGCATTTTTCCATTTCCCATCCACTACTTTCAGACCAATGAGACTGAGGTACATTCAACATTCCATTAAATTGATACAAAACTTTGAAATCGAGGAAATCTGAAATCGCTCTTCCTTTTTTTAGTATTTGAAAAAGAGTAGAGAATTGTATGAATTTTGCATGTAGATTTGTTTCTTTCATCTTACCAATATGCGATGTGATCGTTCCTCCCTTTTCCAACAGATGTCTATGTTTTTTCTGCTCTGCCTCATATTTCACTACGTATCTAACATGCATGCATTCTTTTTCAGTTTTCCACCTATGTGTTTTGATTTTCTAGCCATCCGCCCCGTTACAGTCAAATATTGTTTTCCACAATGTTTTTCTATAGTGTCCAGCTTCAGTTACATTTTTTATTGCTTTCCTAATTTCCATGTACATATTGTACATGTACATTCAAATGGGATCTCTTCAGAATTAGATGATTTTATAGGTTCAATAAATAGAAATTTAGCTGCCCAATCAAACTTGTATGTCCTGCCAATGGTCCACATATTCTTGTTCGTTTTCAATGCTTTACTTTTTTGAGTAGAATTTTGAGCAATATCACAATCACCTGGTTTCCTCTTTCTTGGACCGGAGTTTGATTTTGATTTCTATCTTCCATTTTCTTTGAGTGTTTGTATCGTGATATCTATATGCACTCTGGTTGCACCCAACAGAACAATATCTTCAAGATCGGCATATTATCATAGGTTTCATTTGTTTGACTTTGATACTATGAATGCATGTCCGCCTCAATAATTCCTTCCACACGTCAAGATTCGATTCTTTGTGGTGACATCTATATGATTGGTATTTTCAATATCAGTATCACAGTGAGTTTCCAAAATACTTGAAGATTGATTTGAGATTTCTTACTTACTTTTAGGTTATTTGCATTCTTAAGTGGAACCTTCCATTATTCGAAGAGAGTCTGCATCAACAAAAGAACCAAGTAACGGCTGTCCAGCCTAAGGTCTCTGCCGCACATCCCTCGTCTCGAGGTATTTTTATGTGTCAACTCTTCACTTGTCATGTGTCAACAACCTATTCCCTGTCAGCAAGCGTCCCTTTGCCTAAATATATTGTCACGTGTCAATGTGCCCTTGTCACGCGTCAACTTCTATGCCCAAGTTGCGTGTCAACACTACCCCTATGCGCATCAAAATTGCTCTTTGCCGCACGTCAACAATGCCCTTGTCACGCATCAACATCTTTGCCGTTTTCGCTGGCGTCAACACTTCCCTTGTCGCGCATCTGCTATAAATCTTTGTCACGCATCAATAATGTCCCCGTCGTGTTTCCATAACTAACAATCATAGGCTAATAGTAATTTGAATCTCTAGTGCTTAAGTGTATGCGAGTTCAAATTTCACATTATTAGTAATTTGGTAAGCTACTTGAGGTATAATACTCAGCGAATCACCTAGGTTTTTATAGGAGATGTTTTCAAATGAAGGCGAAGCCAACCCCCAAAAAAATATACTATATACTTTAGGGCGAAACATGACACTCGACTGACCCACTCCGAATAATTTGCCTTTTCAAATTTTCCTAAAATGATTTTTTTGCCATATTACAAATATTCGCCGCTAAAATTATCCCCGACACACGCAGACTAAACTTCAATCGGCATAAGGTAGATGTGACTACCATACATCATTGCGGAAGAAGTATGCATATCCCGGTAAGAGCACCTACATAGAGAGAATCATTTGGAGGTACCGAACATCTAGACAATAAGCTTGGTGTAGCAGATTTGGGGAAGCATTGGTATATCTCCAGTTAAAGCCAGAGAGGGAGAAAAAAAAATATGTGGAAGGTGAGTTCGCACTTCCAACACCACCAAAAGGGAAGCATACAATGGAGAATATCCCAGCACCTAAGCCCTCAGAGAAAATCAAAGTGCAGGATGAGGAGGAAGAGTGTAAAGATAGTGGCGGTTTGGAGCATAGGGGTAGGAAACATCCTACAAGTTAGAGAGAAGTTGAGTGCACCATTACACCGCCTCAGCCACAAGAGGGGGATGAAGAGGAATTGAATGCATTCTAAGGGGAGCATAGATTTAAAATTGTATTCATGAGAACGAGGACCCAAGGTACCACCCCAACCTTTGTGCGCAGATCACCTCGACTCTCCCCGCGAAAGAAGTGACTACGCAGAGAAGGAGGAAGCTGAAGATAAGAGAGGAGGTGAAAGAGTCGAGGAGAGTGCACCTACATCTTATACACCCCCAGAGAACATAGAAGAAAAGGGTGAGGCATCAAAGGAGAAGGACGAAGAAGAGAAAATACTAGAGGAAACAACTATAGAAGATATTCAAGACATGGAGATGCAAGTCCCAAATTTAGAGGCTAGAGTTCCTAAGTAGCAGAGGTCTAGAAGGGTAAGTGGAGAGCACATTCCACCAGCCATGGGGTATGTAGAGGATGCAAGAAAGATTATCCACACCCATTTCCGAGCACGATAGTGCAGAAGGATCTATTTGGCTGGGAGTTGATGGATGAAGATATGGCAACCGTGTGAACATGAAAGAAACTATATTGGTCGATGCACACCCACATGGAAGAGCCTAATTTCGATGTATGCAAGGATTCATGCGTGTCAAGGTGATTGAAGAAGGCACCTCAGACTAGACACATGACAATAAATCCTACTGTCATGTCGACAAGTAGGTCAGTAATGCACTGGTGAAAGTTTCAGTAGAGGTGGACAGAAGGAACATGGATAAATCCACCACAATCAAAGTTTTTTGCGAAGAGCTGAAGACTAAGGACATGGAGATAGCATACATAATGGAAGAAAGGGACTTCACACAAAATTAAAATGAAGTATTCATAAGAATTACAAAGGAGATTGGGGACAATGTAATCAAGGCAAGGCCACACTTGGAACCCAAGGTGTCACAAACATTTCCTTCAATGATATAGTATGTGGGGAAGTTGGTGGACTTAGTGCTCGAAGATGAAACTCTACGTGTGCAAGCGCTAGAAATATCAGGACAGGATGTCAAATGGGAGAAAGCCTCGGTGATGAGAAAAATCACATCTTATGAAGGGTTGTTATAGGCATTACAAGAAGTGTTGAAGAAAGCGGATCAAGCTTTAAATATATACACAGCTCCAGAGGTGCTCATCAACATTAAGACCTTGGAAGAGAACAATGAGGTCTAGAAGGCCATGAAAGATGAGACATTGGGCTACACAGAAAGGTTTTCAATGGTTAAACAAAAGCGAGGCCTTGGCAGCAACACAAGAGCCACACAAGACTTGGTGGAAGAGCTTGGAAAGCTGATTGCGTAGAAAATGGACCTTTTGGAAGGAAGGATGACATCCATGTCTAGTGTTGTGTTGGTTCTGCAAAATGAGAAAGGGGAAATTACACGGATGAGTTTGAATCCATAGCTATGGAAATCCCAGAGAAAGCATAACAGGCACTCACTGAATGGTAGGATTTTGAGCACTGTAATAAAAGAGGAGTATCCAAAGCTGATGCTACAAATTGATACAGAGGAGGTTGCTTAAATAACCTCATATAAATTCTTTATTTGTCCACATTCTTCATTCTTATTCTTTCATTCTTATTCTTTCCTTCGAATTTTGGAGATAACCATTATCGGGATGAAAATGAGATTAGTGTGGGGTAATGTTGATCAAAGAATACTTGGAAAAGATCACACAAGGAGTCTCGTATGGGATAGAAGGCCAGGATCGAAGGCACGGAAGGACAGGAAGGACCCGCACGCGGAAGGCAAGTTCAGATTTTAGGACTTAGCCGATTTTGGGTATGAGGATCTATTTTTGGAAGATGGCATGTGGAACACATCAACGATGCAGAGATGTGCACGCCATGCATTTTCTATATTTGGAAGAGTGGTTCAAAGCATCTATGCATGGAGACAAGCTAAGAATAGAATGGACACTTTAGTTATCTATAAGAGGACTATAGATAGCGCACTTGCATGTGTGGCTATAATTGTAAACAACGTGTGGCTAATAATAGCATGGGACCTATTTTTGAGTAGTTAAGTAGTTGAGGGCAAGTCCCCACCCTATATATATGATGATTATGTGCATAGTGAAAGAGATAGATATGTATCTCGTGTCTATAGAGATGATTTAGGTATGTATCACAAAGATCGGTGTATGAATGTATGTAACAGATCCATATGCACCTTGATATAAATTGATAGTACTGTAAGGAGCTTCTATATTTATTAATAGATGGAAGATATTGGCTGAATCTAAGTGTCATTCTATGTAATTGAGTAGTGCATGTTAATGATTCAATCATGATTACTGTTTAAGCTTGTTCTTTCATAGATCTATGGGTAGCATGCACTATAGAATGATGGATTAGTTATGAATCTATATGTTTCTTCCTTCATCATGATATCATCCTATTACAACAACCCTAAAGAGGGACCTGGTACCTTTGCATGCTTTGGGTGAGCACTCAGTCTAGGTTGAGTGATGTGTTAACACAACTAGGGTGTTATCTTGCAAATTATAGGTTACATCAATAATACCCCGTATGCCCAAGAAATCCACGCACTGCACTTTGACCAGTAAGCTCCCTCAATCCCACAATTACTACAACCTTTACGGGATCTACTAGTAGGCCCACCTTAAATATGATGTGCCCCAATAATGTTCCAAATAGGGTAGTAAAGACACACTTCTTAATGTTAAGGGATATCCTCAATTACCGACACCTTTCAAACATCAGCCTCAAGTTGTCACAATGGTCCTTCACTAACCCATATACTGTCTAATCATCTAGGTAGACTTGAAGAAATTTATGGATGAAATCCTGGAAAGCTTATACCACAATGCATGAGAACATAGTAGGCACATTCTTCAATCCAAACGACATGAACATATAAGTAAAACTTCCCCACTCAGTGGAAAAATTTGTCTTCCTTTGGTCCTCCTTCGTGATCCTTACCTGGTGATAGCCCAAGAATCCATCTATGAAAGAATAGACCTCATGCCCTACCACTCCTAATATTTCTTTAGTAAAAGGGGTTGGGAAAGGATCAATGATACATACTACATTCAGGTCCCTATAATCAACATAAATTCTTATCCTTCTGCCCTTCTTGATACTAATTACCATGGGAAATATCCATTCTGACTCTTCAACAACTTCAATAATGCCCAACTCTATCATCTTATCTATTTCCTCCTTAACCTTCACGCGTAGGTTAGGATTCATTTAGTATGGTCTCTTCCAGACTAGGCACGCACCCTCCTTCAACTTAATTCTCATTTCCCCCAAGGAATGGTGAACGCATTTAAGCTCATGATACCTGTGTGGGAATAAATCCTCAAACTCACGCAAAAGATAAATGATCTTAGAGACTGCTTCTCCAACCAATAGTCTCCAATGATAGCCTCCTTAGGCTCTTCATCTGAGCTAATGTTAACATTCTTTGTCTTTAAATGCTCATGATAGGTGTGCACCAGTTCATCAGCATTGTCTATGACTTCACGCATCCCTACAGAATGGTCAACATCCATGTTTTCTACTTCTTCACCATCAATAACATACACCATCTTCCCCTTTTATTTTTCCAAACATGCACGCTCAATCTATATCTCTTTTATTTCTTATTCCTTGAAATGTGCCTCTAGGCTAGGTTCACCTAACAACACCAGTATCCTATCTTCTACCATGGCACTATGCCCAATGGTAAGGTGCTTGAAAAATTGCAATGCCTTATCCACCAAGGGTTTTTTACTCCGATACTTGAATGTTCGAATGAGATCAACCACTAACTCTTGTCAATTCCTTGTCTGGTGTCGTGTCTCAGAATGAATGTACCATGTGCGCGCACAACCTTGTAGGGTGGAATACAACTTGTGAACTCATAATGAGGGTGGAAATGCTTATGTGCTTCTTTTCTAGGTTGTCTCACATGCTTGGATATGGAAGGAAGTGGTCTCTTTACCATGGTAATATTTTATAGCCGTGGGCATGTTTCTCCTGTAAAACCTTACAGAGAAGGCAATTCTCACCTTGTGTCATTCCAAGATATTATCCCGATCCGTTGGCCACCGGGCGCGGAGAAGTTCCAAGTAGGACGTACATTAACATCCCCTTTGTTCATTTTTCTCCTTCCACTGAGCTTCCATCTCTTCCAGAAAGACCTCAGGGAAGGCTCCTCCTAAGTACTTAGGTAGCTCCTTTCCTACTGGCACTGGACCATACGCACCGTTGTCACCTTTGTCACCAATCCCCTCAAATGTTGTCTGATTAACTCAGAGGTTCCATGTGCTCAATTGTCACATGCTATACTTGGTGGTGTCACTTAGGGTGAGCATCCTTAAACCTGGATAACTTCTTTAGTCGGATGAATTATCTCTATATCCCCGATTGAGCACACATATATTCTAACTAGGACCTCTTCTCCAAAAATTTTAGTATAGGGTGTTGATTTCCGTCACCGGGTATGATGACCCATTTGTCCTCATTTTCAAATCTTATGTACCCCTTATTGAACCTAAGATCCGCATTGTTCTTATAGCACCATGGACGCCAAGCAAAGTCTTTGGGAAATTGTCTGTCTCGGCCGAGTGTCAAGACTTCAAAGTCCCTAGTAAACTTAGCTCCATGAATGGTGATGGTTGCATTGTTTAGGACACCAATGGGCATTGCCTTCATTTTTTTTCCATATACAACAAATTTGAAGATGGCTATAATGCAGGTCTTCCCATCTGATGCCATGAATCCAAGGTGAGAACATTGACCTCTATACCTGTGTCAATGAGGATATTACTAAGGAGTCATCCATCCACGACCACATTTAATGTGATCTCCCTATCATAGTTAAGGCTGTGAGGGGGAAGGTTTTCATGCAATACCTTCCTCTCACGCTCTTTCCCGATGCATGGTACCTTCTCTCTCAACCATGATCCTAGCAAGGGAATAATATTCTCTTGGCTTAGAATTTTACATACTTCCTTGATCTCATCTAGGCCATCCTTTGGTGCCTCAACCTTCCTTCTTTGATCATTCCTCCTAGACTACTCCTTTAGACACTGGATTTCTCCTTGTAAACTTAGAATGACATCCATGGTTTCTTGATATACCTCCTTTTGATGCATAAGGTTTGGGTACTTCCCATGTACCACTTCTTCCCTTAAAACTATGTTCTTCGCCTTGGTATTTCCTTTGTGTGTGTGCAACTTCTACTCTTGTTGTTACCATAACATGTTTCAAGCTTGCATCACGTGTCACCTGTGGCATCCATTGTATGTCTACCTTATTAATGCTTACCATTGCAGTGCCCTTGTCTTTTTGGTGCTTTGTTGATTCATGTGCTCAAATAGCTCAGGACACTCCTCATACTTGTGCTTCTTCCCACACCATGAGCACTGCAATAATTTTGAGCACTCGCGCTTGTAGTGGTTTGTAGACCCACAATTAAAATAGGTTCCACATGGTAACTCAATTCTTCCTCCTCTGTGGTTACCACAACCACAAAATCCTCTATGAAATCCCCTTCTACGAATGCCTCCATTTACACGCTCCTCATAAGGGTGATCATCATTCTTAGAACTACTGGAAATGTTGGTTTGGCACACACCAAGACTAATGGCCTCATGGATCTAATCAATAAGCCTATAATCCCTAGTGTCATGGGTTGTAGAGGTGCATATATTACAGTAGTAGGACACATTCTTCTGAATTGCTCACTATAACAAGGGACATCTACTTGCATCATGGTCCCCATGACAAAACTCATAGTCGACTACTATGAGCGTCTTGTCTTCCTGGGGAAACTATCCTTGACATGACCCTCTACTTCACAATTTATACCCCATATACCACTATGAGTCTAATGGACTGAGTTCGTAGACAATTTTTCTAGCTACTTAGCCATAAAAGTGATTTGAGATTCTAGAAATGGGCTAGCCCTTGTATCAACACTTCCAACAGAGTTCAAAGCATGTAGGGTGGTCTCTAACACCTCACACGGGTTTGTGAATGTTTTATGAGATAAATATCTTCTAAATGGAGTTATCAACCCTCCAACAAACCATTGAGCATGTTGTGAAGGGTGAATATCATATGACAATTTTGGCAGGAGAGTTTTAAACTTCACATGATACTCCCACACAGTCTCTACCATTCCTTTTTGAATATCCTTAAGGGCACCGATGCTATTTTATTTGAACTTTGGGATGTGGAATTATGCCAAGAAGGCATTCTTTAAAGTAGTATAATCCACCACTGTTTGATGAGGGTCATATTTCCTATACTAGCTATGCTTGGACCCTTGCAATGTCGTTGTAAAATGGCTTTCCTTCCACTTCGAGCTAGTGATCCCTTTCACGCGTCATAGCAGCTCACACTTGTGAACATGTTCTGCAGCATCTTCAATACCTCTGTAATATGAAAAATGTAAAGACATCTCAAAGAAAACTTGAGGAGGTGGTTGGGGCCCTTGTCCTCCTAAGCCAGAGCCTTGGTTTCCTCTGGTGTTTCCCCCACCACCGAATCCACTAGATCCACCAAGTCCCATGCCTCCTGACCCACTAAATCCACTAGGTCATGTTCCTCCTGACCCACCAGATCCACCAGGTCCTGTAGTGGTCATGCCAAGGGTCCCCAAAGTTCCATTGAACTATGCACCGACGGTCTGTGATAATTCCCCACTACCAATAGAAAACCCTGTGCCACTTTCAGACGACCAAAGGCTTGTGTACTTGCTCCTTGTCCAAAAATTCCTCCAAATACTAGAATAGTATGCATAGCCATAGAAGTGGGAAATGAGAAATTGTATCTCCTAGGCACTAGATATGTCACTTCCATTAATACCAACTGGGTTAACAATATTCTCACCTTGATCTAGAAAACCAAGCACTAGGGTTTGGTCACTAGGTGGGTTTAGATGCATGCCAACAACTCTTCTCTCTCCACATGACGAACTCTCATCAGAAGCCAAAGGGGTCTCTCTTACGTGCTTGCCAAGATGGGGTAGCACAAACTACTTAGGTTCCATGTCCTCCGCATGAACCTCAACTCCTTCCCACAACATCTACCTCCATAGATCCATCACACTCATAACCTCACATTTTCTAGCAATCTTCCTTTCACATGCTTCACTATACTTGAGTCATCTCTCCTCCCTTTCTTTATCTATTGCAATATCTGCCATCTTCCTCCACCCTAGCTTCCTCACCCAATGCTCAAGCATGGTTTAGCCACCATCGGAAATTCCTCTAAACTCAAGGTAACAATCAAGATCTTCATTACCAAAGGAATAGCACGTAGAAATGATCCTCTGGGCTCCTACAAAAACTCAAACTCAACAACTTCTGGACAAGAATATGTAGAAATAGCATACTCCAGAGTGTAGCTAGCCAATACTCCTTTCCACCAATGATCCATAGCACGAGTCCACATCAAATATGCATCTTACAACCTCTGGTACTCTTCTTGGGTCCATGCGTGTGATCTATAATACCAACTTGATCTAGACACATATGTCGAGAGCCATTCATATAGCTCTATTGGGAAGCAACAAAAAAAAAGTTTCATACAAATCATGGTAGAGGTTCTCTTCTACCCATCTACGTGCATCAAACTCAGGTCCAGTGTTGAATCTCTGAGAAAATTCATCCTTCGTGCTCTTGAACCATGATTCAACACTTTCCAAAGTTAAATGCTTTGTCATTACTCATTACAAAAATCATGATGTATGTCATTTCCCACTACAACTTCAAAAAGAGGTCCCGGAAATGGAACCAAGATGTAGTCATTTTTACACCCACCAAAGAACAAGGGAATCCCATGCACGCCGACCTATCACCCAAGTGGGCACTAGGCACTCACTCGAGGCATGCGTGGGCACCAAGTCTCTCTTTTATGTGAGTTGAGTGGGAAAACATCATCTATGATCCAAAATTTAAAGGAATTAAATGGAAATGAAATATGTGAACTTCATAGAGCTTAGAATATCTCTAGATCATTGCAGTCATTACAAACAAAGATACTTTAATGAATTAAAGAATGAATCAAAACAGTAAAGTAAAGTGCATAGGAATTCAAATTCATCTTATAAACATACATGAAAAGGAAATATGAAGAGGCATGTATGAATCCGAACCAATAAGGATCATATTCAATTTACTTGGTAACCTCATTACATTCATTAGATTCAGTACAAAGCATCACAGAAAGGAAGACCAAATTCATGCATCATAACTTGATCCATATCATTAAGCTCTCAAAAAGAAATTTTATAACCCCAAGCCCTTGATACATCTTTCTCCTATATTTCATCTACCCAACCCAATATGACTCCTTCTGGCATTTATGTAGAGCTCTTCTCTCTATTGATCTCTCTCTGTGTATGTTTGTGTGTGTGTGTGTCTATTTCTTCTATGGGCGCTTGTATATATAGGCATCCCAAAGTGCTAACTCATCCTTCTATGGCCTCAGATTTAGCACCAAGTGTCTCAATGTGGTCCTCCATAGGAGCATGCTCCTCTAGGCCTGATATCTCCACTTTTTGTGGTGATGTCTTCTAGAAAATTCTATCACGCAGGGTATATTCCTTCATAGGCCAACTTTGTCTCTACGTTGGCACCTTATCCACTCGCATGCGTAGTCGAGTCACACTTTTCTCATGTCCCGCCGAGATACGCAAAATATGGCTAAGTCCACGAGACCTTTTCTATCGGTGTGCAACATGACCCTTCTAAAATCCTCCTAGAACCTTACCTTACACACCTTCTCCTTCCGCGCCCATCCTTCAACCTAGACCTTGTGCGCCCATGAGCCTTTTGTACTTAGCCAATATTTTAGGGGCCCAACATAGATAAGTGTGCATGTCGGTGATGAATAGTGGTATCAAGATGGTTATTTGAGATTTCAAGAGCATTTTAGGATGGTCTAAAAGTTTCTGAGCTTGAACAATGAGCTTGATGTCCCTTTGAAGGTATGGAGAATGTTGGTATGGTTGTATTAGATGATCTACGGGTATGAAATGCTTGTTCTAGCATGTATAAGAGCTTTTGGAGTGAGTAATAGGTCATGTTAAATTTTTCAAGTTACCTTTGGGAGGGCCATTAAATTTTTGGTAAAATCCCTTACCATCCCCATTCATTAATTTTTGAAAATATTGTCTTGAAAATTTTCCTTTTCATAATTTTCTATGGTCTTTTGGATTTTGGAGTTTTACTTGGCATTTTACATGCAAAGTTAAGGGAGAGTTCTGAAGTTTGAAGTCCAATCCAATGAGGATTTGGAAATAGAATTCAGAGTTACCATTATTTTTAAAATTAAAATGTCTTCTCAAAGTCTGAAGTTTGAATTTTAGAACTTCGTATTTTTGGATTTCATATTCGAGAGGCATTTTTCATGAATTTTGAGCATCAAAATCTGAAGTCTGAATTTCAGAACTTTGGGGTTTCAATCTTGAAGATTTGATTGCATGTTATATATAATCTACTCGGTAAAGTCTAGAGTTTGAAATCTAAAGGCATTCAACACCCAACTACCCCACACATGTCAACTTAGGGTAATTAAATTTGATCTCCCTATAAATACAGGGATTTTTACCAATCATTTTTACCAAATCCTAAGGTGATTTTCAAGGCAATATTTTCATTATTTCTTGCTAACTTGGGTAAGTCTTGTTAAGTTTTATTTTTATTCTCCACTTTCGAGTTAATTTCGGTCTTTTCTTATTCTTTAGCCTTCATCTTGTTCCAATTTTTGCTAAGTCTTGTTTTCAATCCCAAGTATGGCTCCTACTATTGTTGGTTGTTTGTTCTTTTAGTCTAAGAATGTAGAGTTATATAAAAATAGGAAGAATAATTTTCTTTGGCTTAGAAAACAACAATCTCACTCAAAGAGTCAATTTTCACAACTTCCAGGATCAAATTTTTGCATATTTTGGAACTGTGGAAACCATCACCATTTTAGGCTTCGTAGGTTGACAGGTTTTTTTTTTTTGTTTCATAGGTTTTTAAGGTTGGAAGGACTTCAAACTTTGAAGATTGATCATTTAGGACGTTAGAAGGTTTTGGAGTTCCGAGGTTTTGTGTTTTGGAAGTCTTCAACTTTGGATTTTGGAGGTGGGAACTTTGGACTATTAGCACATAATAACCGTGTTTTTGAGTTCACGAATTCAATTTTTGGAGATTAATAAGATTCTTTCAAGGTATAAATTTCTGAATTGGAACTTCGGAGTTTAGATTTTGGAATTCAGGTGGTTTTTAGAGGTTATTTCCCATGCATACACTCGGGTTCTAAATTCTGAATTTTGAATTCTCTAATAGGAATATGTTTGGTTCCTCATCAAAAGGAAAGTTCAAATGAAATATACCTATCAAGGGGTATCTTCCCTAGTAGCATATCTTACGAAGGGGATAGTATTAGAGACACCGATTTTGGACACATAGACACAACCGAGTTACGGCAGAGTGTTAACACCCCAAATAAGAAGCCTTGGATGCAAGAAATCTATGACTATGTGATTCCTCTTTCTGCTACTTTCCATCATCCATGCAGTGCCTCAATTTTGTACTAGCCACAACATCGCATTTCAAAAAGGATACCCATACTATAAAATATGATGATGGTAAATTTGTGATCAAGCTAGACAATGATTTCTTTGAAGATCTCTTGAATCTCCCGATGTAGAAGAATATGTCCAAATATCCCCATAGTCGAAATCGAGCATTGGGTGGAAGAAAATGAAATTTTCAAGAAGATCATTTCCAAGAGCTACTTGACCAAGAATACAAGTACAATATCAAGGTTTTCTAAGAATGTTCCCACTCGAGAATTTATTCAAGAGGTAAATGATATAATCACATTATTGAGTAAGGTTTTGGGTCATCCTTTGGCTAAATAATTTCATGAGTGGATGTTCCTTTATATAGCTACAATTAAGAAGAACAAATATTTTATTCAGTGGGATGAGCACATAAGTAATTCAATATGTTTCCAATTAGGATACGTGCTAACTTCAGGAAATTTCTTTATGAATTCTTATCTTGTTTATGTGATTGGCCAGAATGAGAGAGTATCCAAGTTTGAATCCAAAATAAGTTAGAATCACTACTAAAATATATAATTATTACCCACATCTTACCATGGTAGAAGGTTATAAACACTTTAGGAGAGTAAGTGATGCTTTCTTTGTTGTTCTATTGTATCATTTTGAAAAGAATTTGTATAACCGAAGGATATCAGATGAATCCTAGAAAGAAGTATGGGAGTGGGGAGGAATTTACCTACATTTTTAAAAAATTACTTACATTAGAGTGCCAGGGTTCATAGGTGCTCTGTATAAATTTCAAATATGTCCAACTGACAAGTGTGTATTCATGGATTTAGTTCAACAATTACTTAATTATCAAAAAATCTAACATGATCAACACAAGTTAGGAGCTCAATTTCCCATTACCATAGGGAGATATACGTGTGCAAATATATATAAAGCCAAAAATGTGGAAGGGGAAATGTCCCAAGTGACTCTAAATACATTCCATCTGTGGACTAATTTTGATTATTAGGATAATTTGGGGAAAATGGAGTCAGCCAGTGTGCACATACCCTTATTAGAGGATATTTTTATCCACTCTTGAGATGAAACTCTTGTAACGGAAAGGGAATTCAAGAGACTAACCTTGAAGGAAGTAATTCACTACGGGATTGCAGTCATTCTTGAAGGTTTAAAGGATGACGAGAAAGTATTGGATCCTTCTTATAAAAGAGATAATATTGTAAATCAATCACTTCCCTAGATAGATTATTCAATTTAAGAGTGTAGAAACACAAAGGATAGGTTGGGACCCATATTTTTAAGGACCTATGAATGGTTGGAAAATTTAGGAATCACACCCAAAGTGTCAGATCAATTATTTACAAAATCAGTACAAGCCCAATTAGCAACAGGTCAACCTACTCCCACTAAAGGTAAAAGGTCAACCCTCAAGCCTATTACTAAGCCATGCAAGATTTCTTTTTTATAGAGGTTAAAGGTCTTTTGTTGAGGTTCCTACTACTAAAGCTACATCTCCAAAGTTGCAGTCAACTGAAGTTATAGATCTAAGTATCTCGCCAATAGTTTCTCAGGTATCGCAGTCACCTCTCTCTTCTTCTCTCCCATCTTCACCAACTTTAGTTCCACTTTCCACTCCATATCTCACCCTTCCTCTCCCCTCGTCTTCCATTTCTTCCATTACTATTTCTCATATCTCTCACCGCATCTCTCTTTATGGCTTAGGTGTTTTCTACCCTCCCTACACTCTCAGTTGGAGAGATTCTAGGTATAGGGTCACAACTTTCATATCCCCTTCTCTAATAATCTCTTTCCATTTTTACTTCCATTTCATTCACACTCGATGCGATTATTTTTCTCTACCTTCCATTTTCACCATGTCACGCCACTTTTCGTGGATGCGACGATGCCTTACTATTATCAGTTTCTCCAAGTACCACTATGACTATGTTAATAATGTCTTTTGCATCATATTCTTATTTACCCAAATGGCTACATAGGAAAACCCCTAAGAAGAAGAAGAAGAAGAAGAAGAAGAAACTACCCATTGTCAATGTTTTTGACTTAATTTTCCTAGATCTAAATCCTAAAAGGAAGTTCAAGTGACATAGGATTGTATCCAATCTATTGGTTGATAAATTAGGAGAAAGGTTTGTGGAAATAGTTACTCCTGCTAGAGGAAAAATAAAATAGATGATTACTGAAACGGACTATCAAATCTCCAGGTTTTCCCTAGGAAGCCCACCCATGAAGGAGCTAAGAAATATGTTCAAGTGTCCCTTGGAATGTTTATATAAAATTATGATAAGGACAAGACAACCAAAGATCAGCATAAGGGGAAAGTTGAGCACCTCACAACTCTCTACTAACCAAGATCACACAACCTATACAAGCTATAACAACTCTAACTATTCCTTCAAGTTTTGATGATGCATCTTTCCATGTAGTGGAAAAAAAAGTTCAAAATGCAAGAGATGTCAAAGCATGGATGGAGTATTTGATTCAAGATGCAGATCCATTAATCAAATTTGATGTGGATTTTTATAATGAGTTTTATGTGGAGAAATTTTTCATTATGAAGCTGAATGAACTTATTACCGAAGACATTAACAAATTAAATCTTTCTCTGGAAACGTGGAAATAAATATGAAGTGTCGGTTTGGATTTTTTGGTAAGGAAGATGTGATCAATGATGATTAAAATTTGTTCAATTTTAGAAGGTTATGAAATTGAGCTCGGGTATTACAAGATCTCATGGCTAAGCTCAAGGAAAAATGAGTTGAAGTGGTAGATGGATTGAATGATATTGTGGATAAGTTTGACAATATCTACTATAAGTTTCTAAATCAGACTGTTGATGTTCTTCCTATTGATCAAGTCATTACAAATTTTAAGAGTTTGGTGAATGAATATGAAGATGTTACAAAATATTTTATCATTAATTCTATTTACATGTTTGTTTCTTATCAAAATTTTGTGAATCAACTTAAGAAGGTCGTCAACAGGATTAGGAAATAACTAGCCAAAGTTTCTAAAGAGACTAAGTCTACAGATGAGATAAATTGATATGCATGTGGACCTGAAGAAGAAGAGATCTAAGAGATCATTAAGCGTTTCTTTGATTACAAGAACAAGTTAGTTGTGGAGGAGTAGGAAGAAGAACCAGAGGATGATAAAGGTGTTTCCAACCCTAGCTAGGCTTGGTAGTCATTTTTAGCAACCTCCATGCTCTAGGACTAGTGGAAGTTGTAGGGTTGACTTGGTCAACATGTGCAACTAATTTTTCTATTTTCATGGGAGGTTGTTCCCTAGTTATTAATGCACTCTATTTTTAGTAAATTTAGTTAAAGGGTGGAGCTATAATCACTCAACCCTCTTGGTTATAAATAGGTAGATGCATTATGGATTAGAGACTCTTAGATCTTTTGTGAAGGGGCTCCATTATTTTGAGAAGTCCATGAACAAGCTTTAATATTTTTAAATATATTCATAACACTATTTTCCCTTCAAATATATGGTATATTGTGCAATTCTATAATTTGTTATGTACTTGTGAATGTATGATTCCTTGTATGTGGTGAATTGATTTTCCTTTAAATTAGTTATCTTATTTCAATTATTGGTGAGGTTGTATAAATATTTGTATTTCAGTTTTGGATGATCTTAAATCCCTTATGTTGTTTAGATTTTTTTGTTGCATCATTTGGATATTAAGAAGATTTTTAGGAGATGTGCATGCCATGTATTGTTCTGCAATATTAATTTTGAAAATGAAGTCAATATTTTTGTTCCATTGATTCATGATGCATCACCATTTTTATATGTTATATGATAATCCTTCCATCCCTATTCTCAAAGAACAAAGTAGATTAGTTTTATTTCAAGTGTTATAGCCTTACATCTTGATCCTAAATCAAGTGCACCAAGTTTGGAAGGAAGTCAACCTTATCTAGAGGTTCATCCCAAGTTGAAAAGGTCCCACACCTTAGGTATGTTCCCATTTTACACTAGATCACTTAGTGATTTAACGGGTGCGTGATCCATGTGACAACAAGTCAAATGTTGGGATTCACAGTTGTAATTGGATCATTTAGGCCTAGTTTTAGAGCCTACTTTGAGGTGTGAGAGGTTAATATAGGTCATGATAAGATTAGATGAACATGGGAGGATCCTAGAAACATCTATTAGGGCATGTATGATTAATATCAAGGATTATTTCAGCTCATGGAGGAAAAATTAAAAAGTTTAGCAAAACTACCTTTGAGGGTACAATGAATGTTGAGGTAAATGAGATAGGTATTATTTTTAAAAGATAATTTATGGAAAACCAACCTATTGCATGTGTATAGGGGTTTATTTTAGTGCTTAATGTAAACTTTCATCATGTTCTTAAGAGGTATGTGAAAGTTATGATTTTTTTCTAAAAGTGTCTTCTTAAGGAATGTAAATTGAGCACCCTATCTTCTTAGCATCCAAGAAAACATATGGATCATTATTTGGATATATCATATAAGTAATTTATGAATAAAATTACAATCCTGAGTGTTTGCAAAATGTTTGAGGTAATTTTGAAAAGAAACAAAAAAGTTATGATCATTTTTCTAGCATTATGTTTTCCTCTCCTAGGCATCCTCTTGAAATGGAAGTAAATTTGGTTTGTTGGTATTCAAATATCTTTATTGATATATTTCACTACTTTATAATTATTTTCCAATGATACCTCTAATTCTTTTATGTTATTAACTCTTTCTAAGCTTGTCGGGTTTAGTATAAAGGTTCTCAAGTTGTGCAAGTTGGTGTCTTATTAGTGTATTGTGGGAAGAATCATCACATTGTTGCATTTGGATCAAATTTTGAGCTTGAAAAAATGGTTTGAAACTCTCTAATAGTCTTTGGTGCATGGTAAATGTTCATTTTTGTGTCATATAGGTGGTGTGAATCCAATTTTCCTTCTTTGACCATAGTTTTTTTCTTAAGTCAACTCATGAATTGAACTATTTAAGTTACAAGATGCGAGTCTCACCTCATAATCTCACGAGTTTAAGATAATTTAAGGTTTTGAAATGGCCTACACTTTTAAAGATACGGTCTCAAGGTTTTGAGGCTGTTTAGAAGGCTAAATTGAAGGTTGCAAAGCCCATTTATAGACATGGTGCAAATAATACTCCACTAGACATGTTCAAGATTGACAAGTGTTAATCAGATTTTGATCCAAAGGTGGCTTATTTGACATTTGTATATGATTTATTATCCTTCAATTACCTCAATTGAGTTATGTAAGACACCCTATCAGACTTCAAGAAACTTTTTCTTGTCAAACAAAACTCTGTCACTATCTTTTATACATTTTGCACTAATAAATTGAGAAGTTGGGAATGTTTGTAGATATTGCAAAGAAAGAGAAACTTTTGAAAAAGGAAAAACATGTGTATAAAAATATATTTGAGTTGGAATTTTTGATTTTCATCAAAAATTGGAGGATAAGTTCATTTTATGGTCTCTCAGGTATGCACTGATTCATTAAACCCTTTATTCGGGGTTTCGAGGAAAGAAATGCACAAAACTCAATTTTTAACAAAGTGGAAATGTCTAATTTTTTTAATCTCATTTATGTCTTGGCCTCGAAACTTATATTTTTCAATATTTAATCCATTTTATCAAGTGTTCTATGATAATTTAATGATAATCTCCTCGAGAGAGTTCCTCACCCCTGCTATAGTGCCGACAAACATGTTTAATTTATTTTCTTCAAAGTTGAAGACATGGGACTTCTGTAAAGCTTCAAAAAGTTAAGGGATGTATCAATTAAACTTGGTCTAATATTAAATTGGGTTGAAAATACCAAAATTATGTGAAAGTGATGTAAATGAGAACCAATCTCCTTGTTCTATGTCTCATTTGATTGGATGAAGGAAAATTTCTTTAAGACATTTTACAATAGTAAAGCATGTTTTACATGATTACAAAGGGAATTTGAAGAAGTGTTTACAATGCACCAATTACATAGAAGTATTTACACAGTCCATTCTTGTTGTTCAAAATAGTGTGATGTTGGTTGATCCTCTAAGCTATGGTTGTTTCTCATGTGAAGTTGGAAAGGCTGGTTCGAGTGGAGAACAACATGGAACATCCTTATTTGAAATGAATGAGTTCTTGGAGAAACTCAGAAGTCGTGGAAGAATGTCAAAAGTCTTTGAAGTAAAACTACTAAATTTTAGATAGTTATAAGCTTGGGACCTCTTCTATTATAGTTAAAATCACTCATGAGTCAAAAATAAAAAGTCAAGAGTTTTTTTGTTCAAATATATTTAAGATTCAATTATATGAAATGTTGAAAATTCCAAAAGGCATATAAAACAAATATATAGAAGTTGAAAAGTTGGTCTTGTGTTTTTTTCCAACTTGAACAACATAATTCAAGTGTGGTAGATTCTTGAGAAAAATAAGAAAGTGAAAGGTCAACATCAATTAATTGGATTACAAAAACAAGTGAGAGTGAAGGGTAAGTTGTTGATGGTGCATGTGAATATAGTGAGTATTATACTAAATAGTAAAAAGGATAGATATGTATATGTGTTAGAGTGTTGAAAGAGATAGTATGTTCTAATAACTTGAAATTGAGCCTAGAAAACTTTTGAAATGAGTAAATGTGACTATTTGAGAAATGTATAGTGAAGAACATGTAGGGTAGTCTTGAATTGGTAAACAAAGGGAATATAGTGAATTATTTAAGAGTTTAGAGAGCACCAGGAAAATGTGTAATGAATTAAACAACTATGGAATAAGAAAGATATTGTGCTAATATACGAGACACAACTAGTTTTCGATAAGAATAAGCTGAAGTGTGTGATTAGATTTTATGTAATCACTTTGAGTTACGTATATACAAAATTATAAATTTGTAGCTTTCACAATTAGTAGCTAACATATCATCAAGTTCTAGTTTGACATGAAGTTATAGCTTCATTGGTTGAGTTGTATCTCAAAATATTGTAACCATTTTGAAAATAGTCCTTTGGTTCAGTGGGATTTTTCTCAAATTGGGTTTCCCACTTAAAAAAATTATATCTCTCTCTTGTGTATGTGTTTAGTTTTGCATTCAATTTGTGTTGTTGCAATCCGATACAAGGATCAAACACCTTATTGAAGATTTAATTTTCATTAAAAAAAATTAAGTTTAACATTGATTCACCCCCTCTCAGTGTTCAAGTTTCTAACAATTGGTTTCAAAGCATGCCCCTGATGTGGTGAGTTTAACAGTTTAAGGGAGATCCAAAAAATTTAGTCATGGAAAGAAATTAGTCACAAACTAGTTTTTCCACATTCAAAGATCCTTTGTTGAATGAATCAAATTATTTCTTCTAGAGTGTCAAAATGAATACTTACCTCTTTTCACTTGGGTTTTACATATGGAAATTAGTTTCAGTTGGTTATACTATTCCAGCTACACCTCCTACTGATGCAACAGGAAAGAGAGAAAGTGAAAACAATTCTAAAGCCATGAATGTAATTCTTTGTGGGTTGGATGAGGTTGAGTTCATAAAGGTCATGTAGTGTACCACAACTAAGGAAATGTGGGAAAAATTGAAGACTATATATGAAGGAGATAGTAAGGTAAAATTGGCCAAGTTATAGACTTACTATGCTCAATTTGAAAGCATGAAAATTAAGGAAGGTGAAAATGTTGCTTCATACTTGCAAAGAATGGATGAAGTTATAAATATGATCAGAGGCTTATGAGAGAAAATAGAAGAGAGTGTTGTTTCTCATAAATTGTTGAGATTTGTATCTTTAAAATTTGATTCCAAGGTTTCAGAAATAGAGGAAGCCAAGGATTTAAACACCTTGAAAATGGATGATCTTCATGGAATTTTAATTACATATGAGATAAGAATCAATGACTCAAAGATAGTCAAAAAGAAGTACAGCCTTTAAGGTTGATAAATAATCACATGTCGTGAAAGGAATGATAAGAAGATTGTTCCAAGCCGCAATCTCAAATGATAATAGCACACCACATTATATTTGCAAAATAGAAGAGCTAAAACATATATGGAAATCCTTAATAATCCATAATGCTCAATACATTACAATATAATGACTTGAATTACTCAATGATATATATATATATATATATATATATATATATATATATATATATATATATATATATATATATATGAGGAAGTGAAAATACTACCTAAATTAGTGGTGAAGAACTCCCGTTAAGCGATACTTGGTAGTTAAGTTAACTCCAAAAAGACTAGTAAGCTAACTCCACATAACCGAGAAGCTTACTAAACACAACTAGTACACGTAAGAAAGCTAACCAAAAAGTGTAGGGCTAACACAAGTGTAAGAATTATCCAAATAAATAAATAAAAGGATAAATAATAACATACACTAACACCCTCCCGTAAGCATATCTTAAATGGACACAAAATGAGGTGGGTCCTAGCAACAAGGCCTGATGAGGTACCCAAGTAAAATAACTAGGAAAATTGGACACCGCAAGGTACCCAAAACTAGTAATAACAAAGTAGAGAGAAAAATCCCATTGCAAGATATCCTAAGAAGTACAATGTTGAAGAAGTTTGGTGCGCATTGTGGTCTAAATCCACTACTCAATCATAGAACTAAAACAAAACTGACACTGAGCTTCAACTAAATAGCTCTATACAAGGATATTGTCAATGGAGTGACGTCAAAAGTGCAGAAAAAAACCAAACATAATTTGATCAACTCCTACAAATAGGTGTGTCGCGATCCATGAACAACCTAGGAAATAAGGAAAGGACAAAAGATCTAATAAAAAGGAGTGCCACGATCCAAGAAAATCCAAGGTAACAAGGAAAGGACACAAAATCCAAAGAAGCAAGATCAACTACTATAAATAGGTGTGTCACAATCCAAGAATAATAACCAAGGCAACAAGGCAAGGACACGAGATCCAAATAAATAGGAGTGCCACGATCCAAGAAAATCCAAGGTAACAAGGCAAGGAAATGAAACCTGAAGAAGCAATATCAACATGTAACAAGGAAAGGACATGAAACCCAAAGAATCAATATCAACACCACACCCTCCCATACTGTTGAATGGGTAGAGTGACACCACATATCTGTATGAGTTTCTAAAATCAACTACTCGAATATTGACAAACTAACACTAGGCTTCACCAGAATAGCTCCCCCACAAGAGAGACTGTCAACATGCCAAAAAAAGTGTCAAAAATACATATCCAAAATATCTCAACAAACAAGAGAGATATAAATGTATACACCCATAGATACAATAATGCAACACCCAAAAGTTTAGGACATCGGGCTCAACCAAAATTACATCTATAAGTGATTACAAAACCCTCCCAAATTTGGCACTTTATAATTGAGTACATGTAAATATTACAATGAGTAAAATTACCTTTAATATTTGAAATATGTGTATTAACATTTCACCAATGTGTAGATCTCAAAAAAATACACAATTTCAAAAAAATGACCACCTTAATCTGAGCTACGAATCAAAAGTTTTGAGCTCTAGAAGGTTTTGCTATTAAAATAATATTTTAATGCTATTTTATTTTTAAAAGCTATACGTGACACACAAATGTCCAAAGATTAAAAGAGTTCATCCACATTGTACATGCTTGTGACCAAAGGATAAAAGTCTGTGCCCAAAACCTAAATGTCCAAAGGGTAAATCATTGCATCTGGAGAGTACACGTCTATATCTAATGGATAAAAGAATGCACCCAGAAGGTATAGATCTACGTCCATTGGATAAAATACTGCATCTAAAACTAAAATATTAGGGTAAAAGAATGCCTCCGAGAAGGTACACACTTATATCTAATGGATAAAAAAATGCACCCAGAGGGTCTAGATCTCGTGTCCATATTTGACTATCTCAAAACATGGTCGCATTTACAGTCGATTTTAGTGTTTTGAAACCTTCCAAATCCAATGGAACACTTCGTTTTGCATAAAAATTCATGTTTCATAAAAGTACTAACAAATTCTGAATACATGAAAATAATAAACCCTTGCTTGCAAAGAAAAACTTACAGATGGATGTCTACATCATCTATAGCTCTGATACCATGAAAGGAATGATAAGAAGATTGTTCCAAGCTGCGATCTCAGATGATAATAGCACACCACATTAGATTTGCAAAACAAAAGAGCTAAAATACCATATATGGAAATCCATCATAATCCATAATGCTCAATACATTACAATACAATGACTTGAATTACTCAATAAGAAATATGTACATATAGGAGGAGGGAATTACAAAACTCAATGGTAAATAACTCCCACTAACTAATATTGGTAGTTAAGTTAACTCCAGAAGACTAGTAAGCTAACTCCACACAACTAGTACACTTAAGAAAGCTAACCCAAAAAGTGTAGGGCTAACACAAGTTTAATGATTATCCTAATAAATAAATAAAAGGATCAATAATAACCTACACCGATAGGTCAAGAAGAATAAAGCTGAGTGTGATATGGAAATAAATGATGAGAATGTGGAAGAAATGTTTGTAAGGAAGTTGAAAAATAGGTTCAGGTAAGTAAAAGTCAAGATTCAATTTAAATGTTTTAATTGTGGCCAAGTTGATTATTTTGCTTCAAAATTTCTAATAAAACACAAGGGGGTCAAGATGATGAATAATATTCGAAAGGAAAAATAAGAAATTCAAGAAGCAAGGGGGCAAGAAGAAATATTTCAAAAATAAGAAAAAATTCTACACACAAGAAGGTTCAAGCTCTTATCAGTCAAGTGACTTAGTAGGCCTAAGAATAACGATGAAGGGAATTGATATGAAATATTGTCGATTGTTGTGAAAGTATTTGTTGCAAGAAATTCAAAAGGAAAATTTCAAACAAAATATGAGAGTTTAGATGAAGAATAGGTATAATTTAACCTTGAGGCTGAATTAATCAATGCTTTACAAGAGTTGAACCATCAAAGAAAGAAGAATCAAAAAATAAAATTGATGGTGAAAGAGTATGAAGAAAAAAAACAAAGAAGCTCAAGAACATGAAGATATGGTCATTGAATTTGAGGCAAAAATCAAGTTGATTGAATATTTTTATAAAAAATCAAAGAAGAAGAGAATCTAAGGCGCAAATCTGAATTGGAGCTGTTGCATAATCAATTGGATAAGACCTTCACCAAATTGAAGATATATCAAAAGTTTGAGAAGAACACAAATGAAAAAAATGACTCGTTAGGAAATAAAAGAGATGTCAATAACAAATATGGTCTAGGATTTGAGGAGAAGAATGGGGATGACAAATCATAAAACAATAAGATAACAAAGACAACTTAAGAACCTCCTAAAGCTAAGAGAGATGATTTTAGGAAGAGATACAATTCCAGCAGACAACATCATGTTATGAGGTATGCCCATTCATTTTATGGATATTGTTTTTCATGCAATGAATTTGGTCATAAAGCCTCAAAATTTAGAAAGCATTCTAAAGGTCATGGTAGACATCTTGATTTTTATCATTTGAGAAGTAAGGATGAGATTATTTGTTATAATTGTCAAAAGTATGGGAATATAGCTAATTTTTTTATCAAATACCTCTAAATAAAATCAAGAAGGTTTACATGGTCAAATCATATCCTAAAAATGCAAAGGAATAAGGATTAATAGCCTAAACTTCCATTCTCAGAGTGAAGACATGGAGTGGTATATTGACAATGGGTGCTCAAGCCACATGACAAGAAACAAGAATATTTTCATCTCTCTAGAACAAAATGATTCAGTGCAGTGAGGATTGAGGTCTGAAGACAATACCTCAACTAATATTGTGGGAAAAGGTAAGCTAAGTCTTGAAAATGGAAAAACCATCACTAAAAATGTGTTGTATATTGAGGGATTGAAGAAAAATATTTTTAGTGTTATAAAAATATGCAAAAAGGGATATATTGTCATTGGTTCATGATAAGGGATGTGACATAAATAAGGAAAAATCAGGTAAGGTGGTTGGAAAGGAAAAGAGAACAAAAAATAATATGTATGTTTTAAAGGAGGTAAACAAAGAAAAATGCTTCACTAGTAAGGTGGATGAAAGTTGGCTTTGGCATAGAAGACTAGGACACCTCAATTTTGATAACCTTGTCAAAATTATCTCCATGGGATGTGTAAGGAACATGCCTAATATTAGCAAACCAGTTGATAATATTTGTAAATCATGCCTTCATGGGAAACAAACTAAGAGAAGTTTCAAATCAAAAGAATACTCCACTACAGAGCCTCTAGAGTTGATACACACTGATCTTGTGGGACCAACCAGAACTGAAAGCATACAAGGAGATAGCTATTTCATGTTATTTATTGATTATTTCACAAGGATGACATGGGTTTCCTTCCTCAAATAAAATTCAAAGGCACTAGAAAGGTTTAAATAATTCAAATCACTAGTGGAAAATGAAAAGAATGAAAAAAATAAAGAGTTTAAGGTCTGATAGAGGAGGATAGTTTTAGTTAGATGAATTTTTTGAGATTCATCGAGAAAAGTATAAAAATTTTCAGCTGTAAGGAAACCTCAACAAAATGGGGTGGTATAAAGAAAGAATGGAACAATACACTAAATAGCTACAACTCGGTTAATGATTCAAAATTGATTGATGGATATTGGAGAGAAATAGTTGGCACAACAATAAATTTTTTAAATAGAGCTCAAATCAGGATTGACCATAAGAATACACCTTATGAACTATGAAAATTAAGACCTACAAGTGTGACATAGCTAAGAGTCTTTGGAAGCAAGTGCTACATTAAGAGCGATGATGAAAATCTTGGCAAGTTTGATTTAAGGTGCGATGAATGTATTTTCTTAGGCTACTCAACTATTAATTTAGCATATAGATGATACCATAAGAGCCAATAAAGATAGTTGAGATTAATAATGTCAAAATTGATGAATCCTATCCAAAGAAGGTCATAACTCAGCCCAATGAGACTCCACAAACTGTTGTAAATAAGGATGATGAAGAAATTTCTGAAATTGAACATGAAGAAGAAGTTAAAGAAGAAGAGAGACATAATAATAAGGCACCTTCAAGGAAGGTTAAAAGAGACCATCCTCTAAGTCAAATCATAGGAAACAAAGAAGAATACATCCAAATAAGAAGAAGGCTGAAAATTTCTCAAAATCAAGAAAATCTTGCTCTCTTATCCAAAATAGAACAAAATAATGTCATGGAGGCTAGTAAGGATCAAAATTGGGTGAATGCAATGAATGAAGATATGGACCAAATTGAAAATAATGAAACATGGGAGATTGTACCTAGGCCAAAGGACAAAAACATTATTGGAACCAAGTGGGTGTTTAGAAACAAATTGAATGAAAAAGGTGAAGTTACTAGAAATAAGGAAAGGTTGGTTTGTAAAGGATATGCTCAGGTGAAAGGAGTAGATTTTGATGAGACATTTGATTTTTGGATAGGATGCAATCCATTAGGATTTTCTTAGCATATGAAACACACAAAGGCTTAAAATTATATCAAATGCATGTGAAATCAACATTTCCCAACGGGCACTTGAATGAAGAGGTTTACATTGAACAACCAGATGGTTTTTATCTTACTAAGGGCATGGATTATGTATGTAATCTGAAGAAGGAAATTTATGGGCTTAAAAAAAAACATAGGGCCTGGTATAATATGTTAAATAAGTACTTGATTGATAAATCATTCAGAAAAGGTGTAGTAATAAAATAAGAAGAAGAAAACCTTTTGATTTTCGTTGTCTATGTAGATGACATCATTTTTGGGAGAAATAATGAGAGTATATCACATGGTTTTTCAGAGGTAATTAAAAAGGAGTTTGAAATTTCAATGTTAGGTGAACTATCATTCTTATTAGGGCTATAAATTATTCAAGGAAAAGAAGGAATCTTTATCTCAAACAAAGTACATAAAAGAAATGCTTAAAATATTTCAGATGTAATATTGTAGTCGAGTAAGCACTCACATGAGTGTAGGACATAAAATAAAAAAGGAAGATAGCTCACCAAAGGTAAATCAAACTATATATAGATCAATGATAGGTAGCCTTTTGTATTCAACAACATCTAGACCTGATATCATGTAGGAAGTTGGTTTGGTTAGAAGATTTCAAGAAGACCCAAGGGAAGTTCATCTCCAAGAAGTCAAAATAATCTTTAGGTATCTCATGGGGACATTGGACTATGGTATTTGGTATCCAAAATGCAATGAATTTAAGATCGAAGCTTTCAAAAATGTATATTGGGTAGGAAAAATTGATGATAGGAAAATCACAACTGGTGGAGCCTTCTTTGTAGGTAAGTGCCTTGTATCATGGTTGAGTAAAAAGCAATATCTTGTAGCTCTTTCTACTTGTGAGGTTGAGTATGTTGCAGCAACCATTTTTGTACACAAGTGATGTGGATGAAGCAAACTCTTGAAGACTACAAAATTGAAAGTGAAGGTCCTATTCCTCTATAATTTGATAGAATAATTGCTATAAGTGTCTCAAATAATCTAGTGTTGCATTCTAAGACAAAATACATACCCATTAAGTATCATTTTCTAAGAGAACAAGTCAATGAGAAAATAATTAGGATTGAAAATGTTTCTATAAAGGAAGAAGTGGTTGATATAATGACTAAACCTTTTCCAAGAGATTTTTCTAAATAATCAAGGCATAAATTGGGGGTAAGATCAGCCCCTAATAGTCACTAAAGATATCATAATGATAGGGGGAGAATATCAAGCACAAAATTTTCTCTAAGAATTATCAAGGGATCATTTCAAGATTCAAACATTACCTAATTATCCCTAAACTATAAAAATATGGAAAATTGTTCTAAGAGTTTTTTGTTAACTATTTAAACATAGAAAACAAAGATCATACGCTCAAGTTATGACCAGTTAAAGTTCAAGTGTGAAACTAGTCAACGAAGGTCAACAAGAAAGGTACATGTTGACACTTGGCGTATTGGAAAAAATTAAGTTTGATTGTTTGCAAAGAATATTTGTACCACCAGTCTTTGATGGTGGGGAGAAAAATTGGTGGGCCCTACTATTTGCTAGTTGGGGGCCCTTGACCAAGTTCTACACACTTGTTTCGAGTAGGGTGCCTTGGCCACCGTGTTCGATTATAACATGCCATTTGGTGCATTTGTATTGGCAAGGTGGATTTTCATATTGCATTGATACTTTGCATTGGAGACCGAGATATTATTTCAACTTGGTGAGTTTAGGTCATACTATTCAATGTTTTTCAATTCATTTGGAGGACCGATATTAGTTTTCAAACTTGGGCAAGTTGTTTATTTTAAACCAAGCTACTTATCCACTATGGCAAGTTCGTGGTTGGTGAGTTATTCTATGTAGCACATGTCTATTACCATCTTCGAACCTTATTATTAATTCAGTAGATTCTATATTTGTCAGCCCATATGGCCCTCTTATTATATATATCACCGACTACATATCTCCTCTACCCACCACATTCAATGTGGTAATGAAACTAGCTTGGCAGTCCATTATAGCCGTTCTACAAGGTTTTCAAAGGGAGGTAATATGTGGCCAAACGATGAGTTAAGAAGGGTGGTCAAGCCTTATTAAAATTATTTACTAATTTTGGTTCCCACGTATGTGTGATAAGATATTTCCACCGCCCTCATTCAATATTGAGACCCACGTGGCAAGTGGATTTGATGGGGTGGCAATAAAAAAACAAAGCGGATATGTTTATCAAATGCTATTTTTAGCACATGAAAATTTTATCCACGTCCATGTGGAGTTTAATGTAAAATAAATCAAACATTAGAGTTAGTGGGAATAGAACCCATTACCCCCACCTCTCCATCCAGTGCCCAACCATTACACCAATGCAGCTTGATGATTTTGAATGAGAGCTCTCTTCTATTTAAAGAAGTATTTTTGTGGACCTTGCGCAACACAAGGACATTTTAGATATTTCTTGGAAAACTAAATTTTAGAAGCCCTTAGAGGAAAAAAATAGGTGATGGAGTAAAAAGGTGAATATCTAGAATTCTAAGCCCTTCATAGTGGTGTAGTTTTTTTTTTTTTTTGGAGATTTTGTGACATTATTTTATGTTGTGAAAGTCACTTGTTGAATTTCCAAAGGAGAAATTGTCAAAAATCAGTCTTTTAAATCCATTAGATGTCAAACCAGTCTTCGAGATAGAACTAGAAAGTTTCTTAGAATTTTGAGATGATCAATATAGTTTATTTATTTTCCTTTAACAATTTGTAATTTTTTGTTGTATTATTATTTCTAACTCATTTGCATGGAGTATGATTGTGGGAAGACTTGTAGAGTCACAGATGGATTTGGGGATCATGTTCTGAATCTTATCAGAGTCCTTGTTCTATTATAATCTCTTTCTACAAGTCATTGCCATTTATTACTCGGTTTGGAAGGTGATTGTACTTCTAAGTGATTTTATAATAGATTGGTTCACGGTTGTGGATCCAGATACATAGGCTTGTATGACGAACTCTGTTATGAAGTTTTGGCATTGTTTTTATTATGATGATTTGATTATGATATGATTTAATTTTTGTATTATTAATTAGTATTTTATATCATAATCTTACATATTAATCAGTTACGACACTTATTATAAAATCATGTGTTAATGGAATCTTGAATGGTTCAGTGGGTTAACTGATGTGGATATGATATTCATTCTTAAATCAGATTTTTAAAACACATTGAATCGGATTTCATACCTAATTAGGCTCATCTAGGTAAACTTTTAGTTAGTGGAATTATTAATTTCTTCTAAGTTTATGGATCAAAGAAGGCTCGAGGTTGAGTCTAGATAGGGGGTTTGTTCTCTAACCCAAGGCACAAGTAAAGAATTCCATTAAAGGAATGTGTATAAAGTGAAAATGTTGAATATCTAAGGGACTAAGATAAAGGGGAGTATTGCAAGTGTGTAATTAAGAAGGGATTCCACTGATTGAGTTTTATCAAACAAAGAGAAGCATCTTTGTAGGGGATAATCTTGAGGTAATAACATAATTTATCATGTTTTTTATTTCATGCTACTCATGTTTTTATATGTGTACTTTTTCATAAATCTCAAATGGGGACATATTGTTTCAAAAACAATAATTCATCAAATTACATATTTGAAGATGTTGGTTCATTGGTTTGTCATTGAAGTTTTGAGCTTGTTGCCATCAATGAAAAGGGGAGATTGTTGAACCCTGTTGCATTGGTTGGTGTTTTCATTGATGTCACATGAAATTGATGGGAAAGAAGGATTTAAATTTCATATAAATAGGTGTCTCACGGTGGTGAACAATGGTCTCAAGTAGGTTATTAGAGATTTTAGGAGTATTTGGGATGGTCTCGAGTGCTACAGGCTTGAACAGTGAGGTTGATGTCCACTGAAGGTATGGAGAAGGTTGGTATGCTTGGATTATATGATCTATAGATCTAAAATTCTTGTTTCATCATGTGCAAGATATTTTGGAGTGAGTAATAGGTCAAATGTTGGGAGTCATGATTGTAATCTTTGGATCATTTAGGCTCGGTTCTAGAGCCTAATGAGTTGTGAGAGCTTAATGCAGGTCATGATAAGCTTATGTAAGCATGGAAGGAGCCTATAAACATGTCATATGGAATGTATGACAAATAACAAGGCTTATTTTAGCTCCTGGAGGTAAAATTAAAAGTTTAGAAAAACTATCGTTGAGGACTGACAATCAATGTTGAGTTAAATGAGATAGGTATGATATATTAAGGAAAATTTATAGCTAAAAACCTATGGAGTGTGTATAAGGGTGTCTTTTAGTGCTTTATGTCAAGTTTCATAAATTTTTGAAGAGGTTTGTGAAAGATATGCAAGTTTTTCTAAAATTGGATTCTTAAGGAATGTAAATTGAAAACAATGTCTTCTTTAGCATCATACAAAAAATATGGATCCATATTAAGATAAGCAATAAAAGGAATTTTTAAGATCATTCCAATCCTGATTTTTTGTAAATTTTTTTATGGAATTTGGATAAGAAACAAAAATTGTATGATAATTTTTTTATCCTTGTTTTTTCTCTCCCAAGCATCCTCTTGAATGGATGGAAGTAAATTTGGTTTTTGTCCTTAAAATATCTTGTTTGATATATTTTAAGAGTTTTTAGGTTTGAAAAATGATACCTCCAATTCCTTTGTGTTAGCAATTCTTTCTAAGCTTGTCAGGTTTAGTACAAGGGTTCTCAAGGTGTGCAAGTTGGTGTCTTGTTAGTGTATTGTGGGAAGAATCAGTCATGTTGTTGAGTTTGGATCAAATGTTGAACTTGAAAAAGGGTTTAACACTCTCTACTATTATTTTATACATGGTAAATGTTATTTTTTTATGTCGAGATAGGAAAAGTGAATCCAAATTTACTTCTTTGACCATACTTAGATTCCCACGCTAACTCATAAAGTGCGCTCTTTGAGTTGCAAGATGTGAGTGTCACCTCATAAGCTCATAATTTTCAGAGCATTGAAGGTTTGACATGTCCTACACTTGGAAAGATATGGTATCAAGGTGTTGGGGTTATGTAAAAGGATTAAATGAAGGTTGTGAAGCCCATTTGTATACATGGTGCAAACAATACTCCACCTTTGTACATGTTAAAAATTGATAATAATGGTATAGATCGATACCAAATGATAGAATAGAATAATATTGCAATGACCAAAGAAGGACGAAGCCTCACAAATATTATTGATCATGAAATTAGATTACATAACAATGCAAGAGCTGTAATATTTATAGATATTAGACATGGGCTCATATGGATATACATGACACCCTATTAGGCACCAACTATGAGATGATAAGACCCATCTCACATGCACATGTAATTACTACTAATACCAATATTAAATGCTATCCAACATAACAATATTGAATGCAACTCACTAGACTAGAGTGCACATGTTGCACATTATTAAATAAAAGACAATGTAATAAAATGCAATAAATATGCCTATGCTAAATTATGCTAACATTCCCCCCCTTAATTTTACATAGTTTCTAATGAAGTGGAGAGGAACTCTTTGAATAAAGTGTGAATTTGTCACGTGTAAGTGACTTAGTGAAAACATCTACCTTATGTTCAGTTGTAGGAAAAAACTAGAGCTGTATGTTGTGCTTCAAGACATGCTCGTGCATGAAATGAACCTGTACTTCAATATGCTTGGTTCTCTCATGAAATATTGGATTGCGAACAAGCTTCAGAACTCCTTCATTATCAACATATACTGGAGTAGATTTCTGTTGTGGTAGACCAATTCCTTCTAGTATTCGACGTAGCCATATTGCTTCACAAACAACTTCACCTGCAGCTCGATACTCTGCTTCTATAGAAGAGCAAGAAACAAAGTTTTGTTTCTTGCTTCCCCATGATATCGGTCCAGATCCCATAAAGAAGACGAAGCCTGATGTTGACTTCCTATCATCCATGTTTCCTGCATGATCTAAATCTGAATATCCTGTCAAGAAGAAGTTGTCATTCTTCTTGTACTCTAGACCAAGGTCAATTGTACCCTTTAGATATCTTAGTATTCTCTTTGCTGCTTTCCAATGACATATTTTTAGTTCTTGCATAAAGCATGATAAATAGCTGACTGCAAAGTTGATATTTGGTCTAGTATATGTCAGGTAAATGAGACTCCCGATCAATTGCGATACAGAGTTGCATTCACCGGTGGTGATGGATCGAAACGAGATAATGAAGTCTCGTTTCCATAGGTGTAGCAATAGGAGTGCAGTCCATCATCTTGAATTTCTCGATCATTGTCTTGGTGTATTTCAACTGCAAAATAAAGATATGATTCTCTTTTTCCATACTTCCGACCCAAGACAATACTGCATGAGCCCGAGATCTGTCATGTCAAACGATCGATTAAAATCCTTCTTTTTTGCATCGATCATCTTCACAGAACTACCTGTAATGACTAGATTTTCGACATAAACAACCACAATGACAATCTCCCCCCCCTTGATTTTTTAGGTAGAGATTGGGGTCATAAGGATTCCTTTTGAATCCATGACTTATGAGATGCTCATCAATTTTGATGTACCATACCCGAGGTGCCTGTTTTAGGCCATATAGAGATTTTATGAGTCTGCATACCATCATCTCTTTTCCTGGTATTACATAACCCTCTAGCTAAGTCATATAGACTTCTTCTTGCAAATCTCCATTAAGAAAGGCACTTTTCACATCCATTTGGTGGAATTTCCAACCAAATTGTGCGGTAGTTTAGAGCAAAGATCATCCTGATTGTCTTGATCTTGGTTGTGGGAGTAAATGTATTCTCATAATCAATGCCTTCTTGTTGTGCATACCCCTTTGCTACAAGCCTTGCTTTATACTTGTCAATAGTCCCATCTAATTTGTACTTAGTCTTGAATATCCATCTGCATCCAATGGGTTTCTTCCCTGGTGGAAGGTCGAAAAGTTGCCATGTGTTGTTCTTCATCACTGACTGATACTCTGAATCCATGGCATCTTTCCAAGATTTTGATTGTAGGGCTTCCTGAACTATAGATGGCTCAAATTTTTCAACAACTCTACTCATTAGGGCATAATTGACCTCTTCACGAGCTTGATTGCGAGTTCTAGGTCCAGGATTGGATGTTGTGCTAAGTGCTTCATCCAAATTTGCATCTCTTATTAATTGAGTATACCATTTAGGTAACTTCTTAGTTGTTCCATTAGCTTGTGGTGGATCCAAGTTTTTACCATCATCCAATTCATCAATTTCATCTTCAGTGGGAACATCAAATTCTATCTTCACAAGAGGTGTATTCTACATGTTTGTTGAGTCGTTGAGTGGAGCATCTACTTGTTTCTTCTCAAAGAACTCAACATCCCTACTTGTGTATACTTTCTTTGCTTTCGGATCCCATAATCTGTACCCAAGTGCTTCTTCACTGTATCCAATGAATATCAGTTTCTCATCTTTCATATCCAACTTGTTCCTGTTCTTCTTGGGTATGTGCATGCTAGATTTACACCCAAATACTCTTAGGTGTGAAATTGATGGTTTCCAATTTGACCATGCTTCTTGAGGTGTCACTCCTTCAAGAGCTACTATGGGCACTCTATTCAACAAATAGACTGCAGTTCTTGTAGCTTCTGCCTAAAATGTCTTTGTTAAACCTGAGTCATCAATCATACATCACACCATTTCCATGATAGTACGATTCCTTCTCTCAACTATACCATTCTGCTGTGGTGTGTGAGTAGGAGGCATTTTTCAATGAATCCCATGAGCTTCCAGGTAAGTCTTGAACTCATTGCTTGTGAATTCCCCCCCTCGATCTGAGCGGAGAGTTTTGATCTTGCGACCAAATTCATTCTTAACAAGTGCTTTGAACTTCTAAAATGTCTCAAATGTTTGGCTCTTGTTTCTTAGACAATATATCCACATCTTTCTTGAGTAGTCATCAACACAAAGCATGAAGTACCGACATCTAGAATGACTTGGTTGCATGGGTGGCAAAGATCGATGTGCACCAAATCAAGCTTTCCTTCACTCTATATGTGTTCTTCTCGGAAGGGTACTGTGTTGCTTTCCAGCTAGGCAATTGTGACACTTGTCAGTGTTGTGCTTGAGTGTAGGCAATCATTTCACCATGTTGCCCTTTTGAATTGTTTGGAGATAGCAAAAACTGATGTGACCATATCTATGATGCCATAGTTCTGTAGATTGTGTGTCTTTGGCCACTAGAGCTTGATCATCCTTGTGGACAAAATCAAGTTGGAACATCGTCCCAAATTGGAGGCTCTTGCTATAATCTTAGAACCTCTTGATTTATCTCTTATCAAGCAAACTTTTTCTCCATTATTATTGTCAAAATCCAACTTCAAGTTGTGATCAAGGAGTTGACTAAGCGATAGCAAATTCTTGGTCAACCAGTGTACATACAATACATCTATGATTTTGCATTCATGCTTTCAAGAGGTAGTGAAATGTTTCCAATCCCCTTCAAATCGTATGATGAGTCATCACCTAATGACACATGGTTCTTGTTAGGTGAGTCACATAGTGTGTAGAACCAATCCTTGTGTCTAGTCATGTGTCGAGTTGCACCCGAGTCAACATACCAGATATCTTGTGTGGACTTGGTTTCTTCATCAAATTGAGTAGAATACATGTGGTGTCCTTCATCTGAATCATCCTCATGTTCGGCAATGTACCCTTGTTGTTTGGGTTTTCTTTGCCAATTACCATTTTTCTACCCTTGATTGTTGTTGTTGTTGGACTTCCCTTTATTTGAATTGTTGTTACCCTGTTGGTTGTTGGGTTTTGAATTTCTTGATGAACCCTTTTTGTAGGAATTGTACCAACAATATTTGATGTCATGTCCCCCTCTATTGCAAATGGGACACTTCTTGGTGTTGTCTCATTGACTTTGGTCCCTTTGTTGACTTTGATTTTGTTGGGACTTCTTGTTATTGGACTGAAATTTCCCTTTCCTTTATAATTGGAAGATAGTGCTTACTCATCTTCATGATCTTTGTTGTTCATTGCCTCTTTTTGTTGGAGTAGATTGACCAACTTCTCAAAGGTATTTGTGTGTTCACTCATATTAATAGTTGTCACAAAGATTATGTAGGAAGGAGGAAGTTCTCAAAACACAATTGGTACGAGGTCTTTATCACTTATCTCTTTTCCCAATGCCAATAGAGATGCCCTCAAAGTAGCAACTCATCTCAAAAAAACTTCAACCTTCTCATTGTACTTGAACTTGAGAGTATGCAGTTGTGATAGTAGGTTGAGGATGGCATTCTTGTTCTTTGCCTCATAGACTGTACTCAACTTATCCCATGCATCCTTTGCCGATGTGGCATCTCTAATGTGGGGTTACACATCGTCCGTTATGCCAAACAAGATGATAAACTTGGCATTTTGATTGGCCCTATCAAATTGAACTTGTTTTCTTCCATCATCAAGTGATCTTGTTGTTTTTCCATCTATAACTGTCCATAGGTCTTCAAACTCAAGTAACATCTTCATCTTCGGTTTCCATGAAGCATAGTTGTCTCCTCTAATCAGTTGTGAATCTTGCAAGAAGAACTTTGGTGCTTGTGCACCCATTTCTACAATCTAAATTTTTGAAACTCTGAATTTTTGACAAAGGGTAAGGCTCTTATCACTCCAGGTTTATGGTCTCCCTCTCAATATACCGTCAGGCCGATATACCAAACCTTTCTATATACGCTCCCTTCCGATATACCCATCGGTACGTGGAAGAAGATCACCCTTTCAATATACCCATCAGTACTGAAAGAGGTGTTAACACACATGAAATAATTTAGTACATGGTACGTAGACAGTATAAAGAGGGGTTTGTGCAAGCACAAACAGATGGGAGGGCTCAAATGTGTGTGTATTGTGTCCTTATTACTCCCTGTCAATTTTATAGGGTCGATGCCCAAACGAAGTTTAGGCAACTATGTTAGGCGTTAAGTGCAGTAGTAGTCATGACGAAATCACCCATAAGTGCTTCCCAGAGGCACCGTATATACCGAACGCTGCTATGAGATCAAAGATCTCGTGTGATAGAACCAAACATAAAATAAAAAATTTACACTTTTTTTTAATTATTTATACTTTATGCACTAAGATTAGTACAAAATGCTCCAAAATTACATCAAAATGAAGTTTTTGTGTTCCCCCTCTTTAGAAAAAAGGGTCTAAAATTACAAAATACACAATTTAGGCCAAAAATATTTTTTACCCCCCAATAGGTGTTTTTTCGCTAAATTTAGCGGTGGCTCTAAATATGTTTGGTGAGCTTCTAAATTTGGAAATCTCCCAAAATTTAATAATTTCTCCAAATTTTCTAAAAATAATAATTTAATAATAAATATGGAGAGAGTGGGAATTGAACCACTGACCTGTTTGTTCCCAAGATCCAAACAAACAATCTGAATATTGTTTTCACCTTTTCTCACAAATCGTGATCTCAGCTTTTCTAAAAATATTACAACATCATCATATAATATTTTTATTGAAACTCAAAAAATTTCAGAAGAATCGAAATCTTTGTTTTTGAGATCTTACCAATTTACCAGCTAGATCTGATTTTTTTTTCAGAAAAAATGATCCGACTTGTACAGACTTTTCGTCACATGTAGAGGCCAAATCTAAAGATGATGTAAACTGCAAAGTTGTGCACATCCTTCTTATCTTTCCATCAAAAAAATGGCACATCAATCCGATATTATATGAAAAATTTATGTCCTTTTTCTAAGAGTTATCTGCTGGAATTTTGTTGATTGAGACCTGCTTGACCTTTGCTCCCGAATTCTTCACACCTCCACTTTCAGATCTGATTTTTTTTTAGATCTGTAATTTTTTTAAAGATCTTTCTCCTTTTTTTTTTAAAAGATCTTTTTTTCACAAATCTTTTTTTTTTGTCAAGATCTTTTTTTTTAAGATCTCCAAATCAAATATTCCGCCAATATGTTGGATCAATTTGTTATGTCAATGACTAATAAAAATAAATTACCTTCCAAATAAGTGGATAGGTCAAATTTTAGTTGAGGGATTCTTGGAAGGAATTGAGGCTACGGGATGCTTCAATGGCTCTCCTTTGATGCAGATCTTCTTCTCCAATGGATCCTCTCCAATAGTGCTCCTCTTCAACCTTGCTTGGATAGAACCTGCTCTGATACCAAATGATAGAATAGAATAAGATTGCAATGACCAAAGAGGGACGAAAGCCTCACAAATATTATTGATCATGAAATCAGATTACATAACAATGCAAGAGCTGTAATATTTATAGATATTAGACAACCTCATATGGATAGACATGACACCCTATCAGGCACCAACTACGAGATGATAAGACCCATCTCACATGCACATGTAATTAGTACTAATACCAATATTTAATGTTATCTAATATAACAATATTGAATGCAAGTCACTCGACTAGAGTGCACATGTTGCACATAATTAAATAAAATACAATGCAATAAAATGCAATAAATATGCTTATGCTAAATTATGCTAACAAAAATTAACAAGTGTTAATGAGATTTTGATCTAAAGATGGATTATCTTACATTGGTAGATGATGTATAATCCTTCAATTATCTCAATTGAGTTATTTAAGACACCCTATTAGACTCAAATCAAATTTTTCTTTCCAAGAAAAACTCTATCACCATCTTTCATACACTATGCACCTTTGATAAATTGAGCATCCTGGGGATGGTTTTAGATATTGAAAAGAAAGAGAAAGTTTTAAAAAGGTGAAAAATGTTTGTACAAATCTGTTAGAGTTATAAGTATTGATTTTCATCAAAAATTGGAGGAGAAATTCGTTTTTATGGCCTCTCGGGTATGCACAATACACTAAACCCTTTGTCTTAGGTTTTGAGGAAAGAAATTCACAAAACTCAATTTTTTACCAATGAAAATTCCTAATTTTTTAATATCATCTATGGATTGGACTTGCCACTTGGAGTTTTCAAGATTTAATCCTTTTCATTAAGAATTTGGAGAGAAATTTGTGATACTATCCTCACGAAAATTCTTCACCCCTTCTATAGTGTTGGTAAGAATGTTTAATGTTTTTTCCTTCAAAGTTGAAGACCTGCGACTTCATGCAAATCTTCAAAAATTTAAGGGATGTATCAATTAACCTTGGTATGATCTTAAATTGGGTTGAAAATACAAATAATACGTGACAGCGATGTAAATGAGAACCAGTCTCCTTGTTTTCTATCTCAGTTGATTGAATGAATGTGAATTTCTTCAAGAAGTTTTTTCAATAGTAAATCATATTCTACATGACTACAAAGGGAGTTTAAAGAAGTATTTCTAGTGCTTCATGTGCATAGTAGTGTTGACACAATCTATTCTTATTTTTGAAAAGAGTGTGATGTTTTTTGATCCTGCAAGCTATGATTGTATCTCATGTGAAGTTGTAAGGTTTTGTTCCAATGAAGAACAACATGAAACATCCTTATTCCAAATGAAGAAGTTCTTGGAGAAGATCAAAAGTGATGGAAGAATGTCAGAGTCTTTGAAGTAAAACTTACAAATTTTAGACAATTACAATCTTGGGACCTCTTCTATTCTAGTTCGAACCACTCTTGAGTGAAAAACAAAAAGGTGAAGAGTCGGGCATATGAAATGTTGAAAAGTCCAAAAGGCATAGAAAAAACATATATAGAATTTGAAAAGTGTGTCTTGTTTTTTTCTAGCTCGAGCAACATAATGAAAGTGTGGTAGAGTCTTGAGAAAAAGAAGAAGGTAAAATTTCAACATGACTTTCTTGAAATATAAAAACAAGTGAGTGTGAAGGGTATGTCATTAATGGTGCATGTGAATATAGTGAGTATGATAGTGAATAATAAAAATGATAGAGATGTATATGTGCTAGAGTGTTGACATAGATAGAATGTTCTAAGAACTTGAAACTGAGCCTAGGAAACTTGTGAAATGAATATATGTGATTGTTTGAGAGATGTATAGTGAAGAATGTGCAGGGTACTGAATTGGTAAACAAAAGGAAGATAGTGAATGCTTTAAGAAGTCAGAGAGTAGTGGGAAAGTGTGTAATGAATTGAGGAATTGATGAAATTCTAGGTGGAATAAGAAAGTTAATGTGCTAATATAGGGTCACAATCAGTTTTCTAGCAACAAGTTGAAGTATTTGATCATATTTTATATATTCACCGAGTGTTAGCTCAACAATAATAAATTTGTAGCTTTCTTGCAAGTGGTATCTTTCACATCATAAATTTTTAGCTTGATATGAAGTTATAGATTCATTGGTTGAGTTATAGCTCAACAATATTGTAACCATTGTGAAAATAGTCCTTTGCTTTAGTGTGTTTTTTCCCAAATTGGGTTTCCCACTTAAAAATATTGTTTCTCTCTCTTGTGTGTGTTCACTTTTGCATTCAATTTGTGTTGTTGAAATTTGATACAAGGATCAAACATTTGATTAAATATTGAATTTTCATAAAAGAATTTAATTTGAACACTAATTAACCCCCTCTCGGTGTTCCAATGTGTAACAGATTCTATAACACAACCTATCAATGCAAGGAAAAGGCTCTATAACCAACAAGGCAAATACTTACTTTGTTGTGGTCTAGAAGCTTACAACCTTCTCTAATGGTCTTCTCTAGCATAACTTGTTATAGGGTGATGATCTTGTAATTATATCAAATATTTAGGATACCCTTTATCCTCTTCTTCAACATATGGAAAAATCAACTTGAGACTTCTTTTGACGGAATAAAACATTATATACCTTGTCACATGAGATGAATTAGGCCTATTCCTTCTCGATAGTTATGATAACATGGGTTTCAACAATAAAACTCACCATGAAACTTATTGGACCACCTTAATTACACTCTCAACATGATCTATCATTAATTCCAGACCTCCAATCATCCATTTCTTCATGTATGCATACAAGCTTCTTTCTCACTATACACTGTACAATCTACGGAAATGTTTTAGCTAACTCCTTCACCAAACATGTGAATTGGATTTTAATACTTCACACACCTATTTTACTTGCAAAGACATGTTAGATTCTAAAATTTCATTGATTTGGTATTGATAGAATTCTTTTACCAACAAGCCTTATTTTAGGCCCAAGATGACATATTTAGTTACAAAACTCATACAAAATACATTCAAGACTTAAAAATAGGGGTTTCTCTATTTATTCATTCCTCAACTACTTGGACCTTCATTAAGTCATGAAAATAACGTGTTTTTCCTACTATAGTTTTTCTTGCTCACTTTGCATTGTTACAAAGCTTCATGCACAATCATAAAAAAACATGAATAATGCATAGAAAAATAGGGATTTTTTTCACTGAAATCTTCACATACATCCTTTCCATCTTGTTCATCCACTATTACATTTTCTCCCCTCAAATTCTTAACAAAAGGATTTAATTTTATGAAACCATCCTCCTAAACCAACTCTTAGGAAGAGTCAAATAGATCCCTATGAAAGTTCAACAATATTCCAAGCATGGAAATAGGATGAATCTTATACATCCCATCCTTGTTCATGATAGCTTTTCTTGGTAGACATAGCTTTGGAGAGTTTTATTTGGTTCATAACCTCCTTTCCCAAGTCATATTTGAATTTACAACTCATCTACTAACTTATTTACTTTTTCTTTATAACATTTACACAAAATTAGAATTCAAGAACTCCAAAATGGAGGGAAAATAACTTATAACCAATCTTATACCTTATGAAAACCTAACAATTATCTCCTAGCAAGCAATGATGCTCTTGTATCATATATAAAACTTGATGTCCTTAATCTATTGTAGTGATAACATGTGAAATAATGTTTTTCTAACTTCATATTCATCAATGCAATCTTCCCAATAGACTTCAAATGTTGGTACATGGTAATAATTCATCCTCATGTTCTTTGAAATGAATCCCTTGCTATCAAAAGAGGATTTTTTTGAAATGTATGAAACTTGAATTTTGAGATAGTCTGCTCAACATTTAGAGCATCCAAGGATGACTTGTAATTGTAGTTTCCCAATGAGATGTGGAATTGGATGCCACGATATTTTCTTGTCCCTAAAATTTTTATGAAGCATATCCAATTGTATACAGATCTCAACAAGGACTATTTTTTCATTGCAATTAATTTCTAGCTTTTTGGTAACCCTCAAACCAATTTGTCGTCCAATGGTATGAAAACTTCCTGAAATGAATGAAAAGGTTTCCATATGTTGAAATTAGCTTCCTAGCCTCTAAAGAAACCCTCTCAGTCACATTTCCCTCAAACAATCAGACTAGGAACATGGGGAAATAATTGTTTACTCTTCGATGGTGAATTTTACTATTCTCATAGGTGAGTTGGGTATATAATTCATACACAGTGAATTTGTCTTATTTTACTCCCCAATTAGCCCCACCCATATTCTCGTATTATGATATGGTGTACATCAAGTATGAATTCATGTGAAGAGTTTTACTTTGATGCAAATTCCAAATGTTGAATTAATTTTTCACAAATTATTTCTCCATAGTTCAAATGTTGTTTGTCTTCATAGATGATGTTAATGTATACACACATCCAGTTTTGAAAATCGTTGGTGGATGAAATTCCCATTACTCTGACTAGTAGTGTTATTATATCTGAAAGTTACTCTATGAAGTCAATTCTATAGAGAGTTTTGGGAAATTTGGAAATTCCTTTCATTTTGACTTTCAGCTAGCATTTGGAAATCATGGTTTGCTACTTATCTTGACTAAGGTCAAAGAGTCACTGGGCTTCAATCCTAGTCATAATCTTGGAATATTCAAAGGTTGGAATTCCAAGGCCACATTTATATGATGAGAATCTAGTTTAACAATCATTTACCCTTGGGTATCTTTCAATTCTTTGGTTTTTGGATCAAATTTGGATGCACATGTCGGGATCTGTTTCAAATGCATTGCACTAAGGTGGTGAAACACACAACATGAGATAATCTACCATTTTTAACACGTTGGGCTAGTATGGTGGAATTATCATCTATGATTCTTACCCAGAAGTCATTTAAATTCATGTTCTTGACATCACTATCACCTATCTTAGGCACAATAGTTGTTAAGGATGAAATATTCTCACAACCCACATATTGAAACTTCATGGTGAAATGATTAAGGAAAACATGAGATAAATAGTTAATTTTGAGAATTATTTAAAGGTGATGTAATGAAACTAAACAAATACCAAAATAAATAAATTTAGGGTAAAATTAGTAAAATTTTGTGTGAGAATGAAGGCACACTCAAAACGGTTCCAACGCACTTTGAATGTTTGAATTTGGGTAAAAATTGAGAAATTTATGGGAAAACACCTCTTTAGCGAGTGGGAGTATGGAAATGGATAGAGAAAAATTAATTCAAGCTTAAAAATGTAAAAATAAACCAATTATGGGTTAATTTATATGATGAATTAGAAAAAATAGCTTGATTTGGGGCTTAAAATAGTTATGTAGATATCACAAAGCCCGTGGGAACACATTTTAACCCCATTCACTTATAAATTTATTATGACTCTTGTTTAAGGAATGAAAGGAACAAATTTAATGTGGATGAAGCGACGTTGTGGTGAACATAGGGAAAAATGGAACATGTTCCATGTGTTCCTTGAATTTTCATAATATTATAATAAACATTAAAGAGAAGGCATGTGGTGAAAAAAATCATGTGGGGAATGGAAGGCACATTTGAACAATTTCCATGTGTTCTTGAAATCACCAATCAAGTCAATGTGAAGGGAAGGAGACAATATGTTGATAATGTAGGGAATCAAGGAACAAATGGAATGTGAGAAAAGTTATCAGATTCAACACAAAAGATGAATTATAATATGAAACCTAGTTATACGGCTTATACAAAGATGTGGGGAGCAAGAGGAACAAAGAAATTGTTCCTCCTATTTCTCCAAAATTTTATTTGACTAACCAAGGCCCAAATTAGCTAAAATTTTAATAACTATTGGTATTTTATACTTTTGGTATAATAAGGTAGGCATAACCAAGATAAATAGGTCACTTAGTGAAAAACTAAAAATTCAAAAATTCCACATTTTGGGGTCTATGACAACAACTGGCTCTTTCTGGGGCTTGAATTGACTTGACACAAAGTGTAGACAAGACAAAGAAAATAACTAAAGAATCTCTTGGTTATCAAGACCAATTCATATCCATTGGATATATTTATAGAAAAATACATAGAAGAAGACTATTGTCCATAATAACTCCCCTAGTTACTTGGACAACTTACATCCCCATTCTATCTCTAAAGGTTCTACTTGTTGGTTGTGTGCACTTCAGTTATCTCATTGGTGCAGTCCATTAGTGGTAATTCATCATGTGTTTTTCTTATCTCCTTTTCTTTCCTTCATTTATTTTCCTTTTCCTCTTTGTTCCATTCTCCCCTCACATGTAGTCCTTTGCACTCATCCTTCTTCGAGAAGTTCATGCATGTTGCGCATGAGCCCTAGACTTGATTCCCAAAATCAACTAAATCCTTGACTTCCTCGTGCACCTTTTCCTTGCATTCCTCACATTATTTTCTAATAATTACACCTCTCCTATGCATTTCTCTCGGCAAGGGTTTGTCTTATTCCTCTTGCTTGTGTTATTTCTATGTGTGCCCTTCCTTTATTTTCCTTTCATGCCTCATTCTTCTACGTGTGTGCCTTTGCACCTTCTTCTACACCTTCCTATGCCATGTGGTATGTGTCATACCTTGAGTATGCTACACGTAACAAATAAAATCATGCCAATCGGGTGTTGAATCTTAAAGACAAATCATTAAATGACACGTGGTAGAAATGACAAAATGGTTGCACAATTGGTCAGTTATCTTAGTCAATCAATGTGCATCATATGTCATTATGTGTTAGAGATGACTTGTAGGTTTTTGAAAGCCATAATTTTTTTTGTAGATCTCTAACACATGCGTGCCCAGTCTCATTCAAAAGATGTTTACGTGGGCTATAGTGGAAGATATTCAAATTCAAATTTCAGCGGGATTTGGTAGGTGAGAAAAGAGAAAACAAATTTCATGCCATTAATGAGTAGATCTAATTGATACAACCACCCAATTTGACATGGATGTCATCTCTTTCCTTCTCTAAGATGCCAAACAGATATGGAGAAACACATTAGAAACATTTGTAGGCATTCAATGCTTGTTATTGGTGGTTTTTTTTCAAATTTGAGTTTTCCTTCCTCTCCTCTTCTTCCTTCATCTATAAATTTAAGAGCGTAGCTCATTGTTAATGTTGAACATTTTAGATCCTTTAGTTTTTGTTAAGGAATCCATATATTTGTATTTTGAGTTACTGCACTCTAGATCTACTTCTTGCATAAGGATATCAACCTTAGATTCCATTGTAGTTGATTGTACATTTCTAGAAGTAATAAAATCACTATTTTGTGGCTATTATCTACCTTAACCTGTTCTTATTCTTCTTTCTTTCCTTTCTTCTACATTTTGTGTTTTTTGTGTCATTTTAAGTCCCTTGCAGCTCCATTTTTTGTTGTGTTTCATGAAATCGATCATTTAGATGCATTCTAGTTTGTGTTACGCATGTTTATCATCCCTTATGTTACACCCTATTGATTTTCCAATTATTGGCATTGATGTCAAAGGTATTAGTGGAAAAGGGAGAGTGCACAAACATGCTTAGCATATGTTGTTCAATGGTTCAAAGTGACTTCATGAGGTTTCAAGAAGATAAGGTCTTGGATGGTGAGTGACAATGTCATTTCAGAGTGGTTTTAGGTACCTAAAGCAGTGAAATAGGATGGTATAGGTTAGAAAAAGCATGAGAGAGGTGTTGAGATAGAAGCTACAACATGTATGCGTAAAGGTTAGACTCGAGTTTAGCTCTTGCGGTCATTTTTGTATGTTGGTCAGAAATGGTGTTGAGAACAAGTAGTGTTCTAGCATGCAAATGAGATGGGATAGAAAAATTTAGACCTATAATTTTCTATAAATTATGGGAGATGATAGAGTAATGCATCCTAGATCTTCATGCCTAATTTCACTAGATTATGTAATAGTAATTTTCAGATATTCAAGGTTTCCTAAAACAAATGTTTTGGAAAATACATTTTAGGGCTCTGGCTTCTTAGCCCTCAAGAAAAATTATAATGGATCCTTTAAATAAATCATATAAGTAATTTTTCGATTAAATTAGCATAACATTCTTGTGCAAAAATATTTTTTTGAAAAGGAGGTGTAGTTAAAAAGTTATGAGCATTTTGGTGGAGCAATTTTTATCTCTCTTGTGTGTGCACCAAATAAATAAGAGAAAAATGTGGTTTTAAACTCCAAGTCTTATTTTATCACCTCTAGAGTATTTTTTTAGTTCATTTATGATGTTTCTCAGGCTCAAAATTCTTTTGAAGGCTTTAATTCTTGAAGGTGCATGTAGTTGCTCTTGATCCCATGTCTTAGTGTGAATGCTCTAGCATATGAAAGTTTTAGCTGTTTAAAATGGAGTTTTTTATCAATGAATGCGCATACCTCCTCTACAAGAACATAAAAATGTGTTTAATCCTTCTCAAGTTTTGTTTTGCATTGTATTTTACTCAAACTCTAATGGCCAAGACTGTCCCGAGAGCTCCCACCAATGCACCTAAATCATTGTTTCATCATTCCTACTTCAATTTCAAAGAATTGATCAATTTTTCATCCTTCACATAGATAATTTGAATGGTAAATAACAAATTTTTTATATGTAATCACTCATGTGAGATAATGTACTTGAAAATCTTGGTTGAGCAACTTCAGGGTTGTAATTTAATGCTCTCTCTCTCTCAATAAAAATTGAAGATCCTTCAAATCAGTGTGTACAAGAAAATTTGTGAGCCTAACTCCACCCAAAATTGGATATTGGTAAGGTTTATTTCATCTTATTAAATTACTTCACTTTGTCATAGAGATTTATATGGTTTATATTAAGCCCTCTAGATACTGTACAGTCACTTTTATCAGCTTTTGCATGTAACAAGCCCTCAAGTTCAGTTGTTCTTCAATTAAATCTTGACTCAAGTTATTTTAAAAAGGTGAAAACATGTTGTATGAATCCTAAGAGGTTTTCATATTCAATATCCATTCAAGTTGGTTGAAGAAATAGGCTTGGTTGACATTTTTAGCAAGAAACTATTCTTACCCTGATTTAGGGTTTTAAAGAGAGAAATTTGCTGATTTCTTGATTGTTAGCCAATCTTTTTGCTTGAAATTTGAACCAGATCTTTGTTAGGGAAATTATAAGTTTTTGAAGGAATGAAGGTGAATAGTGGATGGTGAGGATATATTTCATTGGCAATTGTTCCAAAACTGCTCAAAGTGTTGAAAACGATTACATAATATATCTCTTGAAATTTCTCTATGTTCAAGCAATTTTCTTGATTGGTTCAAGATGTGAATGCAATGTTGAATCTAATAAAGAGTTGTGTGAGTTTATTTAATCTTAAATTTCTTTGGTTCAATGTTCAGGTGCTCCAAGGAACCTTTCAAATACATATGAACAATGAAGTTCTATTTTCTCTTATTTTCTCGAAAATCTTTAAGAAACAAGTTGATCCTTGTTAATCCATGACATAAAGTAAGTCTACAGGTTTCAAAGTTCATCTGACATGTTTGAAGACATCTATTTTTTCTTTAAATACATCAAATCTCTCAAAAATTGAACAAGCTTATACCTCTCTTCTCAAAAGGTTGAATTCCTAAGAAAAGCATGAGATCTTATGATTTCAATCATATGATATTCTGAAGTAAGATTGAAAGAATACTTCTTGAAAGATTTGAATTCAAGCAAATGTTGTGTGTGAAGATTTTTTTTTATTAATGGTAAATAGTTTTTTGAAAGGGACTATACCCTTGTATACAAAAAGGGAGGCCTAACCGCCAGAATATGAGTGAGAGACACAACAAAAAGGAACAAGATCCAGGAAAGTCATAACAACCAGTGTAACCAAGTGCCAGTTACCCAAAAAAGCAAACCATAACTAAAACTGCAAAAGAGCATCATAAAGTAGTAACAGAATAGCAAGAACTACGCCAAAAAATAGCATGAACAATGAATATCCACAACTATTTCTTGTTGTGTGTGAATAATTTGATAAGTCTTCTTTGGTCCATTTATTTCAACTTCTTCTCTATTTGTTGTAGAAGAGCAAGGGACACTTTCAATTCTTGTCTTGAACAATTACTAATAGGTATGAAATAGAGTTCCTTAGTGTAGCACCCTGTTGAGTTTCCAGTTATTTTCATTTATATTGAAGGAAAAGGGGTAGTGTAAGAACATGCTTCTCATGTTTTTCTCAGAGGTTCAAAGTGAGTTCATGAGGTTTTAAGAAGATAGGGTCTTGGATGGTGAGTGACAAGTGCCATTTCATAGTAGTTTCTGTGTACTTAAGTAGTGAAACAGATGGTAAAATTTATAAAAATCATGGGAGAGGTGTTTATATAGTATCTACAACATTTATGAACAAAGGTTAGGCTCATATCATTCCCGGAGTAAGGTTTGTATGTTAGTCAGAATTAGACTTGAGAACTAGCAATGTTCATAGCTACAAATGAGATGGGAGAGAAATTTATACATATAATCTTCTATAAATTTTTGGATATTATAGGGGATGGTGTCTTGATGCTTCATGTGAAATTTCATTAGATTCAAAAATGGGAAATTTGGGATATTCAAGTTTTTCTAAAACAAATGTTTTGAAAAGTGCTTTTTAAGGATCCTAGCTTCTTAGCCTCTAAATTTATTTATAAATTATCCTTTGAATATATCATAGAAGTATTTTTTATATTACACTAGCATAAAAATCATGAGAAAAAATAATTTTATCAAAAGGATGTGTGGTTGAAAATTTATGAGCATTTTAGTGGAGCAATTATTTCTTCCTCCTAGTTGTGCACCAAATTGGTAAGAGAAAAATGTGATTTTGGAATCCAAGTCTAGTTTCTTCACCTCTAGATTATTTTATTGGTTCATTCATGATTTTATTCATTCTTATAAGGAATTTTAAGGTTTTATTTCTTGAAGGTATAAGTACTTTCTTCTCGAATCCATGTCTTAGTATAAATGCTCGACCTATGAAGGTATAATTTGTTTCAAATGGATTTTTGCTGAATGAATTCAAAGATATCTTCAACATGCACATGTAAATGTGTGTATTTATTCTCAAGGTTGGTTAGCAAAGTGTCATCGTCTTAAACTCTAGTATCCAAGACTATCCCGAAAAGTACTTATATCAATGCACCAAAGTAATCTGTTCTAACAATCGGCCTTCAATATCAATGCCTTGATAAGTTACTATCCTTGATACAAATTAATTTAGAAGGTAAATAACTTAGTTTTCATATGAAGTCACTTTTTTGAGGCCATATACTTGAAAATCTAATTTTAACAAGACTACAAGTGGAGCTCTCTGTGTCTTATTTGAATATATCTCCAAGGCTAAATCCATGGTAGATGATTTGAGACTGTATTCACTCATGTTTGAAGAATTTATAGGCCCATGTTATCTACATTAAATCTTTCCTTTGGTTATATAAATCTTGGTGGCTTTCATCAAGGTCTCTAGACCACCTGTACAATCTTGTCCTCATCAACATTTGCAAGCAAAAAGAATCCAATACAGTCACTCTTCTTCTTGTCATTGATGCTTGGGATCTTGAAAGGTTAGATATATGGTATTAGATGATCATGGAATCTTAATGTTCAATATTAATTCAAATGTTTTTAAAGAAACAAGCTTGACTGTCCTATTTAGTATAAAATTGAGGATACCTTGATCTAGGGTTTCATCAAGAGATTTTTGACTTCACAAATGTTTCATGCTTTAAAATTAAATACAAATTTCATATTATGATTGTATGAGTAATAACATGCTTCTAATAGAGTTTGGAGATCAAAAGATAGACCATAAGATGAGAATTTCATCTTAGACCTCTCAAAAACCATGTTGGACTATTTTCTCTTGCACAATGTTGAAATTTATTGTTTCTTGATCATTTTGAATAAATTTTGTGATGGATCAAGGCTATGGAAGGATTCTCAAAGGTTTAATATCATCTTGAAATCTAAAACATGTCTTAAAGGTGAAATATTAGTTGACTGCCCTCTCATATAACCCAGGGGTGAATGTAAATGTCTACTTATCCTTCTAAAATGTATCCTTTATTCAATGGAGCTTAGTTTCTTGTAAATTTAAATATCTCAAAGGTATGATGAAATATAAGAAGGTTATTCAAGGGTTGAAAATGTTCCTTCTTTCATGAAAATTATAGATATCAATCTGTGAAGTGTTTCAAAAGTTTTAGTAGGGAATTTTTACCTGTAGAGACCAGTTTTGTCACTTGTTGTAAGAGGGAAGTCAAAATGACCTCATGTTGAAGGTTGAAAGTTCCATTTTCCTCCAAGTGCTTGGAATATCCAAATGGTTCGATGAAGAAACTAGATAGTCACCAACTCCATCTCATTCAAATCTTGAAAATTCTTGTATTGCATATAAAAATAGGAAGTGAAAAGGTTGTAGATATCTTGGTTCATTTGCAAAGAATTTCAACAATCACAAAAAGGAGTTGAATCAATATAGCATGTGTATTTTATTTGGATAGAGTGTGCATTTCTGATGTGTGAAAAAGAAGGTGAAGCTTCATTTTCTAAGTAACAAGAGATGTGAAGAATTGGAAATGTATGAAAAACTTGAAGTATAGCAGAGACTAAAATAAGATTGCCAATATAGATGAATGAAGTTGAAGAGTAAGGAAAATATGATGTTGAAATATTAGATGAAGTGTATTCGATGAAAAGAAATAAAAGCATGATAAATTGAATGAGGGTGTGTTATATGAGATATAGGAACAAAAGGAAACAATAAGAGATTAAGAATCTTATAGAGATATGATTAAACGCAAGTTTTATATGAAAAGTCTTATAAGATGAGATCGGGAGTTGAGTATGTGCATAAATCAAATGGAGGTTTAATTATAATGAGATCAAGCCAATTCAAGCAAGTTAGATACTTGAAACTGATTTTGAGATAAATAAGAGGCTATGAAATTTACGAATGTAAAATTTTGAGTTTAGAGGTTTAGAATACTTGAGTGAGAGAAAAATTATGTTCTTGACTGTTAAATTGAGGTCAATAGTTTGGGATTGAAAACTAGAGTAAAATTACATTGATGTCATTCATGTTTAAGAATATAATTAGTGAATAAAGGCTCTAATTTCAAGATGGCCATTAATAAAAGAAGAAGAATTCAAAGATAGTCAACGCAACAGAGATAGATTGCCAATCTAGGACCATAATTTGATGGACATACATCATTTTGAAGTGTGATAAAAAATAAATTGTTGTTTACCAAGGAGTTTTAGCTTCCTTATAGGTGGGATCTTTCAGCTTGGGTGATTCTAAGGTTGTATCCTTATAGGTTGAGTTGTAGCTCAACATAATTTCTTGTAACCATTCTTCACTTAGTGGACTGGTTCAGTGGAATTTTTCCCTATTTGGGTTTCCCACTTAAAATTATTTTCTCCTATATGTGTGTGCTCTCATTTTGGATTATATTTCAGTTTATGCGATTGATATTATAATTAGTAAAAGTTAAATTAAACACTAATTCACCTACCCTCTATGTGTTCCATTTTACAAAACTTAGTTTGTATTTTGTTGCAAAATAAGTTTAAATGACATTTAATATTACAAATTAGATTCCTTTGAATACCCAAGCTCATGTTTTTTAAGAAGAACTTGAAGAGTGTGTACTAAGTAACAAAAAAGTTAACTCGATTAGGTTAAATCTTGAAGAGACAAGGCTCAGTCAAGAAAATGAATGTCATGAAGTTTAGAAGTTGGAAAGGGTGAAACTATAAGGAGAGTTTTGTTTTTTGAATTCCTTGGTGTAAGGACGGTGTATGGTGTGTGTAAAAGAAAAGTTAAGAAGAGAATGAAAGTACATTGCTTTAGTGAGATGAATGCAATTGAAAAGAAAGGACAATATGATATTGTGATATCAGATTGCAAGTTTTTTAAATGAATATAATGAGAAATAAGAAAATGAGAGGTCAAAGATAGAAGGTCATTGATTGAAGTCTTGTCAAGTTGAAAATTATTGAAACTTGAAGAGAGTAACAACAAAAAGTAGAGTGAAAAGGATTATACATAGTGAGAAGAACAAGAGGTTATGAGTTTGATGAAATATGATTACTATGAAACTCGAGTTTACAAGTTTTGAAGATTGAGTAGGAGTCCTTGACCACTTTGAATTGAGGTCAAAAATTTGAGATTGGAAAGTGGAGTATAGGTACATTAGTTTCAAGATTACACCTAAGTGAAGCAGAAGAATCTAGAGATAGCCAGAGTAACAGAGATAGATTTCCAATCTAGGATAATGATTTGATGAATCAAGGCATCATTTGAAGTGTGATAAAATTTTGATTTGTGTGTATCGGGAGATATATCTTCCTTACAAGTAAAATCTTGCAGAAGGCTATTCATAGCTAGCTAAACCATTCAGGAAGTTTGTGTTTCCTTCACCAAGTTGTAGCTTGTGTGATACTGAGGTTGTAGTCTCAAGTGTTGAGTTGTATCTCAACAAACATTTTTGTAACCATTTTTCACATAGTGGACTAGTTCAGTGGGTTTTCTCCTATTTAGGTTTCCCACTTAAATTTCTTATCTCTTGCGTGTGATTTATCTCTTTGAATTGTCTTTTAGATTAAATGTTTCATTTTTTGATTGGTAAGATTTGAATTGAACACCGATTCACCCCACTCTTAGTGTTCCTATTTCCAACACCTCAACACTTTTTCCTTTGTTTTTCTCGTAAGGTAGTGTTCATTGTTTTTTTATGCTATAATCTTCCTTATTATTATTTTTTCATGTTATCCTTGTATCCATGGTCCTCGCAATTTTTATCTTAGTGTTTTCCATTCCAACATTAGGAGTAGCAGTAGTATTAGAAATAGATCAAGGAACTAGTCTTCTCCTAAGGTTTGTCTCTAGTGTGCAAGGTCCAACACTTGGAAACAATCCCATTCTTTACTCAACGACTTAGATATTCTAGATCGAGACATGGGTACAAGTTTGAGGAACCAATAGTTTGTAGAACACCTAGTGGGACAATCACTACAAGATTAAATTTCATACTTGTTAAGTTATGGCATGTGACTTAGTGATTTCCAGCCTTTGGAGGCTTGTTTCAACACATCTAGTGACTCCCAACATTTTTAGATCTACTATTTTTATAGTCCCGAGTGCCTTTCATGAGAAGAGTGCATACTAGGTAGAGCACAACAACTAAATATTCTTTCAAGTACCTCCAGATATCTCTCGAGAAAATTACATAGCAGAAGACCCATGCACACATCTCCATCTCTAGCATGTCATGTGCATTCAACTCCTCAAAATAGACTCGCGCGCCCTACCATGGAACTCCCACCACCTCCTCCTCTTAGGAAATTTGTTAGTTTCACTCAAAAAATTCATTTGTTTCTTAATGCACAACATGATATGCCAATAGGCATGCTCAAGTGTATTCCTCTCGGTGAGAATCACACATGATGATGTAGTACTTAGGCTTCTTACAACATCCTTCAAAGGAAAAGCACTCTAGTGGTACAGAGGTTTGAGACCTACATCTATTGCCACCTGGGATGAGCTTAGAACAACTCTATGTAATTATTTTGAAGACAAGTCAGATCACCTATCATTGGTGGAACAACTGACTACAACAAAGAGGGTGCCCAATGAGCAAATGATTGATTTTAATATCAAAGTATAGAAGACTCGGGAAATAATTCCTCAAGTGATAAGGCCTACTTCCCAACATGATTTCTTGTATTATCTAAGGGCTCTAAATAGTGACATCTCATTCTTGATTCAATCCATCTAAGGAAGAACCTTACCTCGTAACCTACAATATTGCAATACAGGTAGAAAATACTCTCATTCAAGTGGGAAAGTTAGCTTCTAGACATCCTTTTCCCTTATTCCCATAGATGTCTCAGAACCCCAACCTTCTATTTTTATGTTTTCGAGAAGTGCGTACAACCGGCTATATCCACATCCTACTCTCCTATGTAACAAAATGTGTTAGGAAATAAGGGATAAAATATGTGGAATAATCCCTCACAAAATCACAACAGTAGAAACTAATATGCATAAAATATTACAGATCTCAAATAAAAGTGAAAACTAAAATAACCCAACACAAAGAGACAATATTTAACATGGTTCACCCAATTTGGGCTACGTCCACCAAGAGTCACTTGCTCGATTTCATTACAAGCTACTTCTTTCTCAATACAATACCTAGATCTATCGGAACTATGCTCAAAAAACTCTACAGAATTCACACCCGAGTTCAAAACACATCTAAAATGTTACATGTAGTCATTTTTACACCCACCAAAGAACAAGGGAATCCCATGCGTGCCGGCCTATCACCCAGTGGGTAGTGGGTGCTCACCCAGAGCACATGCGGGTGTTGAGTCTCTCTTTATGTGAGTTAAGTGGGAAACATCATATATGATAGGATATTTAAAAGAGTGAGTGGAAATGAGACATACATCTATCATAGAACTCATAACGGATTCTAGACAAATGTAGTCATCCTGGACCGAATGGTACTTAACAAATTAAAGAAAGGAACCAAAGCAAAAAGAAAATGCATAAGGATTTATATTTATTCCATAAACATTCATGAATCAGAATCGTAAGCTATAAAAATAGACTAGAATCACTAAAAACAATATTCAATCGAGTTTGTTAACCTAATTATGTTCATTGGGTCCATTATAGACTACCATGCTTGTGTAGACCAAAGTCATACATCATAGCTAGACTCATACCCATCAATTCTCAAGAGAAAATTTACAATCCCAACCCATTATTACATTCCTTTCCTATAGATCTCTGAGCTCTCACAATATTCCTACATGGCTTCGCTTCCTTCTACTTCTCTCTATTTTTTTCCTCTAGCGGGTGCTTGTATTTATAGCCCTTCTCAACATCATCAAGCCTTCACGAGAGTTGTAGATCTGTTGCAAGTGTCCAAGGTGGTCCTTCATGGGAGCATGCTTCTTCAGGTCCGAGCTCTCCACTCTTTGCAATGATGGCCTTCTAGAAACTTCCATCGCAGGGTATATTCCTTCTTAGGCCAACTGTCATTAGGCTGGCACCTTATCCATTCTCGCATGCACGGTTGGCTCACGCTTTTCTCATGTTTTTCCTTATGTGTAATAAATGGCTAAGTCTTGAAACCTTTGTTCTATCTTGTGCACACGTCACTTGCTCTTTTAAACCCTCCTAGAACCCTATCCTACATGTTTTCTCCTTACGTGCCATTTCTTGACTAGGAATTGCATGCCCATGTTACTTCTTATTCTTGGCCAATATTTTAGGGGCCCAACATCACCCCACACTACGCCTGTTCTCTGCCTGTGGGAACACCTTCTCAATGAATAAAGAATGACTACCTTTAAATGGTTTGGGGAAAGGGAATGAAGAACTTTGGGGAAGAAAGAAAGAATGGGGGAACTATGATCACTTTTGTAAGAGGAGAGGGAAATATTTTATTAGGTCTACCTCTAGCTTATTCTAGGTATCAACCTCACTCCACGCCCACTAACAAATGTCACCGACTAGGCACCTCTTCAAATCTTAGCCCTCTCCTTGGGTATTCATCATTTCCATGATCTCCTCTAATTGTTTTCCCAAGTCTTCAAGTGCATCCATCCTTCAAGTGATCTGGGGATACAACTCCTTCAGCTGGTTCTTGATTGAGCCCTGCAAGGTCTCAATAGCCTCTGATTTCTTCTCAACTTCAGCTAAAATCTTGTCATGTTCCACTCTATTCCCCTTATTCTTCTCCTAGAACTCCTTGAGCTCCGCTTCATGGGAGGCGACTAGAATGCTCGCCACTCTATCTCTATTGGTGTAATTATCATAAATGACCTCAATGGCTTGGGCGACAACCTTCACATCTGTGAGGAATTTCTTGTACTTGGTAAAAATTTCCACAACCTTCATCTTGTCCTCCTTTTCCTTGTGTGTTGATGCCTCCTCTGCAGACTCTAAGGCTCAGTGGTCACCTTTCCATTATGAGGATGTGGGTCAAGTCCTCTAAACACTCTAGGTTGGATCCATACTTCTACACGGGCAGCATTAGATTTGGATGCTTCAAGAAAATGGCATTTGTGATCATCTCTACTTTCTTGCAAACCTCGCACACCCTTGCGTTCTCTTCTTTTAACTCACACCTCAGCTATGTGTTGATTAGTTCCTCCCACTTTAAGTCATTTGCCCTTTCTTCGAGCTCTTCTTCCTTCTTCTCTAGCTCTTCCTATAGGAATTTTACCCTGTTGTTCCTCCTGAATAAATTGGAATCTAGTTCAACCAAGACATTGTTCGAGTAATGTAGACCTACACGCCTAATAGCCACTCAATGATTACCAAGGGGTTGTCTCCTTTTGACTCAGGAACCTTCATTATTTCCCCTTGGCTTACCTTGAATTCAGGATCATCGATGTGGGACTCAATTTCCCAAGAAATCATTTTCCTCGTCCGAGGGTATGCGCCTTCCTCATCAAAAAAATTCATAGCCAAGAGTTGCTCTACTGGTACTGTGCTTTGGAAACTTGTGTGCAACACCTTGATTAGATCATCGATATAGCCCATTCTTGGTTTTCGGATCTTTTTGTGCCTACCTCCGTGTATGTACCCTTAGGAATACATACCATCAAACTGGGGCCTCCTCTTGTGTTGCTATGATATTTTCCCACACTTTCTTCCTTATCCTCATTCATTACTAAATCAGTGTTGCGCTCCAACTCTTGTTCTACCAAGGCTTCAATGATTTTCACCACTTATTTTTCTTGCCACCTCATTTATTTGCTCTGCGTGAGGCTTGGAGTCTAATTTTTCATACTCACTTCTTCACTTCCTCCCTTATCTTGGGCGCCTTCCTCCTCCTGGCTACCCTTCCTCTCGCACAAAGAGATAGTCATTTTTTCTTCCTCACCTTCTTCCTCTGAATCATGTACCTCAAACATTGGTGGTTCTTGGGCTCCTTTAGGTTCATCTTCTTCGTCATCATCCCTCTCTCCTTTATAGGCCTCCAAGCTCTCCGTGTCCTCCGAATCAGCCTCCTCCATCACCTTCTGTTTCTTCCTAACCGGGATTCCAAAGATAGGAGATTTGAATATTTATTCTTTCTCCTCGGTGACTTCTCCTTTATGATAGGATTATCTTGTTTTGGTGCCTCCTCTGTAACCAAGGACCTTTTCCTACGTGTGTAAGTACTAGTTCTAGCGCTTGTCCCTGGGGCACCCACTTGTGGTGCACTTTGGACACTTGGTGCCTTTTTCCCTTGCACCTCTTCTTTTCCTTTCTTTTGCCAAAGACGGGCTTCTTTCTCCCCGTGGGGTCTTCAGGGATGGATACATCACATTCCAGGTATGCGCCCTTCTAAAAATTAGGTCTTATGCACAGATATACCCTTGCTGCAGTGTGTCCTACTATTGGAAAAATTAGGGGCTTTATCATTTGAACTTTGTGAGAGACATGCCTCTCCATGTACACATGTTTCTTGGGGTAAACAAGATTTTCGCATGACTCCTTGTGGTCTTGATCTACCTCACTAAGGTCGAGCCTTATTATTTTAGCCTCTTTAAACCTTTTTACCCCTGATTAGAAATATTGAATGGTGAAGGAGAAGGAGAGCTTGCACCAGGGGCCCATGTTTTTAGTGTTAATTTAAATCGCCAATGCAGAAATGTTTGTACACCACAAATTCAACTTCTTCGTCAATGAGACCTAGAAGCTACTCTAGGATCCTCCATTCGCCTTAAAGGAATACCTTAAGTTCTTATACCATTTTTCCAAGTGTGCCTTGTGATCGGTCGTCATGCTATCACAAGTTTACTTTGCGAATATTTTCGTGGGTGAGGGGTCTTCCTCTAAATATTCACAAACAAAATTATCTTCCGCATCTAGCACTCTGATCTATGAAAACACAATTTTCAAGAGGATATTACCAAATATTATCTTATCTCCTTCCTGTGCGCTGCTGATAATTTCATCTACGATGAAGGAAGAAAAATTGTAGATGGTGCCTTATGATATTTTCCTACACACATTTAACCAAGCCTTATTTACCTGTGTCCACCTTTCTTGGCCATTTAGCTTTGTCACCAGGTGCATGGCTATTCTCATGACAAGGTCTTGGATTTCCATGATATCATAGTATCATTCCCCTTCTTATAATCATATGCGGTGATGGTTTATTTAATGGATTCCTTGTCACTTAGGTCATCATCTATACTTTCTCTTTCACAGATGAGGCCTATGAATTTTGAAATTAGTTGAGGAATTATGTGCATCTTGTGCCCATGAAGTAAAAGTGATCCTCATTTATGTACAACATTAACCATTGATAGAGGTGCTCGTGTTTTACAAAATAAGGAAATTCATAGAGTTACAACAATTCCACCTTCTCTAATTTTACTTTTACCTTTGCCGCATTTATAGGTAGGTAAACCCTTTGGTGTCCTCTTATTTTTCGGATGCACTAATTCTAGTGCTAATTTTCTTTCTATTGTGTTCATGCGATGGTTGTAGTCACTTACTGTCATGTTTCTTAAGTGAGAAGTCCATTATTTCTTGAGAAAAACCCCATCCGGATACTTTGCATCTCTACGTACCATTCTTCATTCATGCTTACGGGGTTTCTCGGTTGTTTTCCTTACCCTTACCCTTTAGCTTCTTAGGTGATATAGTTGGTTTATTAGGTTTCATGGATTAGGTTATCTTAGCACTTAAACTTCTCTTTATTTCTCTGCTTCTCTACCTTCTCCAATCTTATACCTCAATCTTGTGAAGAAACCCTTTTCAACCCATGCCCTAGATGCCAAACCCTAAGCTGGAATAATGCTTTGCCCACAATTTTTTTTCTACGCCCGTGAACTTATTTCCTTCTAGTTTGCAGATCAAATCTAGTCACTCATGCCTTAATTTCTTCACACAAATCAACTCTAGAAACCCTAGTCCGCAAGAGCTTTCTTTTTGTATTCGCAATGTCCATAATGAAGTGCCCAACCTTCTATTTATAGATTTTCATTCTTTTAGCATTAAATGCTACTTCACCTACCACCATACTTCAACACTTATTATGGATTTTTCCACTAAGCCATACTCTAGCACCCCAACTCACGCACCCAACCTTGCACAGACAATCTTACAACCTTCCTTAGGTATGTAAACAATCTATCCTGATGAAGGCTCTTATGCGTGTGTTTCTAGTGTTGAAGTTACTTCTGTCATTTTCCCTATTTTTTCCCTCACCTACCTCATGTTGTTCCTACACTCTTCCTTTTTTTTTTGTACGTGGTTTCTTCAAGGATTTCTTGACACCAACCATTTACGTTCATCTCTTCTTTATGCGCCTATCACCCTTATGTGCCTTTCACAGGGCCATTCAATCTGGGCTTTCCAACACAATCCTTCATGGTACTTCACACCTTGCACTTTCTTTCACATAATTTTTTGCCATACTAAAACAATGTGTGGTCCTCTGTGCATTCACAACCTTTAAAAATTAATGAGGTTACCAGCACCAAGGCACAACACAAAACAACAACAAGAAAGGGAAACACAAGAAAAGAAAAATGCATTAAAGGAAGTCCTAACCTATCGACAATATTGCCTTATTACAAACACCAAGAAGAATTATTTATAGTAGGGCTTCAACCTACTCCCATTGAAGTGTCCTGGAAATATCATCCCATCTAGTGCTTATAACTAGCATGCACCTAAATCAAGGATGTACGAGATGATGTAGGGACCCAACCAATGGACTTTTAACTTCCTGAATAGCGCAAAACATTGGAATCATATAGTAGCACCATCTGCCCAACCTCAAACTTTTTGTTCTTAATGTGATGATCATGTCATGCCTTTTATTTTTCTTTTTCAGTCTTCTAGCTCCACTTGGCAAGTGATCATCTTTCATCCAATTGCATTAACTTGTCAATTCTTTCTTCCAATGCTTGTTCATCAACCAATCCTCCTGCGCACGCTATACGCAAAGAAGGTAACATGAATTTAACTAGTAGGAAAACCTCCATGCCAAACACTAATTGAAATGGTGTGGCCTTATTTAACCTCTTATAGGTTTTCCTATATGCCCAAAGATGGTGATACTTTTTCATCCCAATCTTGTCTACCAATGTCACAAATTTTGGTTAGGGTATGACTTAGTATTTTGTTAAATGCCTCCACAGTTCCATTTTCTTATGGATGGTAAGGGGTAGTCTTGTGATGAGCCACCATGAATTCTACCAATAGAATCCTCTTGTCTCATTTAAGAAATGTGTACCCATGTCACTAGTCAAACTCAAAGGGCACCCATACCTTGTAATAATGTTTTCCCATAGAAACCTTAGCTGCAGTAGTTGTTGTACAATCCTTAGTAGGTGTTGCTTCTTCCCACCTTGTCAAGTAATCTATGTAAATGATTATATAATGTGACCCAGTCCTACGCATGGCTGGTGCAATAGGGCCTACGAAGTGTATTGCCTACTTTTGAATGGCTCAGAATTGGGAATAGGAGCAAAGGCATTTCATCTCTTCACCCTAGTTTGTCAATACACTTATAATGCTCACATACATTGACATATTCCTTGCATTCTTGATAGAGCATCTCCCACCATAATCCAACCATGAATATTTTGCATGTAGTGGCATCACCTGCATAGTGCCCACCTATACTACCTCTTTGCACATCTTCTATTATGGCTAGGTGGTCATGTTCTAGCACACACCAGTTTAGAATCTCATCATGTCCTAGTTTTTATAAATACCCACTAATCAACATGTAGGGTGCAGAGCATATAACTAACTTCTTTTTATCCAATGCCTTCATTCCTTTCGGTGTTACACCTGTCTTGAGAAATACTACAATATCTTCTAAGTCTAAGGGCGCACACCGTAACCTAAATATTTTTGCATCTAGCATGGTATCCTCAATGGTTTGTGTGTCCTTCCCTGAATCGATTCTAGACAAATGATCAGTCGGAATTACTTTTTCCTGGTTTGACAACCATTGTGAACTCGAATTCTTGGAACAATAGTACCCACCGACATATGCACCCTTATAGAATGGGATTGTTCACTAAATATTTCAATGCCATATGGTCAGTGTAAAATATAAAAGGTGTTTCCAATAGATATTATCTGAACTTGTGAAGTGTGTAGATAATTGACAATGCCTCGCACTTAGTTGTAGTATAATTCTACTCTGTTGGTGTCAACTTCCTACTTGCAAAGCATAAAGGATGATAACCAATCCCTTCACCAGGATGTGTAATTACTACTCCAATGGTAGTTTCGAGACATCAACATGAACATGGAAGGGATTATCCAAGAGGGGAATCGTCTTATGGGCGCGGTGATAATCCTATCCTTTAAAGTGTTAAGTTCCTTCTATTGTGCCTCTCCCCAAAGGAAGGCACCATTGTTTCTAAGTAAATATTCTAAAGGCACAACAATCTTGGTGTATCCTTTGATGAAATTCCTGTAGTAACCCATGTGTCCAAGGAATATGTGCACTGTGCTTTGACTAGTAGGCTCCCCCAATCCTATAATTACTGCAACTTTGGCGGGATCTACTAGTAAGCCCTCCCTACATATGATGTGCCCTAATAATGTTCCAAATTGGGTAGCAAAGACACATTTATTAATATTGAGGGATATCCTCAACTACCAAAACCTTTCAAACATTACCCTTAAGTTGTCACAATGGTCCTTCACTAACCCATATATTGTCCAATCATCTAGGTAAACTTGAAGAAATTTATGGATGAAGTCTTGGAAATCTTGCACCACGGTTGCTCGAGAACACATCGTGTGCATTCTTCAACCCAAAATTCATGACTGTATATGCAAAAATTCCCCACTCAGTGCTGAAATTCATCTTTCTCTGGTCCTCTTTCACAATCCTTACTTGGTGATAGCCCAAGAATCCATCCATGAAAGAGTAGACCTCACATCTTGCCACTCCCTCTAAGATTTCTTCAGTAAATGGGGTTGGGAAAGGATCAATGAAACACATTGCATTCAGGTCCCTATAATCAACATAGATCCTTATCCTCCCATCCTTCTTGATACTAATCACCATTGGACTTATCCATTTCGACTCTTCCATAGCCTCAATGATACCTGATGCTATCATTTTGTCTATCTCCTCCTTGACATTTACGTACAAATTGGGATTCATATAGTATGGCCTCTTCCCGATTGAGTGTGAACCTTCCTTGCCTTTATCCTCATCTCCCCCAAGGAATGATGGATGCCTTTAAGCTCATGGTACCCGCGTGTGAACAAATCTTGGAATTCATGTAATGATCGATGATCTTTGAAACTTCCTTTTCCTACCAATAGTCTCCAATGATTCCCTTCTTAGGTTCTACTTCTGAGCCAATGTTAACCTTTTCCATCTTCAAAGGTTCATGGTAGGTGCGTACCCATTCATCAACACTATCTATGACTTTGCGCATCCCTACAGAATGGTTAACATCCAAGCTTTCTACCTCTTCCCCATCAATGACATACACCATCTTCCCTTTTTATTTTTCCATACATGCACACTCAAGGTGTATTTGTTTCATTTCTTCTTCCTCAAAGCGCACCTCTAGGACAGGTTCATCTAACAATTATTGTATTTTTTCTTCCACCATAGCACTATCCCCTATTGTAAGGCACTTAAATACATACAACACCTTATGTATTGATGGATTTGTACTCCGATACTCAAATTTTTGAATGAGATCAGCCACCAATTCTTGTCAATTACCAGTTTAACAACACATCTCTGAGTGGATATACCATGCGTGCACACAACCATGTAGAGTGGAATATAACATGTGAACCCATAATGAGAGTTGTAATGCTTTTGTGCTTCCCATCTAGGATATCTCACATGCTTGGATATGGAAGGAAATAGTTGCTTTACCATGGTAGTCTTTTATAGCCGTAAGCACGTTGCTCTTGTAAAACCTTACGGAGAAGGCAATCCTCACCTCTCACCATTCCAAGAGGTTCTCCCGATGTGTCACCCACCCAGCGCACGCAATAGTTCCGAGTAGGCTGTAGTTAAACATTTCCCTCCTTTCCTTCTCATTTCTCCAGTGGGCCTCCATTTCTCGTAAAAATCTCTTGGATTATCCATCCGAGTAACTTGGCAGCTTTTCTCCTCCTATGTGTCGGTACGTGCCTTTTTCACCTTGGTTACAATTCTCTTAAATGTCATCCAGTCAACTCATAGGTCCTGTGTGCCCAATTTTCATATGCCATTCTTGTTGTATCACTCATAGTGGGCATCCTCAAACTAGATAACTCCTTCTATAGGGTGAATTATCTCAAGATCTCTGATTGAGCACACATATATTCTATCAAGGAATCCTTCTCCCAATGGCTCTATGTAGGGTGCCTACTTCCCATTTGTCAAAGGGATGATCACCTATTCTTCCTTTTTTTCGAAACTGATATATCTTTTGTAAAACCTTATGTCAATATTACTCTTGTAACACCATGGGTGACCAAGCAATGCTGGAAAATTGTTTTCCTTGGTGAGCACCAGGACTTCAAAGTCTCCAGTGAACTTGGCTCCATGAATGGTTATCACTACATCCTTTAATACTCCAAGGGGAATTGCCTTAGTTTTCTTTTCCATATACAACACATTTGAACATGGCTAACGCGGCCTTTCCATCCGATGCCAAGCATCTAAGGTAAGAACATTGGCTTCTTCTCCTATGTCGATCAAGATATTGCTCAGGAGCCATCCATAAACAACTACTTTCAAAGTAATATATTTTTCATATTCAATGCTATGTGGAGAAAGGTTTGCATGTAAAAATTTTCTCTCGTGCTCTATTTTAGCACGTGTGTTGTCATGCAAATGTGCAATAGGGAAATTGACAATTTCCAAGCACGACAACGATACCCTAGTGTTAATTTTTTCATGTCCCATCATTCCAAGACACCCTGTATTTACAATCAGTCCAAATGAACTCCGAATAATTTAATCTCATCCCCTAGCTGATATAGGTAATTCTATTTATTCCCCTAGGTAATATTAGGAGCTTCAAAAGATACTATCTTATGGCAATATTGGGAAGGGTTATCGTTGGCCTTCCCAAGATTGGATCAACCCCTTGAAGCAGAACAAAAGGGTAAAATTCAACATGGAGGTGAATTTAATACCTTAAAACATAATGGAAATGATTTTGGAAGATTTTGGGAAGTTTTGAGAAACTTGGAGCATTTTGAGAAAAATTAGGGTTCACAAGCCTAGGCAGTACACATTCGGGAGCTCTGAATGGATTTAGAAGAAAAAAAAAAACCTATGGAAAGAGGATTCAAATACCTACATTATGGTGAAATAATATTTTTCACAACACCTTGGTGCATAGGATTGGAACGCAGCTTTTATCAGGTACAAATGGAGTTTCAAATCAAAAATCTGATTTTTTAGGGATCAGATGAATGAAAAAGACATTAAAATCCCACCATTGGATTCAAAAGAACACTTACAGTTAGGACCATCTAGCATTTCACCAATAAATTCTACCGAGAGCTCAATTTATCCTCTTTCCAAGTTACCCTCTCAAAGGCGAGTTCACGACTTAGTCATTTTTCTGGGAGGACACATGTCAAGACTAAAAGCTCCGGCGGGATTTTATGTCCCCAATGTCCCTAAGGTCAAGTATACCAACCCTTGAAAAATGTTCCCAGTCCCCATTTGACCTCTTGGACCCTCATATGACCTCCGGACTTGACAGTTTATCCCCGGGAGCATTTTTGGAGATTCAATTCCTTATCGTTGGATGTGGTGCTACGTGTTAGCTCCAGGACCACCGTGGAAAATGATGTCCCTTATTTCCCTACGCCGAGGGACATCGGATGTTAAAAAAATTCCTAGACCCTATGGGGAGTTGTTTGGACACCCACGTGACCGATTGTCAGGTCTTAGGTGCATTTTTGGAGCATCCATTCCCTGCCATCAGATCTGGTGCCACGTGTCGGCTCCACAACCACCGTGGAAACTCGATGTCCCTTATGTACCTAAAGTGGGGGATATGAGACATGGAAAAATGTTCCCATCCCCTATTAGGAGTCATTTTAACACCTATGTGACTGACTTTCATCTCTCGGTGCTTTAAAAAGCTTTTTTCTCACCTTCATTCCCTACCGTCCGATCACCGCTATGTGTCGAGATCATTATGGAAATTTATGTCCCTCACATCCCCGAGGTCGTACATCAAACATGAAAAAATGTACCCAACTCCAACTCAATTTTTTAAAAAAATCTTATTGTTTGTTGCTTCTTGTTGCTTCTCCATTACCAGAAGAAAACTGCAGAGAACACCAATTCACCACTCCACCATTGCCAAAGCTTGAACCAGATCTATTACAGCACATCATCCTTCACTCCATGATGGTACCTAGGTCTCATAATAAAAATTCATCGAGATAAGAAGAAGAAACAAAGAACAGAGAAGAAGAACAATGGAAATCCCCATTGCCATGAAACCGAAATTCAAACATATCTTGCAAACCGGTGCTCGGATTGACGAACCATTTGTTGCTGAGTTTTTATCTCTTGAAGGCCATTAAAAATCACTTTAAATCCTCCCTGGTGGTGCATAAAAAATTCACAAAGTGAATAAATCTCATTTCTGGCTCAACGAAGGAAAAATTGAATTTCCCATCAAACCGTTTGTCGGATTGAAGGAAATTTCTCCTGAAGCATAAGAAGAAAAAACCTATTGCAATGGAATTGATTTCATCCTGAATGGAGATAAAAACTAGACTTGAAATTTTCAAGCTCCATTAATGTCTGCCACAACACAATAATGGAAAAAATAGCAAGCTACTTCTCTTCTTCTCAAGGTTCGGGATGGAAAAATCACCCAAAAATTGGAGGAAACGATCGTAAAAAAATTAAGTTTCGTGCAAACTATTTTTCACACCATGAAGTCCCTTTTATTTAGGGATATGGAGGGATGTGTATTTTTATCAGCATTTTTCCCTCTTCAAATAAATTTTTAAATTCCCAAAGATCCGGTAGGTGAAATCGCCCGAAAATTGGAGGGAATGATCATTGAAAAATCTAGTTTCACGTGAACTAGTTTTTGCACCATGAAGCCTATATGTTTTACGGATAAGGACGACTGAGTTTTTTGTTAGTATTATATCCCCGCTAATAAAAACATAATTTTACCACTTTTTAAGCTCAAGGAATTACTCAAAATTCGTGAGCGTGGATCCCCGGAATAAAACCTAGAATTTCAAGACCCATTTTTTTGGCAATTTGACATTCATGGCACACTTACTAAAAATAACATGTCACCTTGCATAGGGGTTTGTTACTTTAGGTAAGCCACTATTTGAAGATGTCATGAAAAGGTAGTGAACACAGAGGGAGCATCGCAGCAAGGTCATCTTGGCTTGCAATTCACACTTACTAAAAAGAGTAAGTTACACTCAAAAAGTCATTTTAGCACAATGGGACATTCAAAACTTTGTCGCATCAGAGATTTCCATCAGTGAGGATCATCGGACTTCATCTAGAAGGCCATATCCTCTTCTTCTTTCTCTTATTTTCTCTCTCTTCTCTTCTCATACAACACTCCCTCTCCTCAGTGTTATATTTTTGCGTTGAGGGTTTCACCTTTTAATATGACTTAAGTGACTTTAGAAATATAATGTAACTTTAAGTCACCTTGCTATTATAAAAGGGAATTAAATGTTTAAAGTGGAATATGAACAGTCTTAATTCATATTTAGGTATTTAAAAGGTCATGAGGAACATAAGGATTCAATTCTACTCTATAAATTATAAAGCCATTCCCATTTCAAAGTGTTTGCAATTGATCTTGTAAACTCATGAGTGCATTCTCCTTAGAGAAAGAAAAGGAGATAGCCATTTTCTTCTACTTTCATCTATTCTCAAATTTCTTCCATTCCCACATTATGTACAACTTCTGTTTAAGCATCAACACAAGAAGAAGGATTTTTTAGCCTCTTTGATGAGGAGATTTTAGAAATTTTGAGTTCACAATCTTATCTCATCTTGCTGCCATTTGCAGGGCTGTTTCTTCTCATGAATGCATGTGTTGAATTTTTTGAGTAGTGTGTGTGCAAGAATCTGATATTCTATTTGTAACATTAGTTCTCCTACCTCAATTCTCACTCCCTTTCCCACTTTCGAAAAAGTTCTCTCTAGCAATAAATTGAGAGCTTTTCTGCAGGTCAATGGAGTGCCCCTCATCAATCCCCGATCAAAAGGCCACCATAGAAATCCTAATTTTCTCATGCATACATATATGCGCAGATACATCGGCTAAGCAGAGGGACTTATATTCCCAGAGCGTTGGCAAGAAATCCACAATTTTTTCCACCCAAAAACTTTCTTACCAACAAGTGTGGTACCTTCTCCCTTAGCCATTCTCCCGTGAAGGGAATAATATTATCTTTCCTTAACATTTTACATACTTCTTTAACCTCATCCAGTCTCTTCTTAGAACCTTGTTATCCTTCTTCCGCCCAACCTACCTTGATTTCTTCTTGAGACATTGTATCTCCTTGTAAATTCTGAATTAGGTACATATTCTCCTGGTATACTTCTTTCGATGGGCGGTGGTCCGAATACTTTCCATGTGGCACCTCCTCCCGGAAAATAATGTCCTTAGTCCTGGGAATATCTTTGGCGTGTGCAATCTCTACACACGTGGTCACCAAGAGACATGGTTCTAGCTCTGACTCACGCACCACTCTTGGCATCCATTGTGAATCGACCCTTTTACGCTCACCATAAAGAACGCCCTAATCTCTCTATTGATGTTGGTTCATATGATCATATAGTTTCGTACACTCTTTATACTTGTGCTTCTTCCCACACCACAAACATTGTAATAGATCAAGACACTCATGTTTATAATGCTCTGTAGATCCAAAATTATAACATGTTCCCCATGGGAACTCACTTCTTCCTCCTCTAAAATTTCCACGACCCTAAAATACTCCGCAAGAACTTCTTCCACATGCACCTCCATCTATGCGCTCCTTATAATGGTGGTTATCACCCTTAGAACTGCTAGCAAGACTATTTTGGCACACAACAAGATTAATGACCTCATGGATCTAGTCAATAAGCCTACAATCCTTAGTATCATGGGTTGTAGAGGTGTAGATCTTATAGTAGCAAGATACATTCTTCCAAATTACGCACTGAAACAAGGGACATCTACTCGCATCATGGTCCCAATGAAAATTTCACAATCCACAACTATGATGCGCATCGAATTCTGAAAAAAATTATCCTTTGTATGCCCCTCCACTTCATCATCTATACACCACATACCACTATGAGTGTCATGGGCTGAGTTAGCAGACAACTTATCCAGCCTACTTATCCATAACAATGATTTGAGCTTCCAGAAATGGGCTAACACTAAGTATCAATGATTCTAATAGCTTCGGGCGTGTAGAGAATCTTCTAGCACCTCGCATGGGTCTGTGAAATTATTATGAGATAATGCTCTTCTAAATGGTGTTATCAACCCTCTAACAAACTATTTAGTATGTTGTGAAGGGTGAATCTCATATGATAATTTTGACAGGGAGTTTTAAACCGAACATCATACTCCTGCACACTCTCTTCCATTCCCTATTGTATTTCCTTTACAATGTTGATGCTTCTCTGTTCAAACTCTTAGATGTGGAATTCTACCAAGAAGGTGTTTTTTAAAGTAGTATAATCCACCACTGTCTGATGAGTTTCATATTTTAGGTATCAACAATGCGCACATCCTGCAACGTCATTGCAAATTAGCTTGCCTTCCACATTGGGCTAGTGATCCCCTTTGCATGCCATAGTAACTCACACTTGTGCACATGTTCTACATCATATTCAATACCCCTATAGTAAGGTAAGTGCAAAGACATCTCGAAAAAAACTTGGGGATGTGGTTGGGGTCCTTGTCCTCCCAAGCCAGAGCCTTAGTTTCCTCCGCTGTTTCCTCTGTTGTTCCCTCCACCAGATCCACTGGGTCCACTAGGTCCTGTTCTTCTTAATCCGCTTGAGATCCATTGGATCCGCCAAGTCCTATTCCTCTTGACCCCCAATCCACTAGATGAACTAGGTCCCAGAGTGGTCTCTCCAAGGGTCCCCAAAGTTCCATCAACCGTGAACCTGACGGTCTGTGATAATGTCCCACTACTAATAGTGTACCCTGCAAAACTCCTAGATGCAAGACTAAAGGCTTGTGTATCCACACTCTACCCAGAAATTCCTCCAAACGCTGGAATGGTATGTGTATCCATAGAAGTCCCAAATGAGAATTTATATCTCCTAGGTGAAAATCGGTCACTTCCACTAATACCAATGGGTTAATAATACTCTTCCCTAAATTTGAAAGACCAAGTGCTAGAGATTGGTCATCGGGTGGGTTCAGATGCGCATTGACGGCTCTTATTTCTCCACATAATGAACTCTCATCAGAAGTTGAAGGGGCTTCTCTTACACACTTTCCAAGATGGGGTAGCGCAGACTTCTCAGGCTCCACATCCTCCACGTGAACTTCAATGCCTTCCCATAATGTCTACCTCCATAGATCCATCACACTTGCTACCTCGCATTGTCTAGTCATCTCCCTTTCACAAGCTTCATTATACTTGAGTCATCTCTCCTCCCTTTCCTTTTCAGCCACAATGTCCTCCATCTTCCTCCACCCTAGCTTCCTTTTCCCAGTGCTTGGAGAGCTTAGCCAACCATGGGGAATGCTTCTAAACCCAAAGTAATGACTAAGATCTTCATAGCTAGAGGAATAACATGTAAAAATGATCCTCTAGGATCCCTTAGAAACTTGAACTCAATAATCTCTGGGCAAGAATACATCGAAATGGCATATTCCAAAGTATAGCTAGTCAACACCCTCTTCCACTAGTGATCAATAACACGTGTCCATGTCAGATCTACATCTTGTAGCCTCTGGTACTCTTCTTGGGTCCACATGCATGATCTATAATACCAACTTGATCTGGACACATATGCAGAGAGCCATTCATACAACTCTACTGGGAAGCAACAGAATAAATTTTCATACAACTCATGGTAGAGGTTCCCTTCTACCCATCCACGCGTACTAAACTTAGGCCCAAAGTGCTAAATCTCTGAGCAAATTCTTCCTCTGTGCTCTTGAACCATGATTCAACACTTTCCAAAGTTAGGTGTTCTGTCATCACTCATTGCACTGAGATAATAATGTATGCTATTTCCTACTAAAACTTTGAAAAGAGGTCCCTGCAATGGAACTAATTTGTAGTCATTTTTACACCCACCAAATAACAAAGGAATCCCATGCGCACCGGTCTATCACCTAATGGGTGATGGGTGCTCACCCAAGGAATGCGTGGATGTTGAGTCTCTCTTTTATGTGAGTTAAGTGGGAAACATCATCTATGATAGGAGCTTAAAAAGAGTGAGTGGAAATGAGACATACATTTATCATATAACTTAGAATGAATTCTAGACAAATGTAGTCATCCCAAACCAAATGGTACTTAAAAAATTAAAGAAAGGAACCAAAATAGAAAGGAAATGCATAAGGATTTTTATTTATCCCATAAAAATTAATGAATCATAACTATAAGCTATAAATATAGACCAGAATCACTAACAACCATATTCAATTGAGTTTGGTAACCTCATTATATTCATTGAGTCCATTACGTGACTACCACGGCTGCCATGCAAACCAAAGTCATACATCATAGTTAGAGTCACACCCATTAGTTCTCAATAGAAAATTTTAAATCCCAACCCCTTATTACATGTCTTTCCTATAGATCTCTACCCAACTCATGGAGCTCTCACAGTATTCCTGCATGGCTTCGTTTCATTCTACTTCTCTCTCCATTTTCCTCTGGCGGGTGCTTGAATTTATATCCCTTATCAACATCATCAAGCATTCACGGGAGTTGTAGATCCATTGCCAAGTATCCAAGGTGGTCCTTCATGGGAGCATGCTTCTTCAAGTCCAAGCTCTCCACTCTTTGCAATGATGGCCTTCTAGAAACTTCCATCGTAGGGTATATTCCTTCTTAGGCCAACCTGTCACTAGGATGACACGTTATCCATTTCACATGTGTAGTCAGGTCATTCTTTTCTTGTGTTCTACATGATGTGTCAAATATGGCTAAGTCCTGAAACCTTTGTTCTATCTTGTGCGCATGCCACTTTCTCTTTTAAACCCTCATAGTACCTTGTCCTACGCACTTTCTCGTTGTGCACCCTTTCTTGACTAGGACTTGTATGCCCACACATCTTCTTATACTTGGCCAATATTTTAGGGACCAACCATTACATACAACCTACCATATGCACAAAACCACATAAGTAGATAATGTATGTATCCAAAATTGTATGTACTACACTATCAAAAAGAGGTTATAGAAACCCCAATGATGATTTAGATATCTTTGCAAGTGTTCGGACTCTAGAGCATGCTGAGTATATACATTTACATCCTAAAATAACTTATCAAGACTTTGCATGGTTTGATCTAACTCCTTTCCTCTTTTTCCTTGCATTTTAGTAATTAGTTTCAGGACCATTGCCTTGCCTAGGTGGCGGTCATGTGGTCCCGTGACCACCTAAGGACAAGGCGGTGGTCCCAAACCACCACCCCGAGTTGGGTGGCGGTCCACCCATATTTTCAAGAGGCTTATACACACTTCGAGAACATGTAAAAACAAGTTCAATAGGAGATCTCAACAAAATGCTTATTTTAAGCCCAACACTTTGTAATAGTAAATTTTGTATTTAAAAGGATGGAGTAAGAAAATTTGAAATTTCCTTCTAGTTAGTGAGAAACCTATAAATATAAGCTTGTTTACAAGAAAATGGACCCCCTCTCTCTCTCGATTTATCATTTAGTGTGTCGAAAGCTCCTCGGCTCTTAATATCTAGATTTTGTCAAAGAAGTCGAGTTCTTAGCCTCTCGGTTCAAGGCTCCTCTCCTTTTTGATTTAGAGATCACTTGATCTCTCTTGTTTCATCTTGGTCCATTGTTGTTCTAAAACACTAATTTAGTATAAAAACGTTTTAGTTCTAAGTTAAAATTCATTTAAGTTGAGAATCTTGATTCTACCTAGATTTTTAGGTCATTGTTTTGTCACATGAAGTATAGGTCCTAGAGTTTTCGGTGTTTTTGTGTTGTATCCCTGCAAAAATCATTTTGGGAATCACATAGCCAAGCTTTTTCTCTTGCACTATCCCTCTCCTACTTGCATTTTCCATTTGGTTTACACAATAATGCCCTTTGTTTGAATATCTTCTCCTACTGCCATTGTCACATTCCCACTTTTTGGATTCATGAGAACACATAGGAATGAAGAGATCACACTAAGGGGACAAGCTACAATACAACTAGATTTTCCTCTATTCTGTAAACTCCAGGTTTGAATTGTCAAAGTTGTAATTACAATATATCAAATAGAATAGAAAATTATTTCATTTCAGTTAAGCTCACTTTCAACATTACCAGGGAAGCTATGGGGAATAATAGCTTCTAAGAAGCTATGATTTGTTCCTCACTTCTGAGGTAAGATTGAAGGTTTTCAATTAAATTAGTTAGTTGTTTAAATTTAGGATCAATTCACAAATGCACAGGAAAATAGCTACATTTGGCTACCTTGCTTGTTTTAGTTCCATTCTTAGATTAATTTCTTGTATCTAAATTTATTAGATTAGTTTCTCTTTAATTTCATTCAAGTTCATGTCTTTGAAAATATAAAAAAATAAGCATAGCGTAGATTTATTTTCATAATTAGTTTACTTCATTCAGTTAAATCCAAGTTATTTCTTGCATGAAAATTACGGGACCTAGAGAGCCCAGGGATTACATATTCAAACCAAGTAATACCTTAGCCAAATCTCCTCACAGCATTACAGATATAGATCAAGGTATTAGAATTCACATCTTCCAAACAACAACAAACCCACAAATAATCAGTGAGAAATTGAGAGAATTAAACATCGAAGATGACAAAGCATATGAATTCTAGTCAAACCAACCCAACTATAGATTACCTTGATAGGATATCCACATGACCATACAAGAACCTGAAAGAGAGAAAACATTTGGTTGTGATCCATTAGTTCCATGAGCCAGACACAGGAGACCTTCTCATTGATATAGACATAGGCTTATGCATACAAGTCACTAGAACACCGTAAGATATTCCAGAGAAGATCACACAACTCCTGGTATTAAACATAGAAGTTGAAAAAGCTTATGACTACTAGATAGTTGGAAGAAGAGATTGATTCTTCACATGACCATAAAAGGTCCACAACAACCATGAACTCATGGTTGTGATCCCCAGGTCCCACAACCCAATGGGCCTGCTAATCAATTAAACATTGACACCGGTTTACGTATACTAGTATTTAGATCCTCACCACTCCCACCGGATATTATCACACAATTTTTCCATGTTGAATATAATAAAGTCGATCAGGCTAAGATTTTCTAGACTAGACTAGAAAATCACCCATAGTTCTACAAATCATTACACCTCTCTACCACTTTCATATAACCTTGTGTGGAAACACACACGAGGCACCTACATGAGTCACTTTCCACGCATCCAACAACCAATAGATAGGATCTTGGCAGAGCTTGACATTGATTGGACCCTCCGAGAAACTATAGTATTCAATCGATCCATCACACCAATTCAGGTTAGGAGAGAATTATTTTCCTTGAATTGCATATCTCGTTATTACATGTTGAGGATATAAGATTTCCCAACTAGTTTGTCCACATCGCATATATTTCATTTCCACTGGCTGTCTCGGCATGACCTCGGGAGGTCGGGTATGGAGAAAGGCTACTTGTCAATTTTCATGCTTGCTGTCACTTTTCTATCATACAAAATTGGTGAACCCGACGTGAAAGGAACAACTACTCCTTTTTCATTTCCATTTCTTTCATCCATCTTCACTCCTTCCCATTATTCTATGGTATTTATATACCCCCGAATATGTCGGGATACGATGCATATGGCAGACCTCTCTCAGGTCTCGAAGCATATTATGGTCAGTCGAGTAGACAACAATCACCCTCACTTTTTGCATGGGCTGACAACTACTCAAGCAACTACTTGTCATCACAAACTCCTCCTCAAAGAACTAACTCTAGTTCTTCATTCCGAATTGAGGAGCTAGACCAACTCACACAAACACAACAACTAGAGCCCTCAGGCTCTAACAACATGACGTTTACTAGAGAATCCATAGCTCATCTCCTCGGGTTTTGTTTAGACCACAAATCAGTAGGAAATCAGATCCACTCCCATTCTTGGATGAGGAGTACTTAGCATGCTATGCGAAAGTGAGCAATGCTTCCAAAACATGTACCCACCTCTAGGAAGTTTGCAAACACAACCGACCCTGATTTCAAGAAAATACCCCCATTCCTCCACCTATGGAAAATACTCTTGGTGAAGTTTGGCAGAGTAATGAACAATTCATAGTAGGGTATCATACCCCTCTGCAACCTCAAGGGGTACAAAAATAACCATCAAGGAAAAACATTGTGTCATCACCAATCGAGGTCATCTCGGCTTTGGTTGAGAGGGTTAGAGGGCTAGAACTTGCTCAAGAAAATCAAGCTTCACATTTGGGGCAAGCAGGAACTCCCAACCCTCCACATCATCCTAGTCAAGTTGACCTCCTCACAGGAACATGCACGTTAGGTATGCCTCCTCAACATTCATATAGCTATCCACAGAAAACACCAACTAGAACCATGTTTTCAAATGTTGTTCTAGTTGAAAACATGATACCTCCCGGTTTAGTACCAAACAATCCATATCAGAGAAATGCTCCTCCCTACCTAAACATGTATTCAAAATCACCACAGGGAGACATGTTCTCTTTTCCCAGGATGTTCACTCAACCGCAGGGTTTCCTTACACCCTAAAAATACATATGCTATGCCATATCAACAACCCGTTCCACCTCCACCTCCTCAGCAGGCACCATCGATGGTTGAAACCTATGTGGTAGGGACTTACTCAAAATATTTAAAAGAGCCTCTAGATTTCACCATATGAAGCATCATGCTTCCAAGACCTCTACCTAATTTTCCTAAATTCAAGGGGAGGGAGATCCAAATGCACATATCAAGGCCTATGCCATGGCCATTCGAGAACTACTCCCTTGGGATGTGGTTGTTGCCAAAATTTTCCCTAAAACCTTAGAAGGTATTGCCCTTGATTGGTATTATAGAATACCCGAAGCTTGATACACTCATTCAAACAACTTGTGTCAGAATTTATCAAAGCTTTTGACATGAACAAATTGTTAAGAACAAGGATCGGGAATTCTTACACATTAAACAAGAGCACAATGAATATGCTTACTCACTTCATTCAAAGATGGCGTACAGTCCTCTACTCTTTCAAAGTGCTCAAACATGGATCAGATGGAACTATGTGACTTATTCCTTCATTCTCTTAGCAGAGAGATAAAGGAAGAAGTCAGAAGTTCCCACTAAGGACTTATGATGAAGTACTCAAGAGTGCTCTCTGAATCGATCAAGCAGAAGCAATAGACAATAGTCGTAAGACATATGGAATGAACGGGAGATTAATCACTCCCAATCAAAACACTATGACTTATCCCAACATTGGGAACACCAATCAAGGACCCAAGATCCTTAACAAAAACCATGGGGTTACAATAGATGGAGTCACTGATCAAGCCAAAAGACCAAATGTTGTGAACACCCCAACACCCACTAACAATCAACGCAATAATAAATTTACTCCAGCAATCAATACGGTGGATTTTAATCATCCTCCACAACAACAAACAACAACAACAACAATGGAAAATCCAGTCGCAAAGTCTTGTCCAAAGCCTAATGGATATCAAAACCAAAACCAAAGGCAACAACCTCAAAATTTCAACTATAACAACCAACAGCCCAATTAGAATTTTGGGCCACAACAAGATTCAAACCAATGACCACGGAATTATAATCCCAATCTATATTATGGCTTCCACAAAATATGAGGTCATGATACTAGGACTTTCCGATGATTACAACAAATTCTTGGAACATTTACCAGAAGATCAAAAATAACTCTTTATAGATATGTTTCTAGAAAATTCCATATCAACCACACCAAATACCTACATGGGATCAGTTTCCCCTCAAAATGCACCTCTCAAGATTTTCAATGATCCTCTCCCAAATCATTCTAACAATAATGGGTTAGATCCAAATGGGAAAAACAAAGGTGTCATAACAGGGAATAACAATCATGAAGCTTCGACTTCATCAAATCCACCGGTCGCACCCCAATTAGGAACTCGACCACAAGCCAAGATAGTTGGATTGGTAGAGTTAGACACCAAGTTACAAGTAGAAACCATAACAAGAACATGGGACTACTCTTCTCAACTAGTTCCAACCTATCCATTAATACCAAAAAATGCTCAACAAACACTAGTAAAACCAGTAGGTGCCTATGATTTGATTAATGACTTAACAAAGACCTTCTCTCACATTTCCTTTTTGGATTTGTTGAAGAACTCTCCCACTCATAGGGCTTCTCTCTTAGAAGCATTAGGTCTTGGTCATTTCATCAACATCACTCCTCCTCCTGAAACACAAGTAAACCATGTAGACTTTGATGTCTACCCTCCGGGGCAGCTAGATAGGGATACTGAGTTTATATTTGATATAAGTAAAATGCCAATGGATGCTGAAATTACACATAGGGTGATCCACCCTTGCATTTATAGGTATGGATTTATAACAATTATGTTAAGCATGTAATGATTGATGATGGGGCAGCAGTTAACATAGTCCCCTTCACTTTTCTTCAAAAACTAGGATATGGAGAAATGAATTATTCCTCAACATGAAACACACTAAGGGGATATGATAGCCTCAAGGAAACTTCAATCGGGACTATAGTACTACCAGTCACTTTAGGACCCAAAACAATCCTCACTGAATTTTATATTATAGATTGGGAAACCAACTATAATATGATTCTTGGTCACCCATGGATACATCGCATGAAGGAAATCCCTTCCATGTTATTCCAGAAGTAAGATTTTTACACCTGGGAAAGGTCTTTGTAGCACAAGGTGACCCAAAACCTTTTGACATACACCTAGCAGATTTGAAGAAAAGACCAGTGTCCACTCTGAATTCGAGCTCCCAACAAATCAGCTCAACAAACCAATCAATACAAACCCCGAAAGAAAATTTGGTGCCTACAACAGAACTAGAAGTCATGAACTTAATCGAAGGCATCCCAACAGTCAAAGATGAGACCATCATCATAGAAACAATTTTTTGCTAGGAACCACCACAAAAATTGTTGAATTACTGGAGAAAGATCTACCTATTCTCCTACCATTTGATTATATGGGTATAGGACATACCCTAGGAATTGGTTCCATCCCTGCAGATGAAGTTTGTATGGTAGAGGTAACCGAGACAAAAGAAGAAGATACTAAGAATGTCCCAACTTCCATTTTTCCAAGTTATTGTTGGACTCTCCATTTTGATGGAGCAAGATGTCATTTTGGTGTTGGGGTAGGTGTGATCCTTACTTCTCCCGAAGGAAAGGTTTTACCTTTTCCTTCAAATTAAATTTGAATGCACAAACAATGGGGCTGAATACGAAGCCCTCCTTCTTGGCCTTATCATAGCCAAAAGGATGGGCATTGGTAATATTAGAGTGCTCGAGACTCGCAATTAGTTGCAAACCAACTATCTGAGGTATATGAGACTAGAGTTGAACACTTGCAACTCTATAAAATGACAAGTACTAAAACTAACAAAGGGATTTGACTTCATATCAATCAAAGCAATTCATGAGAATAGAACCTTCTTGCTGATTTAGTAACAACCTTGGCTTCCCAATTCACTCCAAGTAGTGAGTTGGAGGATACATATTTCATGGTATCAATTTGTGTTGAACCTTTGGTTCGTAAAGTACCAATAACCCCGATCTTGACACATGTGGAAATTGAGAATGAGTTTACCATTCTAGATCACTCGACATAGTGATAGGGTGACTCTTGAATATCTAAATGCCTATGCAGAGTTACATCTCACTCATCACATGGTTGATTTCTCCCTGATCCCATATTCCTCTTCCTATTTTGGAAATCCCATGATAGAATCTCCCCGCAAAAGAATCTCAAAATCTATGAGGTAGAGAATGAAGGGAGTTTGGAATTACCCCAACCCCCCCAAGTTTGAGGAAGGAAATGCCTCCTTAATCGAGGGAATGATTGATATAAATATTGGAACAGAGGAAGAACCAAATATTTTGAAATTGGGATCCTCCTTAACTCTAGAGGAGGTAGAAATACATACCTAGATCCTCAAGGAACATCAAAATGCTTTCACATTTAGTTACAAAGAAATGACGGAATTACACCACATATCGTGGTACACAATCTTGTCACCAAACTAGATGCAAAGCCAATTAAGCAAAAGTCAAGACCAATGAAGCCAAAAGTGGCTCTCATGGTGAAAGAAGAAGTAATGAAACTTCTCCAGTGGGATTCATCAAACCAGTCGATTATTCACAATGGGTATCTAATATCATCCCATTCTAAAAAGAATGGGAAGATACATATTTTCATAGACTTCCGGGACATTAACAAAGCTTTCCCCAAAGATGATTTCCCATTACCATCCATCGATTTATTGTTGATGCAACAAATGGATTTGAGCTTTTGTCTCTCATGGATGGGTTTTCAGGATATAATCAAATCAAAATATCCAAAGAGGATCAAGCCAAAACTACATTTATAACTCCTTGGGGAACTTATTATTATGTTGTCATGCCATTTGGTCTTAAGAATGCTAGTGTCACTACATACCAACGAGAAATGACATACATATTCCATGACCTTATTCATAAGATCATGGAATCCTATGTAGATGACTTGTTGGCCAAGGCCAAGAAGCACTATGATCACCTGAGGTGCTCCGTATCATTCTCTCATGATTGATCAAATATGACATCACATTAAATCTAGAGAAATGTGTATTTGGTGTAACAGAGGCAAAGCTTTTAGGTTACATTATATCTTCATGAGGGATTGATGTCAACCAGCCAAAATATGGGCTGTTCTTGAAATGATTCCACCATCAGACGAGTCTGGTATTAGATCATTTCTTGGGAAACTTGGTGTAATTTGAAGGTTCATCCTGAACTTAAGTTTTGTTGTTCATCCAATCAACAATTTATTGAAAAAGGATTATAGCATTGATTGGATGGGAATGCAATGAGGCCTTCGAAGTAGTTAAACAGATTCTTGTTGTCTCCTCCCACACTAATGCCTCCTAGACCAGATCATCCTTTGATCTTGTATTCATGAGCTACTGATGTTTCACTAGCCTGCATGTTGGCTCAAGAAGATGATGATAAATGAGAATGTAGTTTATTTCATTAGTCAGACGTTGCTTGATTATGAGACATGTTACACACAGGCAAAAAAGGAATGCCTTGCCATAGTCTTTGCAACAAAAGTTTAAGACATTATATGTTGAATCAAGAAACAAGGGTTATTGTCAAGATAGATCACTTATGGACATTCCTCACGCAAGGATCTTTGTCTAAAAAGGTTGGATGTTTCATAACCTTAATGGGTGAGTTTGAACTAACATTTGTAAACCAAAAATCCGTTAAGGGACAAATCATTACAGACTGGTTGGCTGATAATCCATTGAATGGGGGTGATCTGGTAGATCTATACTTTCCCGATGAGTGCGTATATTTTGTTGAAACTAGGCCCCCATCTCTGTATGTCCTTGGTACACCAACATTGTCAATTTCATCATGGACCACACATACCTAGAAGGGGAAACATCACAACAAAGAAGGTGGTTGCATATTATTGCTACTAAATATGTTATTTTAGAAAGTGCTCTATCGTAGAGCCTTTGATGGAATGTTGTTAAGATGTGTTGACACAGAAGAATCTAGAAGGATTCTTTATGAATCCCATAGTGGGATATGTGGAGGCCACTTTGGTGGCCATGCCACTGCTCACAAGATACATCGAATGGGCTATTTTTGGCCCACCCTAGAACATGACGCAATAGAGTTTTGTGTGCAAATGCCATAAATGCCAAGAATTCTCCCATGAGATTCACATGCCGGCACAAGCTCTGCAACCAATCACAACCCCATGGCCCTTTTCCATGTGGGGCCTAGACTTGATAGGGAAATTCTCTCCCTCATCAATAGATGGCCATAACTTTATAATCATGGCCACATAATACTTTACTAAATGGGTAGAGGCCATGCCTCTCACCACCGTACCAGGTTTCGTAATTGCTAAGTTCATTCTAAATCAAATCATTTGTAGGTATGGTGTCCCACAAGTCATTATCTCAGATAATGGCACATCCTTCAAAAATGATGAGGTCCATGAGTTATGTAGAAAATTCAAGATAAACCATCACACGACCTCTCTTTATTACCCCAAGCCAATGGATAGGTTGAGGCCACAAATAAAACATTAAAAACCATTCTCCTCAAAACAGTTAAGGAGAAAAAAATGGGATTGGCATTTAAAATTATACCCAACCTTGTGGGCCTATCAAACATCAATAAGAACACCAATAGGGAAACCCCTTTCTCATTGGTATTTGGAGTAGAAGAATTAGTTCTACCAATAGAGGTTGAAATACCTAGTCTCCGCATCTCATTACAAGGGATCTTAGGAGAAGAAGCCTATAGAGAGGCATGACTCTCTCAACTAGAAAGCCTTGATGAGGCCAGTTAAATGCTAAGAACAATGACATAAAGCCTATGTTGAATGAATGTGCCGGAAATATAACAAAAAGGTCTATGAATGAGAAATATATGAGGGAGATCTAGTTTTGAGACTAGATAGCTGGATTGACAAGAAAACCGGTGAAGGAAGGAAATTCCAGCCCAAGTGGTTGGGCCCATACCGAGTCATGAAAGATTATGGAAATGGTGTATATCTCTTGTGTACACTAGAAGGTGAGGAATTCAATGAAACTATCAATTCCTTACATCTTAAATGGTTTCATGCATAGGTCATCAACATCACCATTTGTATACTATGTTCATCTGCATTGCATTAGTCATTTAGTTAGTTCATTTTGTTCACTCATTTCATAAAATTTTGTGGTCAAGGAACTTATTCTTAAGAAAATTTATTACAAATTTTATGAAAATATTGGTAAAAGCATTCAAATCATATCTCTTCAATTTTCATAATATCATCAAATGGTTTCAAAATCATCTCATCAATTCAACAGACAAAATCTTGACAAAAACCATACCAAGGCCTGCATACTTGGTCATACTCATTTTCTTCTACTAGGTTAAGTTGTTCTTACCTACGGTCTATTCTAGAAGCTTCTTGGTGTCACATCTATCCCTCTTACATCTCTTTGAAACAAGGATACTCCAAAATCACATATCAGAAATGTCAAAATCAAATTGAATAAAAAATACTAAACAAACAAAATATTTTATTTTACACACTTCTTTGCCCTACCAACCTTTGGTGATGAGCCCGCATCTCTTACTAGTGGTGAGGTTGGGAAAGGAAAGAAGTGCCCTTACTCACCTATGTCCTACCTTTGGTGATAAGCCCATACTTCTTACTAGTAGCATGGGGCAGGGTGTAGGGGGTCCATTCATGCAAATTAATGAATCTTAGTATTTTAAGTTCAAAACAAAGTGTATTGTGAAAAGTGAAATTAAGCATCCAAGTTCCAAAGAGATTAAATCCTCAAAACCATATTTTTTCAACCAAGTTGCCATTTATGGATCTAAGTCTAGATAAATTGGAAAGTAAGTTGCATTTTGAGCTATGTAGTAGGTTTGAGTAAGGTAAGTACGTAGGCCCAAATTTGGTTTCTGTCAATACTTTTGTCTTTCTCTCATCATTTCCATTCAATCAAACTCATACAACTTACACCCTTCCCAGCTCTTGGTGTTGAGCCCTCGCATCTTACTAGTTGCGTGGAGTTAGGAATGGGGAAAGTTCATCTCATTATCATTATATATTCATCACATTTTTCCAAAACAAGAAGAAGCAATGAACATTGCTAAAAGAAGTCCAAAAGTTCAGTACCACAATATGTTTGCATTATCATATATCAACATTACAAAAACAAAAAAAAGAAAACATTTTGTTCAACATTTGTTATCACTTATCATCCATTGCATACATTTTAAAAAGCATATAAAATCAAAGATTCTAAAGCATCTAGTGTACACATGAGAAACAAACCACAAAACTCTAGATACAAAGAAGATCGAATCCAAAAATATATATATATATATATATATATATGTGTATAGGAATCATGTTTTACATACAATGCCATCATGCACTAGGCATGGTCAAAATGCTCAATGAGCCCGAAAAATACAAAAAAAACTCATATAAATATCTGAAAAATCACTACAAAAAGACCAAATGGCCTCTCAATCCCTGTGGGACCCCTCAGATGGTGCACATGATCACACCTAGGACTCCTGTTGTGGCTACGGTGTTGAGAATGCATTGAATGGTGGGAGTGCTCATGGTGGTGACCACTAGATGTGGTATGGTCTCACTATGAGAATGGCTCCACCTCATCGCTCTCTCGGAGCCTCATACCCTGCAACCTAGGTATGAAGAGCTACCCAAGCCTCTTTCCACCTTCCAGACAGGTGAAAACACATCAATGTGTCTTGCCAGTTGAAGGCTCTCCTACGTCCTCAGTGAGTTGGGCTCGAGTCTTCCCTAAAGGGATCAATAGGGTGTCTACACACACCCAATGAATCAGATCCCACCATCCCTGTGTAGTCACTACAATAAAAAAAAAGGAAAAAACAAGTTAGAAAATCACCAAAAACAAGTCAAAAACAAACAAAACAACAAAAAATATAAATATCAACTAACATTTCTAGCTAACAAGGTCGAGAGAAGAGTGCTAACTCACTCGGATCTCTGGGCATCAAGTAGGGTCTCTAGGATCTATGCCTACTACGACGTCTGCTACCGATCGTGGAGCCTCCCAAAACCTAGAATGAAATGACGTCCTGCCATGGACTCATCATCTCCCTCACTATCCCGAGAAGGAAATGAGACCAAGGTCTCCTTCTCTCACACTCACCTCCACCCTCTCCACCCTCAAGATATCCTGAGTGTCATGCCACTCAGAATCATTGTCATCCTCCTGGGCCACCCCACCGGCCTCACCTCCAACCCCCTCTCCCATCATCTCCTCCTCAGTCTCCCCTCTTGTGAACTCCTCAAAGTCTGAGTCCACATCAATAGGCTCATCTCCCTCTCCACTGTGAGCAGGAGCAGCCCCTAATCTGAAGCAAGGGTGCTCGAGGAGCACTACTTCCCCTTGGGCATAAACCACTGCCTAACTATGATAGGTACTCCAGGAGTAACTATGGTCCAACCTCGATCTCCTCTAGGACCTCCCCGGGCCTCATGAACAGTCCTATACACAGACCCCACTGGAGGAAGCATATCAATATAAGGGAGGCCAAACTGCTGAGGGAATCGATCAAATGGGTGGATCTCCACTCTCCCTATCCTATCCACCAACTGACTAGTGATAGAACAAACAATCAATGTAGTCACCTCCTACCCCCACAATCCTGCCATGGCCTGATAAGGAGTAGCCTCCATATCTGTAGTAGTTAGTGAAGCCACTGGCTGATGTGGCATCCTAAGTACTGACATCCCCATCCACCTCACTTGCCCTAATAGCCCCCGGATCCTCTACTAGCACACCCCTTCCATAGGGGATGATACGCTCATACACCCAACTCATAACCAGAGTAGGGTGACTCAAATACTGCCCCTGTAACCTAACCACCCTGTATAAATCATGGTATGTGGTCCCAAGAATATCTACTCCCCAAGCATAAATATGGCCATGGGCCTCAATCTGTGTAATCATGGGAGCCCAACAGTATAACAGAGTGTCTCCTCCCTTATCCCCAATCAACCGTGAGGCCAGGATACCCATGATGGCCTTACGGATGGTGGGGATAGGAGCAGTAATAATGGATCGGACCTTCACCCCCTTCTTTGAGCCAAAGGAGACAACAACATCTCCCATATAGGTGGCCCACTAAATCATCTGAGACCTGGATCCTGTTGTCTTAAGAGACAACCACCTCCCAAGAATGGAACCCCAGTATATGATAAACATCCTCCAAGGTGATAGTCCACTCACCCCTAACACTTAGTAACCTGGAAAGTATTCATTCTGCATCCCAATATGAGAATAAGTCACACAATATGTGACTGGTAGGAGCAACATGAGGAACCCATGAAATCCTCAAGATATCGGCCCTCTGAAGAGTGTCTCGCTGTCTAGGTCAATATGTCTAACACTACTAGGAGCCAATCACACTCCCTCTCTCTGCTCCACCATATATATACTCCTCCTTCTGCATCCACCCAAAATAGAGAAAAAGAGCAAGTTAGCAACACAATCTCGATAGATAAGCTCATAAAAACATAGAAAAATATTAAAAATGTAAAAAAATTAACTTATACATCTGTTTTTCTTGCTTTCTTTTAGAACCACCACCTACGTAGGGTGGCGGTTCCATGACCATGACCATGCCTTCTCGGGGGCAATGGTCTGTGACCACCGCCATCATAGGGTGGTGGTCCCATGACCTGCCACTCTGTGCAGGGTGGTGGTCCTGTGCCGAATCGGCGTACGCCTCTAAAGCCCTAAAAATGCTTAAAACAACAAAAATACACCATTTTGAGAAAAAAAAACCTACCCTATGGGTGCCCCCCTAGAGACTCATTTAACACTAAGATTTTCAAAAATAACCCCCAAGATGAAGATTTCAACATTTTTATATTTTAGGTTTAAAAACAATAAATTGAGAAAAACTAACCTGAGACTTCGCAGGTCGATCTCTGCTCTGAGGCATGATCACGATCTCGCAATGAACATTTTGACTACACTCTCATCAAAAAATGGTTACCATGGGCCCCAGAGCTCAAAAATCACCAAATCAATATGTGCAAATGAATAGGAAAATGAGCTCATTATATATATATATATATATATATAATATTCTAATCTTGTTTTGAGTGTTCTTTCATAGAGTTGGAGCACCGATGGAGGTAAGTTCTTATCCCCGTGTAAATGGTGAGTCCTCATTTCATTTTAATTTAGTATTTATTTTTGATTTCTTTTATCTATCTGCACTTGAGTCCTCTTTTCATTTTGTAGATAGGGAATCTAGATGGATGACATTGTGACACATGGATGTGTCGGTATAGCTTCTAACTCCCCATTTGGGAAATGCCATACTCGGACCCACCATTTTATGCCCCTTCATGGCTAAACACTTCTCGAGGGGGCAATATGTACATACCCAAAATTATATGTACTACACTATCAAAAAGAGGTTATAGAAACCCCAATGATGATTCAGATCTCTTCGCAAGGTGTTCAGAATCTAGAAAGCACACTGAGTATACATTTGCATCCTAAAATACCTTATCTAGCCTTTACATGCTTTGTTCTAACTCCTTTCCTCTTTTTCCTTGCATTTTGGTCTTTAGTGTGACAGAACCGCCACCCTACCTGGGCGGCGGTCCCATGACTGCCACCCAAAAATGGATAATGGTCTTGAAACCATTGCCCTACTCTAGGTGGTGGTCCTTCCCACATTTTCCAAGAAGCTTCGACACACTCATCGACGTGAAAAATCAAGTTACACTTGCAACTCTCAACCGCTTCTACTTTGTTTAGAGTTTCCAGCCACTTTGTAATAGTAATTCTCCATTTTAAATGATAAAGCATGGCAATTTGAACTTGCCTTCTAGTGAGTAAGAAAACTATAAATACTAAGCTTGTTTACAAGAAAATGGCCCCTCTCTCTCTATGATTTATCATTTAGTGTGTCTGAAAGCTCCTCAACAAGTCTCAATAGGTCTAGATTTTGTATAAGTTCTCAGCCTCTCAGTTCAAGGCTCCTCTCCTTCTTTTTGATTTAGAGATCACTTGATCTCTCTAGTTTCATCTTGTTCCATTGTTGTTCTCAAAACAACTAGCTTAGCATAAAATAGTTTTAGTTCTAGATTAAGTTCATTTGAGAATCTTGATTCTACCTAGAGTTATAGGTCGTTGTTTCATCATAGGAAGTATAGGTCCTAGATTTTTGATGTGTTTGTGTTGTATCCCTACAACAATCCTGCTAGGAATCACATAGCCAAGCTCTGTTCTCTTGTGCTATCCCTCTCCTACTTGCATTTTATTTGGTTTACGTCCAAGTTGCCACTATTCAAATATCTTCTCCTATTGCCATTGTCACATTCCCACTTTTCTAGATTCATGAGAACACGTAGGAATGAAGAGATCACATTGAGGGGACAAGCTATAATACAATTGGATTTTCCTCTATTATGTAAACTCCAAGGTTTGAATTGTCAAAGTTGTAATTACAATATATCAAATAGAATAGAAAATTATTTCATTTTAGTTAAGCTTCTTTCAACATTACCAGGAAGCTATGGGGAATAATAGCTTCTGAGAAGCTATGATTTGTTCCTCACTTTTGAGGTAAGATTGAAGGTCTTTCAATTAAATTAGTTAGTTATTTATATTCAGGATCAATTCACAAGTGCACAGGAAAATAGCTACATCTGGCTACCTTGCTTGTTATAGTTCCATTCTTAGATTAATTTCTCATTATCTAAATTTATTAGATTAGTTTCTTTAATTTCATTCAAGTTCACGTCTTTGAAAATACAAAAAGAACAAGCATAGTGTAGATTTATTTTCATAATTAGTTTACTTCATTTAGTTAAATCTGGTTATTTCTTGCATGACAATTATGGGACCCAGAGAGCCCAGGGATTACATATTCGAACCAGTAATACCTCAGCCAAATCTCCTCACAACATTAATAGATATAGATCAAGGTCTTAGAATTCACATCTTCCAAACAACAACAAACCCACAAATAATCAAGTGAGCAATTGAGAGAATTAAACATCGAAGATGACAAAGCATATGAATTCTGGTCAAATCAACCCAACTATAGATTACCTTGATAGGATATCCACATGACCATACAAGAACTTGAAAGAGAGAAAACATTTGGTTGTGATCCATTAGTTCCACAGCCAGACATAGGAGACCTTCTCATTGATATAGATATAGGATTATGCATACAAGTTGCTAGAACACCAGTAAGATATTCCGAGAAGATCACACAACTCCTTGTATTAAACGTAGAAGCTGAAAAAGCTTACAATTACTGGATAGTTGGAAGAAGAGATTGATTCTTCACATGACCATAAAAGGTCCACAACAACCACAAACTCATGCTTGTGATCCCCAAGTCCCACAACTCAATAGGCTTGCTAATCAATTAAACATTGACATCGGTTTACATACACTGGTATTTAGATCCTCACCGCTTGTTGGATATTATCACACATGTTCCATTTTGAATATAACAGCCAACCATGCTAAGATTTTTTGGACTAGACCAGAAAATTACCCATAGTTCTTGCAGTTTAATTACAACTCTCACCACTAATTCTATGACCTTGTCTGGAAACACACATAAGGCACCTACAAGTCACTTTCCACGTGTCCAAAATCAATAGATAGGATCTCGGCAGAGCTTGACATTGATTGGAGCCTCCAAAAAGATATCATATTTAACCAATCCATCAATTGATTCAGGTTAGAGAGTTATATTTTCCTTGGACTCATAGATCTCATTATTATGTGTTGAGGATATAATATTACCTAACTAGTTTTTCCATATCCACATACATTTCATTTCTTGTCAATTTTCATGTTCACCTATCACAATTCTATCATAGAGACAATTGCTTAAGTAGTTTTACAAAACCATGGGTATCAAAACCATGGGTCAAAAATCCCACCCATATGAGAAAAGCACGTTTCTCGGTATATCGTGCACACTTTAAGGCAAAAATAATTTCTGTGGGCTGCACTTCGAAACCCGATGAGACAACTGTGGAAAGTGTACAATACTCTTAGTGTACAGTCTTCAACACTTTCTCACATGAAAATAGGCTCCACAACCTAAAAATCTCCCACTTGGAGACTAGTTTTCCTTTGAGCAAGCTTCTCAACCCTTCACTAGTTTTCACTAAGACCAACCAAAGATGAACACAACTTCAATTTTTCCCTTGTGACCACCTTGGTCATCATGTCTATAGGATTTTGACTTGTATGAATCTTCTCCAGCTTCAACTTCTCTTCCTCCAAAGTTGTCTTGATGAAATGGTACCTTAACTATATATGGTTTGTCCTAGAGTGGAAAGTAGAGTTCTTAGCTAGGTGTATAGCACTTTGACTATCACTATGCAAATTTCCTTTCTTCGATTATGCCCTAACTCCTCAAGCAATTTTTGTAACCAAATAATTTCTTTTCTTACCTCTGTGGCAGCAACATACTAAGCATTTTTGGTTGACAAAGCCACCAACTTCTGTAGTCGTGAAATCCAACTCACTGTTGTCCCGCCTATAGTGTAAACATAACTTGTCATGCTCCTCCTGTTATCTACATCTCCAGCCATATCTGAATCTACATAACCACACAAAGTGGTGTCTGATCCACTGTAGCAAAAAATTGTGCCCATGGTCCCTCTCAAATACCAAAGAATCTAATTTACTTCCTGTTAGTGATCTCTACATGGATCACTCAAAATCTACTCACCACTCCCACTGCATGGGCAATATCAGGCCTGGTGCACACCATGACATACATAAAACTACCAACCATTGATGAGTAAGGTACCGTAGACATCTAGTTTCTCTCTTTCTCTGTCTTGGGACATTTCTCCTTTGATAACCTGAAATGTCCTGCCAAAGGAGTCCCAACCGGTTTAACATCCGTATATTAAACCTCTCCAAGACCTTCTTAATGTAATCTTCCTGAGATAAATTCAGCTTCCATTCCTTCCTATCATAAGATATCCTCATACCAAGGATTTGTTTGGCTGCCCCCAAATCCTCATGGAAAAGGATTCACTTAGTTGCTTCTTGAGTACTTTTATTTCTGCGTGTTTCTACCGCAACCAACATATCATCCACATACAAACACAAGATAATATAACTTACATCCTCAAATTTCTTTCAGATACATGCAATGGTCAAAATGACATCTAATATAACCTTTATCCACAATGAAGCTATAAAATTTCTTATACCATTGACGTGGAGCTTGTTTCAAGCCATACAAGCTCTTCTTCATTTTGCACACCATCTCCTTTTTACCTTTGACCTCATAGCCCTGCGGCTTGGTGTCACCTAGATTTCATCCTAAAATCTGTGACTACCCTATTCGAAAAAAATTCATACTTTTAAAATAATGGGTCATTTTGTGTTTTTATTTCCTGAAAGTTCTTGTATTGCGTCAAGATATTCCCAAAGAGCCATATTAGCCTTTTTCACCAAATACCCAGATGCCCAAAATTGTTATATTCTGTCGTCGGGATTTGTCTGCGGGAAATTTGTATTTAATTATTTTGAGCCCCGTATGAGGCTATTTGCACTCCATTTTAACTCTGTTATGATCGAACATATCATTATTCCCTTGTACCAGAAGGATTTTAACAAGGAATGAGTTTTGGGCTTTATTTGTGACTTTTGGCAATTTTTCGTGTTTTTGTGTTGTCCCGTTTCGTTTTCTGTGAAATTTCTCTAGAACAATTCCTTTGCCGGGTAAGCCCAAGTTTTGGCTTGGAGCAGCTGGAAAACATATACGCACATTATGCCCAGAGAAAGTCACGGGAAAAGTGAAGTCGTGCAGACATGGAAAAGCCCATGGGACGGGCGCATTTTGGAAGACAAAGGATTTAAGTGCAAAGTGGGAAAAATAGAAGCAACACATAGGTGGGATTTTATTACTTGCCTTGTAGGGTACTTTTTCCCGTGATAGAAAATTCACTTAAGCTGCAATGGGAAAAATAGAAGACACAGGCATGATGGGAATTTTATACCTAACTAGCAGGTACTTTTTCCCGTGTTATAAATTCACTTAAGTTCTGCAAAGTGGGAAAAATAGAAGCAGCAGGAAGGTGGGATTTTATTGCTTGCCTTGCAGGGTACTTTTCCCCGTGATAGAAAATTCACTTAAGATGTAGTGGGAAAAGTAGAAGTAGCAGTGTGTGGGAATTTTGTACCGCTAACTAGGTACTTTTTCCCATGATATAAAATTCACTTAAGCTACAGTGGGAAAGTTAGAGGCATGAGGCATGCAGAATTTATTGCCTGCCTTGCAGGGTAAAAATTCCCATGGTGAAATAAAAGAAAAGTGACTTAAGTGAAATCATGGGATTTTATTGCCTGCCTTGCAGGGTAAATAATCCCATTGTCAAAGTCAAATCACTTAAGTGGATCATGGGATTTTAGTGTCTCTCGCCTTGCAGGTAAAGAATCCCAAGATGAGAAAATTCTTAAAAATAAAATTATATGTGCAAAAGTGCACCCACCTTGGGTGAATAATAATACATTAAATAAATATTTGTTAATATTTATTCACCCAATTTTTGCACCCAGGCTTGTGGAAAAGTCAACAAAAGCAAAGGGGAATAAATCATTTAAAAATAGAATTCCAAAATTAAATAAATTTAATTTATTTAATGCAGCCCCTTTTGAGAAGGAATTAATACTTTTTAAAGTATTAAATGATTATATTAATTCCTATTTTCAATGGCTATGGTCAAAGCAAACTGTGAAGCTTAAGTGAAGTGAAGTGTGCATGATTAAATTGAATTAATTTAATTGATTGGATGGTTGTCCTTAAACATGCTATATTTAAAAGAGAAGAGCTTGATTTTTAATTAATTAATTGGCTTTAATTGTTAGGGCAATTATCAATTATAGAATTGTGAGGGTTATATAAGCATGGGAAGCCATATGGGTGAATTATTTAATTCACAGGTAAAGAATTGCAGCCAAGAGGAAAAGTGCACCCCATTTGAAGAAGGATTTTGCTCAAGCAAGGTGGCAACAAGGCTAAAAGCTTCCAAATTTGGCGCATGATTTGAAGGAGGTTGATCTTTTGTCTCGCATAATTGTTTCATGAGTGCTAAAGAATTCATTATAGGTGTTTTTCAAAAGAAAAGGAACTTATATAAATGTCCAATACATTGAATATTTCCTCGAATCGAAGGATTATCAGGACCGCACCACTCAAGAATTCTAGTCAAATAAGAAGAAAAAAATTGTTCGGACAAAGATAGACAAAGCTATAGTGAAGAAAGATGAAAAGAAAGCACAACAGAGTCATGCATCACTTCTAAATTTACAGATATTGGAGACATGGATCTAGGCTCGGAACCTCTTGCTGAATTGATAAAAAAATCTAGAGCAGGAAAGACTTCACTCATGCGTGTAGGAAAACTTCACTCATGTGTGCAGATTAAAAGCAGTGGAATTATCCGAGCTATAGCCTTTCCATCCACAACCTAATTGCGAGTTTGTTATGCAGTGTGTAGATTTATATCCAGATGTAGATCCAGATCTAGATCTAATAGTTGAAAAAGCTTCAGCACAAAGGCTTCATCCTCTTGTTTCAAATACATTGAGTGAAGAAGTCGGTGCATGGAAAATTCCTTCCAAGGTCTTGTGCATGTGCTCTCATCTTCTAGTTGAAGCCTTCATTGAATTTTCATTCATCCTGAGTGCTTTCTAGAATTTTTAATTGCTCATATGCAATTAAAAATAAAGATGATGAGTTATCTATGGCCAACCTTGCTCTGATGCATGTACAATAGAAGAACTGCAAAAGCTTCAAGGATAAAAGAGAAGACAATGCGAAGGCAAAATTCCAGCTTGCTTCCAATTCCAACTGCTTGTAATTCCAGCTTGTTTCCAGATCCAGCTGATTTCACATCCAATTTGAATCAGTTGCATGCAGACATGAAAAAGGACAAAGTCAGCTTTCCTCTTCCTTCTTCTTTCCTCTAACAAAGTAATTGAGTGATCAATTAAATTATACAACTTAAGTGATTGGTTTAAAATCCATTACTTGAAGAAGTCAACTACTTGGAGATAGGTGGCGGACGTGCAAAATAGAAGGTTCTATTTTCAGTTGCAAATCATACATGTCATGTAAAGAGAAATTCTAGGATGGAGATTGCCAGTTGTTTCTTTCCGACTTCCACATGTGCCAGTTCAACTAAAAGCTTCCAACTTGTAATTGCCCCTCTACATTCTATAAGTAGAGGAAGAACCTTTGGGTTAAGAATCAGAATTTGTAAGCAGAAATCTTGTGTTCTAGACTTTGTGTTGAACCCTTGAGAGCAACTTGGAGCAAAGGAATACAAAGGAGCATGTTTCGAAGAACTTTGTGTCACGGTGTACTGTGTTTCTTGCTTTTAGTTTTAGATCTCTTAATAAACTTTGTGTTATTTTAGATCCGGATCTAGATCTCGCCATTGTTTTATAATTCGTGTGTTCATATCTATTAATTTTTCTTCTATGTGCATGCAATTAGCTCTGCTATCTACTAATTAGGATGCACATCTTCCCCATTTCTTCTCTATATTTTCTTTACTTCCTTTCTTGAACAGCAGCTTACTTGCTGCAGAACTTCTTAGTTATGGTTCATGAACTAAGTTGTTAAAGTAAAACCCCTGATAGATAATAACACATTTTTATTGACAAATCTGACATGGGAGCCTCACTAATTAAATGAGGGAGATTTATCTCATGACTGCCTAGGTTTGATGCTATGTAGAAAATCTAGCCAACAATTTTTGGCGACTCCGCTGGGGAACAACTATCTTTGCAGATCAAAGCTTATCTATTGAAGATCAGAGTGTTTTCCATACAAATCTCAACCTGGCTAAATGTCCATTCACCCGATCCATGAAGGCACAAGGAAGGACTGATCATTTCTTCAGACTGCAGGAGCAATTCAATTTCAATCATCCTCCTCAAGTTAGAAGCTGCAGATCTAGTCTTTCACCAGGAAGAAGAGTGCAAACACATCCAGATCCGGATCATCTTTAGCATAATCCGTAAACTGGAATTATTCATCAAGTTTACTCTTAGAGAGGACGTGCCCCATTCATCATGCTGAACCGAAACCCACTTGCCCCTACGGTGCTGTTCAATGGGGTGTAGCCTTTAGACCTTTGAATATGAATCCTCCTATGAATGATCTACCTAAAGGGACGTGAAAGAATTTTCATAAATTCTTTGGAGATGGCAAGCAGAATCCAGATGACCACTTGGCTGTGTTTTTTATATCCCGTGGAGTGCTTGCAGTCAAACATGAAGATGTATCTGTCAGACTCTTCATAGAGACTCTGCATGACTTGGCTGGAGAATGGTTCTACCAGCTAGCTCCTGGCACCATAACCAACTGGACTACTATGCGAGATGCATTCCTAAAAATATTCAAGGCAGCCGAAGATTCCAGCACCTTGATAACTCAGCTCACTCAATTGAAGAAGGAGCCACATGAGCACATGCGGGATTTTATTGCAAAATTCCAAATATTACTGTACAAAATTCTAGCTTTTGCTTCTCTGAATGATGAGAATCAAAAGGTGTTCTTCATCAATGCTTTACTTCCTAAAGTAAGCTATCAACTATGAAGAGCACATCCTGCTGATTTATTAGCAGCTCAAAAATGGTGGTTGAAATTGAAGACGACCTCATCATGGCTGGAAAGATAAAGAGCAACACTTCTGGAGCTGAAATTTCATCTTCTGCCTCTATATCCGATTCACTATTGCAAAATTTAGCAAATGAGATGATGCAGATGAAGAAACAAATGGCTCAAATGGCTCAAGGCAATAATACTACCCCTGCTCGGAATTTTAACAACAACCGGAACCGCATTGTTGGTTCCTAAAGATTAGCAATTGAAGCTACTCCCAGAAAAAACATGGAGATGAATGAAGAAGACCAGGAAGATGATGCTGATCAGTTCAAGAATGATGATTTTATAGGACCTACTGGTGACTCCAACATTAATTACTTGAACTAAAAATTTGAACATGATGATGAGAAACTTCATGAAGATGATCATGGTCATGCATATGCAGTACTTACAAGATCACAAACTCACCAAGCTGAGGCATTAGCTGATGAACAAAGAAGGGGCATCCCTTTACCTTCTTCTTTAGCTCCTAGAGATAAGAATGTGAGTTCTTCATCTCAACCACAGAAAGCGGCTCAGGTATCTGAATCTATTTCTTCTTTTGACATTATTGATCATGCCAAGAAAATTAAAGTTCAAATGTCAGAAGCCGAATACCTGAGAGATTTTCCTGAGCAGTTAAATATGCTAGTCAAATATGTGCAATCACCAGAACAATCTAGTACATCAAAAGGCCTTTTTCCTAAGCCCAAAGATACTCCTCCCCAGAACAACACTGCAGTTGTTAAATCCTCACCATCTTCTGAAAGAGTGGAACCATTCTATGTTTCTCTATTGCTTAATGGTTTCAAGTTAAGCAATTATGTTTTAGATTCGGGTGCTTCTGATAATATCATGCCAGCTAAAGTTGCAGATGCTCTTGGGCTTACCTTGACAAAGACCATAAAAAGGTGCTACTCCATGGAGAGACAAGTCCCTTTAATTGGACAAATCAAAGATGCACAAGTTGTTCTGGCAGCTTTTCCTGATAAGAGATTAAAGATGACAATCTTAGTTACAGATATTCCTGTCTCCTATGGGATGTTACTGAGCAAAAACTTCTGCAAAGAGCTGGGAGGAGAAGTAAAGATGGATTGGTCCTGCATACATATTCCTATCAAAGGGATTAACCATAAGCTAGAGCCGGAAAAGAAATCCAGGTACATGGTCACAAAATCTGAGGATCCAAGATCTCAGATTCTTTTTCAGGAATCTGACCGTGGGGTTTACTTCTTGGAAATGGATAAAGACATTCCAGAGCAAGAACTTCGACTAGAGCCAGAGCTAGCAAAAGAAGAAGAGTTTGGATGCTAGAGTTTAAAGGCACTTGTTGTTCTTTTGGATCAGGAGTTGGCGCTCTACTAATATCTCCAGATTATGAGGTATTTCCATACTCCCACAAGCTGATGTTCGAGAACACCAATCATATGGCGGAGTATGAAGCATTACTTTGCTAGGAATGGAGCAAGCTAAAAAGAAAGGAGTAAGACTCCTCAAAGCCCAAGGAGATGCTGAACTTCTAGTAAAGCAGGTTCGAGGGCAAAGTCAAGTCAAAAGAGATAAGTTGGAGCATTACAGAGATAAAGTGATTTCCACCACATTCAATTTCACCTTCTCTATTGACTTCATTCCCATAAATCAAAACTCCAAGGTAGATTCTTTGGCAGTCACAGTTGTACTATTGAATCCGGATAGACCACCGTCCATATTCAGACAAGGAAACTATAAAGTGGAGATGGTCTACAACCCAGAGTCCCTGAACAAACATCTACATGTCTGCATGTTGAAGGGAGTAAATCACCACCACGAAAAATAGTCACGGGAAAAACTAATCCAGGTTATGGTGATAGCAGTGGAATGATCCAACCAAAAGGTAACAAAATCCCCAAGGGTTTAGTTTCCTTAGTGGAGACTTTCAACAAGCATGATCAGTACCTGAAGAAGAACAAAGGATATGGTGATAGTTCTTCCTAAAAAATGTAGCAAATAAATCTGGGAATGGAGCAAGTTGATGCAAACTTACCCGCCACAGAGAGAAGAAAGGATGAGCCACCACCAGATGAAGTTGATAAGGACTTGCCTAGAGTATTTGACAAGAAGGCCGAGAAAGGAAGTTTAAGACCGGAGATTGGGTACTCACGGTGGGACAAGAGATATGAACCGAAGGGCATGCACGACAAATCGATTCACTCTAAAAAGGGCCTTTCGTGATCAAAAGAGCTACTGAATGGAAACTTTCTTCCTTGCTTACCGGCATGGAATTGAGTTACCATTGTCTTTCAACTGCAGTAGCATCGAAGTTGCTCATGAACTAAAGAAGCCAGGTGTAAAACCCGTATGTACATAAATAAAACTTTGTTTGTTTTTCCTTGTTTTGTTTTTGTGTTTGTGATGTGTTTGTTTTCCCGACCCCGTGACCAAAAGAAAAGATACGAAACCAGATATGCTTTGGGATCTCATCTTTTCCCTTTTCATTCCGATAGAGAAAAAGATGTCCACAGACGGAGCGATCAGTGTCACCTGCAGATTTCATCCCGAAATCTGCGATTACCCTATTCAAAATTTTTATACTTTTAAAATAATGGTTCGTTTTGTGTTTTTATTTCCTAAAAGTTCTTGTATTGCGTCAAGATATTCCCAAAGATCCATATTAGTTTTTTTCGCCAAATACCCAGATGCCCAAAATTGTTATATTATGTCGTCGGGATTTGTCTGTGGGAAATTTGTAATTAATTATTTTGAGCCCCGTATGATGCTATTTGCACTCGGCTTTTAACTCGCTTATGATCGAACATATCATTATTCCCTTATACGAGAAGGATTTTAACAAGGAATGAATTTTGGGCTTTATTTGTGACTTTTGGCAATTTTTCGTGTTTTTGTGTTGTCCCGTTTCGTTTTCTGTGAAATTTCTCTAGAACAATTCCTTTCACGGTAAGCTCGATTTTTGGCCTAGAGAGCGGTTGGAAAACATATACGTACATTATGCCCGGAACAAGTCACCTGGGAAAATCAAGTCGTAGCATGGAAAAGTTTCATGGGATGGGTGCATTTATGGAAAACAAAGGATTTAAGCTGCAGTGGGAAAAATAGAAGCAAAAGGCAGGTGGGATTTTATTGCTTTCCTTGCAGGTACTTTTTCCCGTGATAGAAAATTCATTTAAGCTGCTATGGGAAAAATAAAATCCCGAGCATGATGGGAATTGTATACCTACCTGAAGCAGGTACTTTTTCCGTTGTTATAAAATTCACTTAAGCTGCAGCAAAGTGGGAAAAATAAACAAAGAAGGAGGTGGGATTTTATTGCTGCCTTGCAGGTACTTTTTCCGTGATAGAAAATTCACTTAAGTGCAGTGGGAAAAATAAAAGCAACAGCGGTGGGAATTTTGTACCTACTTAGCAGGTACTTTTTCCTGTGATATAAAATTCACTTAAGCTGCAATGGGATAGTTAGAGGTCAGCAGGCAGGTAGGAATCTATTATCGCCTTGCAGGTAAAATTTCCCATGGTGAAATAAAAGAAAAGTGACTTAAGTGAAATCATGGGATTTTAGTGCCTTCCTTGTAGGGTAAATAATCCCATTGTCAAATTCAAATCACTTAAGTGGATTATGGAATTTTAGTGTTTGCCTTGTAGGGTAAAGAATCCCATTATGAGAAAATTCTTTAAAATAGAATTATATGTGCAAAAAGTGTGACCCACCTTGGGTGAATAATAATGCATTAAATAAATATTTGTTAATATTTATTCACCTAATTTGGCACCTGTGCTTGTGGAAAATTCAACAAAAGCAAAGGGGAATAAATCATTTAAAAATAGAATTCCAAAATTAAATAAATTTAATTTATTTAATGCAACCCCTTTTGAGAAGGAATTAATACTTTTTAAAGTATTAAATGATTATATTAATTCCTATTTTCAATGGCTATGGTCAAAGCACACTGTGAAGCTTAAGTGAAGTGAAGTGTGCGTGATTAAATTGAATTAATTTAATTGATTGGATGGTTTTCCTTAAACATGCTATATTTAAAAGAGAAGAGCTTGATTTTTAATTAATTAATTACCTTTAATTGTTAGGGCAATTATTAATTATAGAATTGTGAGGGTTATATAAGCATGGGCAGCCATATGGGTGAATTATTTAATTCACGGGTAAATAATTGCAGCCAAGAGGAAAAGTGCGCCCATTTGAAGAAGGATTTTGCTCGTGCAAGGTGGCAACAAGGCTAAAAGCTTCCAAATTCGGTGCATGATTTGGAGGTTGATCTTTCTCGTATAATTGTTTTAGCGGGTGCTAAAAATTCATTACAGTGTGTTTTTCAAAAGAAAAGGAACTTATATCAATGTCCAATACATTGAATATTTCCTCCGAATCTGAAGGATTATCCAGATCTGCACCAGTTTTGAAGAATTCCAGTGAAATAAGAAGAAAAATAATTGTTCAGACAAATATAGACAAAGCTATGGCGAAGAAAGATGAAAAGAAAGCACAACAGAGTCATGCATCACTTCTAAATTTACAGATAATGGAGACACGGATCTAGGCTCGGAACCTCTTGCTAAATTGATAGACAAATCCAGAGCATGAAAGACTTCACTCATGCGTGCAGGAAAAACTTCACTCATGCGTGTAAATTAAAAGTAGTGGAATTATCCGAGCTGCAGCCTTTCCATCCACAACCCAATTGCGAGTTTGTTATGTAGGTACAGGTCCATATCTAGATGTAGATCCAAATCCAGATCTCATAGTTACAAAAGCTTCTAAAGCACAAAGGCTTCATCCTCTTATTTCAAATGTAGCTCGTGAAGAAGTCGGTGCGTGGAAAATTCCTTCCAAGGTCCGTGCATGTGCTCTCATCTTCCCGATTGAAGCCTTCATTGAATTTTCGTTCACCCTGAGTGCTTTCTAGAATTTTTAATTGCTCTTATGCAATTAAAAATAAAGATGATGAGTTATCTCTGGTCAACCTTGCACTGATGCATGTACAACAGAAGAACTGCAAAAGCTTTAAGGATAAAAGAGAAGACAATGCGAAGGTAAAATTTCAGCTTGCTTCCAATTCCAACTGCTTGCAATTCCAGCTTGTTTCCAGATCCAGCTGCTTCCAGATCCAGTTTGAATCAGCTGCATGCAGACATGAAAAAGGACAAAGTCAGCTTTCCTCTTCCTTCTTCTTTCCTCCGACAAAGTAATTGAGCGATCAATTAAATTATACAACTTAAGTGATTGGTTTAAAAGCCATTACTTGAAGAAGTCAACTACTTGGAGATAGGTGGCGGACGTGCAAAATAGAAGGTTCTATTTTCAGTTGCAAATCATACATGTCATGCAAAGAGGAATTCTAGGATGGAGATTGCCAGTTTTTTCTTTCCGACTTCCACATGTGCCAGTTCAACTAAAATCTTCCAACTTGTAATTACCACTCTACATTCTATAAGTAGAGGAAGAACCTTGAGTTAAGAATCAAGAATTTGTAAGCAGCAATCTTGTGTTCTAGACTTTGTGTTGAACCCCTGAGATCAACTTGGAGCAAAGGAATACAAAGGAGCAGGTTTACAAAGAACTTTGTGTCACGGTGCTTGTGTTTCTTACTTTTAGTCTTAGATCTCTTAATAAACTTTCTGTTATTTTAGATATGGATCTAGAGCTGCCTTTGTTTTATAATTACGTGTGTTCATATCTATTAATTTTCTTCTATGTGCATGCAATTAGTTGTGCTATCTACTAATTGGGATGCACATCTTCCCCATTTCTTCTCTCGTATTTCCTTTACTTCCTTCTATTATAAAATACTTCCTTTCTTGAACAATTTACGCTACTTCTTTGTAGAACTTCTTATGGTTCATGAACTAAGTTGTTAAAGTAAAACCCCGATAGATAATAACACATTTTTATTGTCAAATCGACACGGAGGCTCACTAGTTAAATGAGGGAGATTTATCTTACGACCGCCTAGGTTTGATGCTATGAAGAAAATCTAGACAACATGGTGCTACATAGATAGATCCTCCTCCAAATCACAATGGAGAAATGTAGTCTTTACATCAAGCTGCTCTAAGTGCAAGTCTTCTGCTTTGTAACTATTCCAAGACCAGTTCTAATAGAAGTCATTTTTACTACGGGAGAAAAAATCTCATCAAAATCAGACCTTTTTCTATGCAAATCCCTTGACCACCAACCGGCCTTGTATCTTTTCTTTCCTCCTTCTTCCTCTTTGACTCGAACACCCACTTGTTATGTACTACTCTTTTCCTTCGAGTAGCTTCACAAAATCTCATGCCCGGTTCTCCATGAGATCCTGATGCTCCTCAACCATGGCTTGCTCCCACCTCTTCCTAGTATCTACCTCCATTGCTTCATCAAAGCTCTATGGCTCTCCACCATCAAGTGAGTAATAAATAATAAAGATAAGGAGAAAAATGTTCGAGTTATTTTCTTACCCTAGAAGATCTCCTCAATATAGGAGTTTGGGGTTCTGCCGAGGAGGTTCCTGAAATGATTCACGTGTCACTTTCCCATTTGGAAGATCCTCTAACACTACATATTATTTCTTGGATTCTTCCCTATTTTCCTGTAACTACTACTTATACATAACTTTCTCATTAAAGATGACATCCCTAGATCAAATGATTTTCTTGTCCTTAATACTCCAACATTTATATCCAAATTCATCACCACCATAACCAATGAAAGTACATTTTTCTGATTTAGCCTCTAGCTTGGTCCTATTATCCTTGTCTATATGGACAAAAAACTCACATACAAAGACTCTAAGAAATGAATAATCAACTTTCTTATCATACCAAGCCTCCTTAGGTATGCCTCCATCCAAGGCACTTGAGGGTCCTTTGTTTATCAAGTACATAGTTGTGCTCACTGTTGCTGCCCAAAAAGAAAGAGACATTCCTGCATGTAACCTCATGCTCCTAGCATGTTTCATTATTGTTATATTCATCCTTTTTGATAGCCCATTCTATTGCGGAGTTCCCTGGAACCATATTTTTCCTGTGGATTCCATTCTTAGAATAGTAATCATCAAATTCATTTCCGTAATACTCCCATCCATTATCCCACCCGAGACATTTTAAATTAAGACCTATTTCATTCTATACCAAGGCTTTCCATTTAACAAAAGTGTCAAATACATCAGATTTGTTTCTAATATAATAAACCCAAACTTTACATGTTCGCATCATCAATAAAAGTAACATGATAAATTTAATCCCTAAGAGATGATACTGAGCTGAGCCCCACACATCGATTGCACCAAATCTAACTTAATCTCTTTGTTTGTAGGTCTAACCTTAAGAAACCTTACTAGATTTTGTTTCCCATTTATGCAGTCCTCACGTAACTCCAAACCTATTTTTGTATATATGGGAAAATTCTTCTTTATGATCTCCATGCCCTTATGGCTCATATGAATGAGCCTATAGTTCCACAATGTTGTATCTACTTCAAGCCACAATATTACAAACATTAGTGCTATAATTGGTTAAATATAAGGTTCCAACCTTTTTTACCTCTTGCCACCACAAGAGCACCCTTGGTAATTGTATGACAAGAAAATCAACACATGACCTTCTACACACCCGACCTCCCAAGGTCGTGTCGAGATCAGCGGGTGTGGAATTTGAAATGGGAGTGAAAGTGATGGTGATGACCAAGCTAATTGGGAAACCTTATGTCTTCAACATGCAATAATATAATCTACAAATCTAAGGAAAAGAATTCTTTCCTAATTTAAAGGGGTGTAATGGCAGGGTCTGATATGATAGCTACTTGGAGAATCCAATCGATGTCTAGCTCAACCAAGATTCTATTGGTGGGTTGTGAAATACATGGAAAGTATCCTCGCAGTGCCTTGTATGGGTTTCCACACAAGGTCATGGAAATTGAGGAAAAGATGTAGCAGAGCTATAGGAACTAAGGGTGATTCTCCGGTCTCGTCCTGAGAAAGTCTTAGCCTGATTGGCTGCTATGTTTAACAATGAAATCTCTATGATGATATCAGTGGAAGTGCTTGAGGATATGAATACCGCATGTGTAGGCTAGTGTCGATATCTAATTGAATAGTAGTTCCATTGGGTTGCAGGACCTATGGGTCACAACCAAAGACTCATTGAAGTGAGGCCCTAGAATGGTCATACATGCGGTCAAATCCTATTCCCATGAGCGGTCAAAAGTCATAGGCCTTGTTAGCATATATGTTTAAAGTCTCTAATTGTCTTATTTCCTCTATGTATGTGGCAGGTGTGTGTAAGATTGTTAAGTGTAGACTTGTGTCAATGTTACTTACTAACTCGCCCATTAGGTTGTGGGACCAGAAGATCACAACCATAGATCTTTTCCGATGTGGACCATTGATGGTCATAAAAAGTGAATTTGATTCATTTTCGGTGAATAAACTATCTATCAAATGAAATCTAAACTATATTTTTGGTTTTTTCTCAATATATAAGAACAAAACAATAAACAAGCTAATCTATGGAAATAAATATTTTTGTGCTTTTCTAACTTTTCAGACAATGCATCTAATCTAACAAACAATTTAAAGAAAACAAATAGTTCGATGATGTAGCTAGCTATCTATGTAGATGTGTGAATCTAAATCTAAGATCTACTCTAATTCAAATAATATCTCTCCAACTCTACCTCAAAAGTGAAGAATAAATCATGACTCTAACAAAGCTATCATTCACCCACTATTTCCCTAGCAATATTGAAGATAAAACTTCATATTGACTTGGTCTACTTATAACTATCGGATTGATTGAAATGAATTGTTTCTCTACTCTATTTGATATGTAATTTGAAATTAATAATTTGTAATTGACAATTTGATAAACAAAGAAAACAGATAGACAACTCCAACATGGAAGACTAAGAACCTTAGCAAATCCAGTAGTATCAGTATCTATCCCCTTAGTTCTTTCCTTTTGATCTTTGAGTGTTCATGTGAGCCCAAGGGATTGGGAATGCAAAGAACAAAAACAAGAGGATGGCACTTGAGCAATGGCAGCTTAGAAGCAATCTGGATACAATGCAAGTAGGAGAGAGATAACACAAGAGATTTGAGCTTGGCTATGTAATTCCTAGCAAGATTATGGCAGCAAAACAATACAAGATACACAAAATTCTCAGGCCCTTTGCTTGAATACAAGCATGGAATATATAGGAATGGAGGCTAGAAGGTTACTTCATGCACAAGGAATTGAAGAGGTAGTTCCACTCATTAAATCTATTTAAAAATAGAAGGAACTAGGAGAACCAAGAAAACGAAGCTATTTTTAGCAAATTCGACTCACGAACGCGTTCAAAAGATAAAATTAAGTGAATCATTACATGCAATTTCTTGCGTGAAGATTCTGGAAAATCAATCAGGACCACAGCCCTACATAAGGCGGTAATTTCGGGACCGCCGCCTTATGCGGGGTGGCAAGTTTTAAGACCACCGCCCTACTTGGGCGGTGGTTTGCAAACCGTCTCCTAGGCAAGGCAGCAGTTTGTAAACCACCGCTTAGGCAGGGTGGCATTTTACAAACCGCTGCCCAGGTAGGGGGTGGTTTTGAAACTTAAGGCCAAAGCAAGAACAAAATAAAGGGGAAAATTGGAAAAATGTAAGGAGAAGCTATGTAAGGTTATTTAGGCTACAAATATATACTGCAAGTGGGCTTTGGAGCTCGAAAACCTTCTCGAAAGGATTTTGAAGCATCATTGGGGACTTTTGTAACCATTTTCCTGAAAATGTAGCATGTGTAATTTTGGGTGCGTACAATAACATTCCAAGATTCAACTGTAAATATCACAATACAACCATCACTTCCCAACTGGACCGTTGATATCAAATTTCATTTTAAAGTAGGCACATGTATGACATCCTTCAATAGCCATGTATTCCCATTCTGTATCTTAACCTAAACAGAAAATTTTCCAACTATACTGCAAGGCTCATCATCACCAAGAAAAACATGCCCAAAATCCCCTTGAACATAATCAAAAAATAATGCCTATGTGGAGTAGCATGGAAAGAAGCCCTCGAATCTAAAACCCAAGATTCAACAATATTATGTAAAGAAAGAATCAAAGAATCTTGAAATACATTACCCATTGCCACATTTTCCTCCTTATTTTATTTATGTTGTTTCTTCTTGTCCCAAAGCTCCCAAAAGTTATTCTTTGCATGCCCAAACTTTCCACAAAGTGCAAAGATATTATCTTGATTTTGGATTTTGACCTTGCTCGATCCTTTGATTTTCCATGGATTCCTCTATTCTTTTGTCTCCCTCTAGTTTCAACTGTCAAAGAATTCCCTAAAGTAGAAGATTCACCAGATATTTTTCTTAGCATTTCCTCACTTAGAATCACCCCTACAACATCCTTGAACTTCAAATTTGAGTTAGCTAGAATCGAGTTGCTTACCACCATTACTGTGCTATTCCAACTCTTAGGTAAAGAGCATAGAATTAATAAAGCCCTAACTTCTTTCATCAAATTCTATTGTAATTGATGCTAGCATATTTACAACCATATTAAAATCATTTAAATGATCTACTACTGAACTATTCTTATAAATATTCATATTAAAAAAAAATTCATTAAAAATATCTTATTAGAGGAAGAGGGTTTTTCATACAACTTCCCAATGCATCCATCACTTGTTTTGTAGTCTTTTCCTTTGAAAGATTAAATAATACCGAAGATATAAGACACGGCGGATTATCCCAAGTGCCTTACTATCTAGAAAATCTCATTCACCTTCTCGAGACAATAGAATATAAATATCCTTCTTATAAAGGTAATCTTCCATCTACATCTTCCAAAGTGAAATTCTACCCGTTGAATTTATCAACCCTCGATCTTCCATCATTTGCCATAGATCCCACTCAAGATAAAGCTTTCCTATGATTCAACACTTTAGAAAACCAAACAAGGCTCCAATACCAATTGTTAGGAAATAAGGGATAAAATATGTGGAATAATCCCTCACAGAATCATACAAGAGAAAGTAATATGCGTAAAATATTACAGATTTCAAATAAAAGTGTAGAATAAATAACCCAACACAAAGAGACAATATTTAATATGGTTCACCCAATTTGGGATATGTCCACAAAGAATCACTTCCTCAGATTTTATTACAAGCCACCACTCTCTCAATGCAATACCAAGATCTATCTAAATCTATGCTCAACAAACTCTACAAAATTCACACCATAATTCAAAAGACATACGAAATGTTACATACACTCTACCATATGCACAAAACCACATAAGTAGAAAAATTCTTAAGTATTTTTACAAAACCATGAGTATCAAAACCATGGGCCAAAGCTGTCCCATAAACTTATGGGTCAAAAATCCCATCCATAAGAGAAAAGCACATTTCTGGTATATCGGGCACATTTTAAGACCAAAACCTTAGCGAGACAACTATGGAAATTGTATAGTACTCTTAGTGTATAGTATTCAACAATTTATCACATGAAAATAGGATCCACAACCTAACAAAATGAAGATGAATAATTAAATACCATGATTAGAAACTTTTCCAATAAGTTCGTATCTTTGGAGAAGAACAGCACAAGTGTACAAAAGTAGTTCGAGTCAAGTGCATAGCCAAATAAATGAGCCTTAGTGGAATTAGTATGGAAATTAGAGGTATATGTAGAACCAACAAAATGATAGATGGCATACTAACGCGCATTTTCCCTTGCAAGTGGTACCTCCTGCACAACCTCTTCTAGCTCCTAAAATAATTCAAGCACTAGTTCCAGTTCAAAATAACATGGCTCAAGAGTCTAAATGGTGTTTTCCTTACAACATGCCTCATAATCAATATCACTGCACCAATGCCATTCACGCATAGGCCTATATGATCCAAAATGCTTCTAACTGTGAGCCCTCCACCAACACATCTAAAGAAGCAAATAAAGAAAGGATAGAATCTCCTCCTAAATCTAACTTGATGTTCTTTGTCATCAAGGACTTTTTTGCAATCAATCAAGTTGCAGATAACCAAAATGGACCACGCCCTCAAGTATTTGTTACACAATGTTTAAGAAAATAATGTTGAACTCAAGCACACAAAACTTAGCTCCTCTCGCACATGTTGATCCTCAAAAGAAAAAGGATGCAGCTAAGGCATCTAACAAAGAAAGGTGCATAGAATCCTACACATGAGGATCCATGAAATGCCCCTTCGAAGAAACACACACCCAATCTTTGGTAGGTCAAAGCCTCTGCTCCAGCCTAAGGCCCCTACCTCCATACATGAACAATCAATAAGAAATATTGTTATGCCCTATATACACAAGTAAATTTGCCTCCCATTCAACATTTTGGACCAAATGAAGAAAAAAAATGTGATTGTAACAATGTGGGACACACTGGCCATTCAATCTCAATGCAACCTATTACATGAAACTCTAGCCTAAGTTTCGCGTGTTGATCCGATTACCCAAAAATCATGCGCTTCTACTAATATTTGTCAAATAGAGGAGAAGCAAGTAATTAATATTGCTAAAACCCCATCATTCTATATGTACTTGATCATAGTCACACATTTCTACATAATCAGTATGCTTGACTTAGGTGATAGTACTTCTATCATGCCTAAGAAAATAGGCGATGTTCTAGGTCTTAAATACAACCCTTTGAATAAATAAGTCCTACAACTTGATGGCTTGATTTTTACAACCCTAAGAGTCATCAAAGATATTGAGTTAACCCTCCATGCATGTCCAAGCCTTACCATAACTTAATATGTGTCAATCATTGACCTACCTCCTTTGTTTTCCCTATGTCTATCAAGAGATTTTACTGCTAAAGTGGGTGGTTACTTGTATTCTGATTGGTATCATATGTTATTCATGAAAAGGTATGGTACTTGGTTTACCATATAAGATAAGCCAATATTTTCCTATCATGTTGAGTCATATGACCTATCTCCTCTCCAAGCCAATTGCTTAATCCAAGAAGAGAAAGTTTTAGTTCTTGAAGAACAACTTATCCCTCCTCCTCTTCCTGACTTAGTTCTAAATGAGTGGGTGGAAAGGCACCAAAAATTTGATCCATATGCTGAAGAGATAGAAGATTTTTAAACTGGGATTGAAACTTACTACATCTTTGAAGAAGAAGTTCGATGTCATGTGCGCTAAAAAAGCAGAGAAAATCCGAGTCTATCGAAGTTATACTTCAATGGCTCTAGAAGCAGAAATGGCAAAGGCACGGGATTTTTATCATTTCTCTTAAGTATGAGATATTCTTCTTTGTTCACAACTTATAGTTCACATGCTCCAACAATGTAGTAGAATATGAAGCATTGGTACATGGTATTATCATTACCGAGAAGAAAGGAATTAAGGTGTTGCAGATATTTGGGGACACAAAATCAGTTATCCACCAAGTTACCAACAAGTACATGAAAAGAATAAGCTTCTCAAGCTTATAAACATAGAGTTTGGGATCTCCTTGAGAGATTTGATGCTTTAAATCTGTAGGTGGTTCCATGCAAAATGAATAGAGAAGATGATCATATGGTGGCGCTTAGGTCACACTTATCATTGTTGAGGAAATTTTCAAAGGAAATACACATTATGTCAAGATGGTGATCAAACAGTCCATTCTAGACAAGAATACCAACTAGAAAGTATTTGATAGTGACACATAGATCATCCATTTCATTCAGAATGAAGCTAAGTTCTCATCAACTATGCAAGTTGAATTGCATGACAACTATTGTGACCAAGTGATCCAGCTAAAGACAAAAAAGTTACCAAAAGGGTTGGTCACCTTATAACAAATATTTAACCGTAATGATGAGTTCAAGGGTGAAGAAAAATATATGCACGTGGCACAAGAAGACTATAGTCCAGCCACTATTTTGTGTGAGAAGGAGTGTTTGATCAGTAAAGCTTGCACACATGATGAAAAGAAGACCTTCATCTCTCTTTATCGAAATACAGTGACATATTTTCATGGGAGTATGAAGACCTCAAAGGATTTGACCCAAGTGTTTCTCAACACTCCATTGACCTTAATCCTAGCATCAAACCCATAAGAAAAAATTAGACACCAATCAGTCCTAGAATAGATCCCCTCATGAGGAAATATTTATCCAAACTCATCGAGGTGGATATTATTGTTCCAATAACATACTCTAACCGGGTCACAAATCTAGTTCTAGTGCACAAGATGAATGGTGAAATTAGGCTCTACGTTGATTTTAGAGATTTGAACAAGGAATCCCTCAAGGATCATTATCCTTTACCTTCTATTCATAAGATTATGTAGATTGTAGCTAGTACGCAAATATTTTCTATTCTAGATGGGTATTCGGTTTCAATCGGATCCTAGTCAAGGAGGAGGATCAATTCAAAATAGTCTTTAAAACTGATTGGGAACATATGCATACCTTAAGATGCCCTTTGGTCTATCAAATGCAGAGTGCTACATTCCAATATGCCATGGATATTTCCTTCAAAGGATACATCAATGAATTCATCCTTGTTTACCTACATGACATCATTGTCTTCTCAAAGTAAGGTACATATCACATGACACATCTAGAGAAAGTATTTGAGAGATGAAAAAATTTTAGGGTATCTCTTAACCCCATGTAGTACATTTGTGGTGGCATAAGGAAATCTTTTGGGCCATGTGGTTTCAAATGATTTCATTACAATTGATTATGATCGCATCTCGGTTATCTTGGATCTTTCCTTCGGTATAAAAAAATTCCTTGTAGAACTTTCTCGGAAAAATCAATTTTGTTTGGTGCTTCATCCCTAACTTTGATGGCATGGTAAGTCCCATCACTCTATTGCTCAAGAGGATATAACCTTTAGATGGACAATAGAAGGAAAATATAGGTTTGACAATATCAAGGAAGAAATTTCTTGCGTGCCAACACTCATCAACCTGGATTACTCAAAGTATTTCATCCTTTATTCGATAGCACTAATGCAAGTGTTGTTGTTGTCCTCGCGTAAGAAAATGAATAAGGATTATAACAACCAAAGTGGATTTATTCAATCGGAAATTGAAGGATTATGAGATGAAATAAAGTCACATAGATAAATAGGTCTATTCTATCATGTGTGCACTCAATAAGTTCAATATTATGTTCATCACGAATCATATAAAGGTTTTAGTTTCTCACTCCTATGTAAGAGAATTCATCAAGGGATCATAAATCAATGAGATAAGAGTAGATGCGTGAAAAAATAATGTAGTATGACATGACTATCAAATCCATGAAGTAATTAAGAGGCAACATGCTCTGAAATAGCTTGCTAAGGATGTGCAGGATGAGCGTGAGACTTCATTATTTCTAGATGAAGATCTTCTACATGTAGAATTTGAACAACATACAAATCCGAGCGTGCATGAATGGATGAAGGATATGACCACATTCATTTCAAGAGGGCACATACCCTCCTAGTCTAGATAAAGAAAAGAGACGACATCTGAGGATGCAATCCATTCCATATGTTCTTATTGATGGTCTTCTCTTCAGAAAGAATCTTGATGGCGTGTTGTTAAGATGTATTCATAGTGCATAGATTAAGCAAGTTTTTACATAATTTCATGATGGATTCTTTGGTGGAAACTTCTCTACCAAAAATATAGTAATGAAGGTCATAATGGAAAGACTCTTTTGGCCTACCCTATTCACGAATGTGCACATGTGGGTTGTGAAATTCAAAGAATGTTCTTTCTTTGTAGGTAACAAGAAATATGCAGCACTCCCCTCTAACCTATCTAAACGGATCAAAATTTTACGCAATGGGGTCTTGACTTCATAAGCATGATCAATCCTCCTTTAAGAACTAGGAATAAAGGAGTAGTGATGGCTGAGACTACTTCACCGAGATGGAAATAAGTTGTCGTGCTCTAGGAATAAACTAAGTCGAGTTGTCCTTAACTTTCTCGAAGGTATTGTAACAAGGTTTGGCGTTCCTTCAACAATCATTTTAGATAATACAAAATCCTTCATTGGTACTAAAATCACTGATTGGGTGTTCATTCTCAGTAAATATACTTGAAGACTTCTTCAAACTATTACCCTCAAGGAAATGGTCTGGCAGAGTCAACAAACAAGAACCTGATTAGGATCGTGAAGCGCACAATGAACATCATCCAAAGACAATGGTATACAAATGTCTCACATGAACTATAGGTAGAAAAAATCATGGTAAAGAAGGTAATAGGTAATTCACCTTACAAGATTGTCTATGGTAAGGAAGCTAGACTCCCCTTATCTCTTGAATTTCCTTCATTAGAGCTTTCCCAGTAGTTAGAGTTTGAGGGCGAGACCATACATAAATTAGAATGAAAGAACTAGTTAAAATTTAAGAATCAATAAATTTTTCCATGATCAAGCTAGAACAACATAATAAATCAATAAAGAAGTGGTTTCATAGAAAGGCTAGGCCTCAAGCTTTTAAGGTTGGTGACTTGGTCTTAAAATGGGATCTTGTGAGCTAAACCAATGTGTCATTAAACGTTTGATGCACTTTGAAGTGGCCCATATGTTATTACTTCTTGTAAGGAGGCTAAAAATTTGAGTTATATCATCTTGATGGAGGCATGATTTTAATACCAGTCAATGGGATCTATCTTAAACCCTTCCATTAAATCTTGTTGCATCATTTTGTATATCTTAGAGTAGTTTAAATTCTTCCAAGTGCATTATGTGCACATTGTTTGTTTTTACATAGTTCTTTCTCATTGCTTTCCTTCTCAGTGCACACTTTTTTTGTTGCTTCAGGATGGTGTTCTTCATCAAGAAGTTGTCAATATTTTTGTAAGGTTCAAAACAAAGTATAGAAATATTTCAAAGTAACTTCAAGGGTAATTATTTAAGGTTGGAGATCAGAATTCATGATTATATACCGGACTAAATGCCTAATAGACATTTTAGGCTACCGATCTCCTCCATCTAGCAAGAAAATGGCCCCAAAAGTCTCCAAGTGTTATCCACAATAATGTTGGAACATAATAAGTAAGTGGTCTAGCCAACCCTTAATGTATATGGTTCCATCACTAATATATATAGGTTGATATTTAATAATATGAAATATTTAAATATACTAACCTCAATATATAATTTCGGTTAAATATTTAATATCATGAAATGATTATATTTCTAATATTAAATATTATAAACCTAGGTATATGTGTCAACCGATAAGGTTGAAAAGGTGGGTCGGAGACATACCCAATCACCTAATATAAAAAGGACTATAGGTCCTCATTTGATATGTTCAAATTAAATATCAAAGGTGAATATTATTTTACCCTTTTGATTAGGGTTGAAAGGAGGAGGTGAAAGTTACTAGATGTAAGTTTGGTTCTTGGAAAGTAAAAGGTTATTTCATAGTGGTTTTTACCCTATTTGGGGTTTTCCACTTAAAACACTGTGTCACTGTGTTGTTACTTTTGGTATTTATTATTTGATTAACATGTTATGTAATTTTATTTATTACATTGCATAATTTTTAAAATTTAATTCTTTATGGTTTATGTTAATATTTAAATGCATTGGTTGATTAAATTTGTAATAATTAGAATCCTCTAAATTATAACATGGTTTTAGAGCATGGTTTAAATTAAATAGGTTAGGTCTAAGTTATCGTCTTTAATTTACTTAATTTTTATGGTTTTTTCCAACCAACTCAAAAGAGCATTTAAATTGATCGTGCCCGCTTCTTTCTATTTTTATGCAAACTAAAATTGTGTGTGTCTTGTGAAGAATTTGTATTTACAGGAAAATTGTGGTGGACCCCATCTTCAAAACCCTGGTGAAAGACACTCTGGAACAAGTATTTTCCTAGGCATGAATATCATATGTAAAGGTTAAAATGCTTAAGAAATATTTTATTAATTTTTGTATAGTTTGTAATGTATGTGTAGGCCCAGGTTAAATTCTAGGGTAAACATGTAAAAATTCAAATCACAAGGTCTCCCATAGGGAGACAATCTTCATTGAGAATAGGAAATTAAAAATTCTTATTGGCTTGGAGTTAAATACCCATGGAACAAGGTAAAATAATGTAGTTTCTCTAATATCCTGGTTTGATTTTTTTACATATTTTTATTAAAGAGGCTCCTTTCTATTTCTTTAATAAATTCATTAAAAGACTATAATCTTAAAACTATAGTAATCTTTTATAAATTATAAAAAAACAAAAATAGATATTTTTATAAAAATAACTATAATTTTATAGTTTTTAAAACTAAGTATTTAAACCTAAACCTAACATGTGTCCCTAACCATTTATATTATCCATGTAAGGGGGCGGCCCCATTCATTTATATCTTATAATTTATAAAAATTATATAGATAAACCTATTTCAAGGTTTTCTTTTATATGAGCATGGGAATGGAGAATAAAATGAGATAATTTCCCATTTATAAATGGAGAATTTAAAAAAGGCTAGTTTATTGGTGGCCCACGTGAAGTGTGATAAATATTTATTAAAATATTGGTAGTTATAGCCACATAAAATTTTTAAAGTTTTTAGCTTGCAAGAATTATATGAAATATTTTTCAATCTTTCCATAGGTTTAAATGCGTGTAGGATAAAATTAAGAGTAAATGAAGGGAAGAGACAAGGTTCATGAAAATAGGGATTTGAATTTATTTCATTGGTCGGGTGAAATTACTTGCCCCCTTTGTAAAATACGTAAGTTAATCTATATTCTTATAAATCTTCTTGTACTGGTAAAATTCTTGTAACGTGGTCTATATCTTTCAATCCCCTTTAATAAGGGTTATATGTTTTTTTAAAATACTATAGTTTATAATTTTTATAGACTATATGTTGTTTTTTATTTACATTATAAAAACTATATACCTCTTTTTTAAAAGTATATATTTTTACGTTATAAATTATAATAGGTTATTATAATGTATTAAAATATAACTTCCTAATATTATACGAAGAAGAAATTATAGAATTTCACATTCGGAAAAATAAAACAAGTTTTGGCTTCATTAAATTTGACGGTCAAATGAACGTCATGGTAGACAAACATAAGACAATATGTGATCATTTAGACATCAAATTTAAGATCGTAGGTTCCAAGAAACTTTCACCGTGTTAAAATTGACGGTCAAATGACCGTTACTGACAGCACCAAAAAATAAGTTATTATGACGATCATTTAGATGCCAAATTTAAGCTGGTCAGATATTTGTCTACATTAATTTTTTTCAGAAATTTAAAGTTGTTACGCATTCTTAAGGGTTTCTTCTTCACTTCTATATGGTTGGAAATATTTTTTAAATAAGTCTAGGGTATAGTGCAGAGCCCTTTATATTGTGGGTTATTATTTTGATCATGGGAGGTTAATTAGTATGCATTGTAATGAAAGAATTAGTTATGATCAAATAGTTTCTTTAGATCTATAAAATCTAGATCTGATTCTATTAAAAGTGTTGTTTTTTTCGATAAATATATATCTAAATCTGTGGTAGATCATATATTATATTGGGGTGTGTTTACTGAGTGTTTAGAAAAACAATGGCATCCGATTATTTCTGTCTTGACAAAACCTAGATCCGAATGGAACTAACTACAATATTTGGAAGATCGGGGTCAAATTAGAACTTATGGTGAGGAAACTCGGACCATTATTTCTTGGATCTAAGGTTTCTCCCATCGAGTCATCAAGCAATTGTAAATAACATGAATGTATTCTCACAACTATTATAGGAGGCTCTTTCCATGATTCTCGCATAATGTGAATGATGAATACCTTTTACACATTGGTAATATCGAACATCCAAAAGAGGTATGGACACAACTGAAATTCATGCATGAAGGATAGTTGCTATATCAAGGATAATAAAGAGAGTATAATAGATGAAGGAATTCAAAGAAAAGGTCTCGTATAATTTTTATGATTTCTCTTATGTATCTTGTTTTATATCTCAAAGTTTGAATAGTTCAAAACTATGACATGAAAGGTTAGGACATGTAAATTATCTACGCTATCTAAAATGTCTAGATATAATATAGTGAAAGGTTTACATGTGTGTTCTTCTTCTCTTTAAGTTACTTCATTAAATGCTTCTAAATGATGGTTCGATTCGATTTAGTAAATGGTTATGATGATGTTTTGATGCTATAGATGTTTTTGAAACTCCTATATTCTTAGCTAAGAAATTAAATTGGGCTCAATTTATGTTAGAGAGTTCTAATCCTATTTACTTTAGGAAAATGACCGAGAAGCCATCATACATACCATGCATTAATGACCTTATGACGAACCCGAGACACAAAATTTTGAAGAAGCTTCTCGAGATGAGAACTTGATCGATGCAATGTAGGCTGAATACAATGCCCTAATTCAAAATCAAACTTGGGAGTTGATTCAACATCCTGAAAAAAGAAGTATTATAGGTCGAGGTGGTTATACAAAGTAAAATATAATGTTGATGGTAGTATTGATAAACATAAAGCTATACTTGTGAAATTTTCCGCTAAAATGAGTATTGTTAGGACCTTATTTATAATTGCCACTCATTTTGGGTGAGAAATCCACCAAATGGATGTGAAAAATAATTTTTGAATGGTGATTTAAAAGAATAACTTTACATGTCTTAACGTAAAGGATTTGAAGAAAGCGGTATAGAAAACTATGTTTGTAAATTGAAAAAAATCCTGTATGGTTTAAAGCAAGCTCCTAGACCTTGGTATGTGAAAATTATTTCTTTCTTTAAAAAATTAGGATTTGTTAATTATTTTTTTGAAAATGATCTATTCATCAAGCTAGAAGGATCACATATTATCATTATTTGTATATATGTTGATGATTTTCGTATGATTGGTGATAATTCTCGCTTTAATTTGTAGAATTAAAGAAAAATTGAAATAGTAATTTGAAATGATTGATTTAGGTCTCTTACATCATTTTCTTGGCATGGTCATTTGTATTTCAAGATAAATATTCTATTGTTGTTTCTGAAGCACAATATTAAACTAATGTACTAAAAAAAATTTACATGATTTATTGTAAATTAATTTCTAGTCCTATGGAAGTTGGACTAAAAATTGATCTTAAACATGTATGTGAAAAATTTGATCCTACTTTATATAGGAAGTTAGTTGGTAGTTTGATTTATCTAAGCTGTCACGAGACCAGATATTTCCTATGTAGTAGGAATTACTTCGAGTTTATGTAAGAACATTATAGAGAACATTGGAATCTTGTAAAAAATATTCTTAGATATATTAAAGGAAAGATTAATTATGGGTTACATTATAATAAGAATGAAAATACTAACTTATATGGATTTTGTGATTTTGTTCATCTTTGGTGATGTATTGGATAGAAAATCTACTTACGGTTATGTGTTTAAATTTGGTGCGGGTGTTTCACACGAGAATGTTTCCGTTACGGAATAGACTTGCTTCTATCCTTTCATTCTCTTGAGAAAGCAGAGATAAGGGTTAGGGCTAGGAGGAATACTGTTGAAATGTTGGGAAGGTGTGCGCGCCGTAGAGAGATCAGATCGATTGTGAAGAACTCTTTTTGTCTAGGAAGGACTACCTATAACTAAGAATGCAAGACCACCGATTTTAGTTAGACAATAAATGAGGGAACCGCCTTGGGCCCGGGAAATATTAGACTTCCGTTCGAAGGTGGTGGTTCCCTTTTAATACAAATTAGTGCAAATGATAATAAAGAAGCTATTGCGAAATCACGATTTAGGTAAATTGTTAGTGCAAAATTACACCACCCACGGACACTCGATCGATTTCTAGGTTGATCACTCTTGCATCCAAAGTGTAATTGCACAACATGGAAACCTCTCTCCAAGTGTAGGACTTGGAAAGGCGAGAGAGGAATCTCCAGTTAGAGGCTGGTTCCTCAAGCTCCTCTCGATTTAGATCTATATTTTACAAAACTACGAGAGGTTTAGATCCTAATCCTATTCTAACTTGCAAGGAGACAGGGGGTAGAAGTGCAAAAATTGAAACTAACTAAAGATGGTGATGCACCAAAAGGAGTGGTGAAACATATTAGTCATGAAAATAGACACGAGACCAAGGTTCACAACATAAAAACATACACAGGTGATAATGTATAATTTAGCATCCGAAATCAAGCAAATAACACAAACAGAGGATTGAAACCCATTCACAGAGCTTGCATTATCAATTTAATATCAAAATACGCATTACACCCTCGAGAGAGGTAAAGAAAAGCTATTCAATCCTTGGAAGTGCAGTACTTCATCAACCCCTTAAAGAAGGTGAAAGAAGAAGTCTGCTATGCCCAAAAATGTTCCTTTTTTTGAAATGAGCTCAAAACTAGCTTTTAAAATGCAAGGGTCGAACCCGGGGACAGAGAGCGTACAAAGGCATGGGAGCCCATTCTTTCTTGATTTGCAGTGTGTTAAAATGGCATGGAGGACCTTACAAAACCATATCCTGTCATTTTGACCGGATAACAGGAGAATGCGACCCATTCGCATTAACTTTGGTCGCTGGAATGTCATTTCCGGCCATGAATACACGCGTCGAGCCGTTTCTCAATTTTTCTACCTCAGGTGCTCCAAAACGCAAGATTGACCGGAATCGTGTAGAGAATTTCACCAGATTTCCGTTGATATAAATAACGTGCAAATCCGAGCTCTGGATCAAAATTTATGGCGATCCCCGAAGATCTAGGGCACAAAAGCAAAGCGTGTTTTGAAATCCTTTCCCACGCTCTGCCACCTGGACGACACGTGGGACGTGCTGATTGGACGAGCAATTCTCTCTCCTCCATCTTTCGCGGGCTTTCATTTTGAAATTCACTTGTGGGGCCCTTAACTGGACACGTGGCGCTATTTCATTGGTTCGGGCTGACTCTTTTAAAACTTGCCCTTTGACCTTTTTGACCCTTTTTCCCTGAGACACGTGGCGGCTTCTGATTGGTTCTCGGCCCTGCCGGATTTTTCACGTACTTCGCCTCCATTTGTCCCGGATGTCCCATTTGATTTTGGCCCCTTTGTGCTCATTTCGGCCGGTTCGGGCATTTCGCGTCCATTTGTCCCACTTTGCTTGGATCGACTTGACTCTTTTTGGCGGTTCGGCGGATTCGCGCCTTTTCGGCCCGCTTGTCCCGAATCTTGTCCCTCTCGCTGATTAGTCGATTTTCTCTCGGTCGGCGGCATTTCGCGCCACCGCGTACTTTTGTCCCATTTATCCCATTTTATTTTGGACCGCCTTTGTACTCATTTCGGTGAAACTGCAAGCGGCAGTTCGGCCTTTTTGTCCCAAACGTCCCGAGCAACACTTAGCCAATTTTTCTTCCTCTTTCGGCCTTATCGGCTTTTCGCGCCCGCCACGTATTTCTGGCCCGATTGTCCCAAATGTAATTTGGGCTGCCTAGAGGCTTTTCGGCCGATCCGCTTCCATTTGTCCCACTTGTCCCAAATGCTACCTTGAGCAGGACTTAGCCAATTTTCACACTCTTTCCTGGATCAACCTATTTGCCTTTCTGCTACTTTTTTGCACTTCCTCAGAGCTTGCTCCCTATTTCTTCGGCTAGGGGAGTTATAAAAATACCTGAAGGGACCCTAGAAACCTGATTTTTCTCTGAATCAATCAATTTGCTTGGGATTTGAATCTTCTGATGCATGTTATCAAAATTTACCCTAGGGGGGTGAATTTTGGATAACAATTTGGTGACTCAGCGGGATCATCTGCCTGCTAGATGGAAAGACCAGTTTCCTGAAGCAATCCATTGGGCATGGAGTCATCAAATATTCTGTTAGAATCCAAACTGACTCAGAATGTGCAAGGGGGAAGATGGAATGTGACCTGATGAAAGCAAAGACATGCTAAACATCTCCATGGACAGCAAGCTGTGCCAAGGCACTTAGGGAAAACAAAACTAACCTACAGCAAAACAATGTGCACAAGCACTTGGAGGAAAGAAAATCTAATCTAATATCTACAGGTGTAGTGAACCTCCCTCTAGAAGCAACGCTTGAGATAGATTCCATTTACTGGAATCTGCAGTTCTTCACCATCCAATGAGGCCAATTGGAAAGCATTGTTGCTCTTGCACTTTGTGACCATGTATGGGCCACTCCAAATGGCATCAAATTTTGAATGCCTTCCTGGTTTTGATCTATCCACATCCCATTTTAGCACTAGATCTCCTACTTGAAAAGATCTATCTTTGGCCTTCCTATCAAAGGTCTTTTTGATCAAAGCTTGATCCTTTTCCATTGCTTGGGATGCCTGATCTCTGATCTCTTGCAGCTCCATCAACTCTGCATACCTCACCTCCATGGGCTCAAATTCTAGCAACTCCAGCTGTTTCATGAGTTCCAATGTTGGCAACTCAAGTGACATGGGCAAGATTTCCTCTCTTCCGTAGACAAGCCTAAATGGAGAGTTACCCGTGGATCTTTTGGGAGTTATCCTATCAGCCCATAAGGCTGATCTCAGTTTGGTATGCCAAGCCTTCTGATTCTCATCAAGAGTCCTCCTAATGATCCTCAGCAAGTTTTTGTTTGTAGACTCGGCCTGGCCATTACCTTGAGGGTAATAATTTGATGAAGTGCTCAGGTAAATCCCATTCTTGACAGCCCACTCAGTTACTTTAGATCCGATGAATGCCAATGCATTATCAGAGACTATTGTAGCAGGTACACCAAATCTGGTAGTTATCCCTTCGTAAAAGTCCAAGATGCTAGACTCATTCACCTCTTTGAGTGCCACTGCTTCTGTCCATCTGGTGAAGTAGTCTGTGGCTGTCAGAATCCATTTGTGCCCTTGGCTCGAATTGGGATTGATGACTCCAATGAAGTCCAAACCCCTTCGCATGAATGGCTGATCATGTAATTGGATGCAATGGAAGGGCAGCGAGTCTCTCTTTTCCTGTGAAGAATGCACAATTCTTACACCTCTTGATCCATGCATAGCAATCACTGAAGATTTTAGGCCAATAATAACCAGCCTTCATGATTTTCAGAGCTGTCACTCTTGGTGCAAAATGGCCACTAGCTGGTCCATTATGAAATTCTTCCAATACCCTTTGAATCTGACCTGTGTTAATGCATCTCAGCAGCACTCCATTCACGTCCTTTTTGAACAAAACTCCATCAATGATGGCATATGGAATTGCCTGCAATCTGAAATGTCTCCTCTTTGCTTTTCTCATTTCTGGAGGGCACAAGCCCGTCTGTAGGAAATGTATCATATTCTGAGTCCAACAGGGAGTGGACACATCATCATTTTCCTATTTTTGATCATCTTGTAATAGCAGGACAACGTCTTCTTCATCTTCTCGGGTTGTGCGGTTGTTTGGAAGCAGCTGCTCACACAAACCTTTGCCTCTTACCAGACTTGGTGATCTTGATCTCAATGTCATACTCCATGACACGGGTGATCCAACCTGCCCTTTTTCATTCAAATCCTTGTTGAGGAGGAAATCCTTAACCCTTGACATGTGAGACCAGCAATCGTATCTTGTTGTTTGAGACTAAATGATTGAATTTCTTCAAGATCCCGATTCTTGCAAGCACATGCTTTTCAATAAAAGAGTACCTCATTTCGCAATCACCTAGGCTCACGGGTGAAGAAGGCAATCGTTTGCTCATCATTATCTTTGTTCTGCTGTACTGAATGGCAGAAATAGTGTCATCACCTCCAAATGCATAGAGGATGAAATCCTTGGAAAAGTCTAGGTTGATGAGAGTGGGTGCCTGGGAGATGGCTTCTTTGATTGCTTCAAAACTCTCCTTGCCTTCTGTCGTCCATTTGAAAGCCATGTTTTTTCTTAACATTTTAGTGATGGGCTTGACAAGGGCTGCAAAATTTGGGACAAACCTCGAACAAAGTTTATCCTTCCCAGAAACTCGAAGGGCCTTCTTGTGGCTTGGCAATGGTAGAGCTCTTATGGCTTCGACCTCTCTCGGATCAATTGCTAATCCCTCCTTGGAGACAATATGGCCAAGGAGCTTCCCTTCATGTGCAAGAAAGATGCACTTCTTAGGATTCAAAGACACATTGAATTTTCTACACCTCTCGAAACACTTGCCACGAGGTGAAAGACATGGTCTCGCAACATTCTTTGAGAAGACAAGATAATATCATCTAAGTAAATCATCACTATCTTGTTGATCAAGCCTTTGAATGCCATATCCATAGCTCGCTAGAATGTTGCTCCGTCGTTCGGCGGTCAAATGGCATCTTCTTGTAAGCATACGTGCCCCATTTGGTTATGAAGGCTGTCTTGAACTGGTCTTCCACCTTTACTATAATTTGATTGAAGCACGAGTAACCATCCGGTGAGTGAAAACCTTTCGAACCAGCTACGACCTGCAGTATTTGCTCCATGGAAGGGAGTGGATAATGGTCCTTGAGAGAGGCTCTATTCAAATCTCTGAAGTCAACACATAGCCTGATCTCTCCACTCTTCTTTCTGACTGGAACTAAGTTGGCAACCCAACTAGAATGCTTGATTGGGAATATAATTGCTGACTCAATCAGCTTGTCCAACTCTTTCCTCATGAGAGGCTCCATGTGTGGATTGACTAGTCTCTGTTTCTGCCGATAGGCTTAGTATTTGGGTCCAATTTAATGGTATCTTTGAGCTAAGTTGGGATTGAACCCTTTCAAATCTTCATAACTCCAAGCAAACACGTCAGGGAATTCTTGACATAGCTGTATGAACTCATACCTTTCTTGTTCGGTTGTCATCTTGCCAATTTGCAATTGCTTGTTCTCTTCTACCAAGATGGATACCGAATCTTCTCTTTTGACCTGAATGTTTGCTTTTTCTTTTCTAAACTGATCATTGGGATTAAAAATGGACTCCAAGGTGATAAGTCCCTTGGGCAGCTTGTCAGTTCTCAGCTGTATCACCTGGTCACCATATTGTTGTTCCAACTTCTCTTGATTCTTAGTGAGAACTCACTTCTTCTTACAAGAAGTGGATGATTTCTTGATCATTCTCAAATACTTGCCAAGTGACATCGTTATCCGCACTTTGAAGGCCTCACAATCACGTGGATGTTTGGTTGTACCTTGTCTTGTTGAATGTTTTCTATAATGTCAAAGGCTGCCCCTACTCGCTGTAAGCTTTCCTGCAATGACTCGATTCTCTTTCCTAGGGATGGATTTGATGCCAAAGCCCTCAAAATCTTCCACGAGGTCCCACACCCCGTTCTTGTAGCATCTCGAGTAGATCATTTTTGGCAGCATGTTGTCCCTTGACACGATGTACAATCAGCTCACTCTCCCCAAAACTTGCGGAGTTCTTTATCTTTCTCTTGATTGCCCAATGCATCCCTTGCACCAAGGCTTCATATTCAGCAGTGTTATTGGAGCATGCAAATTGAAATCTAAAAGCTGAATAATGCTTTATTCCTTGAGGTGAAACAAGCATGGCTCCACCTCCAGCACCTTGTCTACTCCTTGATCCATCGAAAAACAGCTGCCATACTTCATTGTCATCCTTATGGTTTGGCTCGGTGATGCTAGGAATAGGTTGACTTTCTTCGTGTATGCAATAGACCCCTAGCTCAGATTCTTCTACTTCTTGATAGGGATCAAAAGCATGCACTTTGCTTGCCCATTCATCAAGAGTCAAATCTGGAATACTTCCAACCTTAGTGTCGGCTTCATCAGTGCCAAGGTGATCTTCTTGATCAAATGCTGAGCAATTGGTATTAATATGACTTGGAGTATAGGGCTCAATGTGGAAGTCTGCAATAGGTTCTGACCTAATTGTGGCCTTAGTCCCATATCTCGTTCTGAATAGCATGTGAGACCAATCAGCGGACAAATATCCCCCAATTTTGGCAGTGAAATCTCTTGACAAGCAAAGGGCAAAGAGTGGTGGAAGGTCTATGACTGATATATCTTGTAAGACAACAACATTTGGACATGCATGCAAGGTAAGACTCAAATTTCTAATCACTCCAACTGTTGCTATTGCTGTCCGATCCAAATTGCACTACTCCCTTAGATGTTATTTCATCATCTGGAGCCCTAAGCGATCAGCTATCTCTGTTTAGGCATAATCGAGCTACTTGCCCTGGAATCTATCATGCAATTATGCACTAGCTGATTTCCAATGATTAACGAAACATAGAAAGGGGAGGCTTGACATTCTACCTTGTTGTGCTCCATGATTTCCTTGAGGGTGGGCAGCATTTGTGAGTACCTTCTCCTGCATTTGGACCTGCTGATTCGAATTTGGCCAATCCTTTATGGCAGCTTGCAGCAGATTTCTTTGGCCTGGGATGGATAGCGATTCCCACATAGATATATTGACGTTTGTCTTCTTCATCTGATCAATGATATTGAATGGTGATGAAGGATCTCTCTGCTGTCCCTTGAGTCTCGCACATTTGCTCCTTGTATCTGGGCAGCAACAGTTGGCATTTGAGTTGGCCTAGGGGCTGTTCTTGACTGCCCTTGTGCATTTGAAGCTGGGTTTTGTTTACCAATCATTTGTGGAGCTGTGGAAGGTTGTGGATTGGCTGGGGCTAACGGCTGTTCTTCACCCAAATTTCTCCTTTTTGACCTTGTGTTGGCAGCAACACCTCGAGAAACTACCTGATTCATGCCACAGAAATCCTCTGCTTGCCAATTTACCAATGTGGTGTCATTTGGGGCAGGTTGCTGCTGGAATGTTTCTTGTTGTTGGCCGTTTTCTTGATTACTCTCACCCTCCACACCAGCACTTGTTACCATTAAAGCTTGGGTCAAAGCACCATTGAAGCACATGGATTGATTATGAGGCACTTGTTACCATTAAAGCTTGGGTCAAAGCACCAATCATACTCCTGGGCAGTGTTGTTTTGTGCTGGTACTAATGCCTTAGAGGCAGATATGGCATTTGGATTATAGGGCTAGAATGGTTTATTGGCAGGAGGCCTTGTTTGATTCATATTTGCAGCTGGATTAGGTGGCCTTTGAGGCTGATATGGCTGCCTATTAGGTTGAGCTTGAGGCTGATATGAAGGTCTAAAACCTTGAGCTTCTTTGTCTCTTGAGTGTGACCACTCATTACCTAAATTTTGTAGTTGCTTCATGACTTCTTGAAGCTCATTTGGGGCACTTGGAGATGAAGTGGAAGCTTCATTTGAACTCTGATTCCTAGGAGTGGGAATAGGAGCTAAGACAGGTGCTTGACTAGTACTTGGGCTCTCTAAACTTGGATATAATGGCATTAGAGGCCTAGGAGCTAGCTTGCCAGCTTGAATCAGACAATTTTCAGCTCTAATGGCAATACTATAAGCAGCAGGGATAGTTGTGCCTCCCATAGATTGAATCAACATAGAAATATCAGAATTTAAAGCTTTAAGGTAATATAGAAAAGCACCTTCTGCTGTTGGCCTGACTGCCACTGGAATTCTATCCCAAGACCTTTGAAATCTGAAGTTGAAGTCAGTTAGCTGCTCATTGGAAGCTCTCTTGATGGTTGTCAGCTGTTCCAAAAGAGACAAGTTGTCTCCCTTCTCTCCAAATTGATTGTGAAGTGCAATACACAGCTGATTCCAGTTTGTCATAGAGCCAGCTTCAAGGCTCCTAAACCATTGCAATGCTTTTCCCTTTAATGAAGATTCCAGCAATTTGACAGCTACTTGCATCTCATTAATCTCATGGATTGCACAAATGTTAGCAATGTCCTTGACATGATCACCAGGAGTGGTCTGATTTTCTCCAGTGAAGTATGGAATGTTCTTCAATGCTGCTACTGGGATTGGATTTTGTGCATTGAGAGCAAGTGGGCTGCTGCCTGTGAAGTTGACATAGGGGTTCACTGGTTGCGCCATTCTGATTGGTCTTAAAACCCTTGTATACTGAAAGAAAGGCTGCTCAGGTGGAGGAGTTGAAAGAGTTCTGTTTGGTGGAGATGGAGACCTTTGAATCCTTCTTCCTCTTTTCCTTCTTCTTGGAGATAATTGCAGGTATTCAAATAGCACTTCCTCCTCTCCAACTCTTGACCTTGTGATTCTTCTCATAAGCTTTCAGGCCTGACTGCTGAAACCAGTTGATTCTTCCCTTGGAGTCGCCAGATATGCAAATAATAGCTCTTTTCAAGCAAGAAACTTGCAGCAGATGCACATCAACTTTGCTGCAATAAAATTGAGACCTCTGGTCCCACCGGGCGTGCCAAAACTGTTAGTGCAAAATTACAGCACCCCTGGACGCTGATCAGATTTCTAGGTTGATCACTCTTGCATCCAGTGTAATTGCACAACATGGAAACCTCTCTCCAAGTGTGGGACTTGGAAACTGAGAGAGGAATCTCAAGATTAGAGGCTGGTTCCTCAAGCTCCTCTGATTTAGATCTATATTTTGCAAAACTACAGAGGTTTAGATCCTAATCCTATTCTAACTTGCAAGGAGACAGGGGTAGAAGTGCAAAATTGAAACTAACTAAAGATGGTGATGCACCAAAAGGAGTGGTGAAACATATTAGTCATGCAAATAGACACAGACCAAGGTTCACAACATAAAAACATACACATCGATAATGTATAATTTAGCATCTGAAATCAAGCAAATAATACAAACAGAGGATTGAAACCCATTCACAGAGCTTGCATTATCAATTTAATATCAAAATACGCATTACACCCTCAGAGAGGTAAAGAAAACTGTTACAATCCTTGGAGAGGTCTGATACTTCATCAATCCCTTGAAGAAGGTGAAAGAAGAAGTCTGCTATGCCCAAAAATGTTCCTTTTTTTGAAATGAGCCCAAAACTGGCTTTTAAAATGCAAGGGTCGAACCCAGGGAACAGGAGACGTACAAAGGCATGGGAGCCCATTCTTTCTTGACTGTAGGTGTATTAAAATGGCATGGAGGACCTTACAAACCCATACCCTATCATTTTGACCGGATAACAGGAGAATGCGACCCATTCTGCATTAACTCTGGTCGCTGGAATGTCATTTCCGGCCATGAATACGCGTCAGAGCTGTTTCTTGATTTTTCTCCCTCTAGACTGCTCCAAAATGCAAGATTGACCCTAGAATCGTGTAGAGAATTTCACCAACTTTCCATTGATATAAATAACGTTCAAATCTGAGCTCTGGATCAAAAGTTATGGCGATCTGAAGATCTAGGGCACAAAACAGGCGAAAGCGTGTTTTGAAATCCTTTCCGCGCTCGCCACACGGACGACACGTGGAACGTGCGATTGGACGAGAAATTCTCTCTCCTCCATCTTTTGCGGGCTTTCATTTTGAAATTCACTTGTTGGGCCCTTAACCTGGACACGTGGCGCTATTTCATTGGTTTGGGTGACTCTTTAAAACTTGCCCTTTGACCTTTTGACCTTTTTCCCCTTGAGACACGTGGCGGCTTCTGATTGCTTCTCGGCCCTGCTGGATTTTTCGCGTACTTCGCCTCCATTTTGCCTAGATGTCCCATTTGATTTTTGCCCCTTTGTGCTCATTTCGGCCGGTTCGGGCATTTCGCGTCCATTTGTCCCACTTTGCTTCGGACTTACTTGACTCTTTTCGGCCGGTTCGGCCGGTTCGCGCCTTTTCGGCCCGCTTGTCCCGAACTGTCCCTCTCAGTAGTTAGTCGATTTTCTCTCGGTCGAACCGGCATTTCGCACCCGCCGCGTACTTTCGTCCCATTTGTCCCATTTGATTTTGGACCGCCTGTGCTCATTTCGGCCGAACCGGCCGGTTCGGGCCTTTTTGTCCCAAACGTCCCGAGCAACACTTAGCCAATTTTTCTTCCTCTTTCGGCCTTATCGGCTTTTCGCGCCCGCCGCGTATTTCTGGCCCGATTGTCCCAAATGCAATTTGGGCCACCTAGAGGCTTTTCGGCTGATCCGCTTCCATTTGTCCCACTTGTCCCAAATGCTACCTTGAGCAGGACTTAGCCAATTTTCACACTCTTTCCTGGATCAACCTATTTGCCTTTCTGCTACTTTTTTGCACTTCCTCAGAGCTTGCTCCCTGTTTCTTCGGCCAGGGGAGTTAGAAAAATACCTGAAGGGACCCTAGAAACCTGATTTTGCTCTGAATCAATCAATTTTCTTGGGATTTGAATCTTCTGATGCATGTTATCAAAATTTACCCTAGGGGGGTGAATTTTGGATAACATTACCTCGTACAAAGCAATAGAGACTAAACTACCAATAATAAAACGTCATGTTGTTTTTTTGGTCACCTGGTTGGTTGTTGATACGTTCACTCGAGTTACGAGGATAAACCAGATGGATCTCGAGGTTGTTAGGAGACAAATATGTGAGAGGAAGCTTTTGGGTATAAGTCACGGTGACCGATACGGTCATCGGATAACCGACATGCGGTTAGAGAACCGCTAGGTAGGGTCAGTAATCTAGGTGCTTTTGGGTAGAGGTTGGTTGTAGGGTGGTTGTGGGTTTTTTCAGACTGGTGGATGGTTAAGGGGAATAGTGAGATAATGGGGAAGACTCATAGAGTGATAAAACTATCTTCCGAGTAGTACAAGGATGTATAGATGAAGGTTAAGTGCAGGGTACGTTGGCAGGTGGTAGATCTAGGAGTGAGCTTATAATTACTATCAATCAAAAAGTTCAAGAAATGGTGTTTAGAAACATACAAGACACTACTTACTCGTTCTTGATGAAGATTCAGGTCCAAGGAATGTGGTAGTGATAGTAAGGCTTAGTTGGGATGATCTCGGTATTGGAAAGTGAGCTGATGAAGCTATCCTCAGTCTTTTCCAATGCTTGAATAAGGGTGGTAGCGATCTAGTGGCTCAGCTGCAGTCTTCGGCTCGATGCTCTTCTCTGCACCTCTTCTCTTTTCTTCACTTGTCTATGTCTTGCCAATGAATTCCGGATCCTGGTGTTTTGGTTGGGGGAGGTCATTTACAAGGAATCGATGTCGGTTACGTGAACGATGCGGATGGCGGTCGAGTAGAACCGATGTCGGTTAGGTCAAAGTTGGCTATTTTTATTAAAATAGCCAACCTTCCCTCCTTTTCTCCTCGGGATTAGTTGGGGGCTTGGTAAAGTCATTATTAGATTCGTTTTGATGCGAGTGAGGGTGATGAGTCATGGGTGTGGGTTTAGACCAAGTTATAGGTCTTAATTAAGTTATTTTAGGTTAGGGCTAGGTCATGGTGAGGTGGCGAGGTGAGGTGGCGGTGGTTGGAGATGTGGATTTATTAATTATAAGGTAATTAATAAATCATTAGGTGTGTAAAGATTAGGTGGTGAGGTAGGGTTAGGTCATGCGGGACGAGATACGAACAATACGGGCGTCAAGACCCAAATTTGGTGTCTACATTTGCCCCTTGTTGTCGTGTAGCTTGTCTTGTAAAGCACGCACCGACAATAATAAGAAGTGGTTGCCCTGTTAAGGGTATAGGTAATCCCCCTCAAATATATCACAGATTGAGGCGACGTGAAATGGGGATAGGGTTGATAAAGGTGAATGACGATGAGACGATGATAAGAAAGTGGGGTAAGTTCAAGGAAGCGGATGCACATTGAAATGCAATAGTGCGACCTGTGGTACATGGTTTGAAGAGAAAACAAGCAAGTCATAGGTAAAGGTCGATAGTTTATCCAAACAAGGATGATATAATCCGGTATCCAAGGCATAGGAAGTAGCGCCGGGGATATAACGGGTAAGGTACGAGCGTTTAGGCATGTTCGGCGACTCAAATGGTTGGTTTGGTTGAGAAAACGTCACGGTCTCGTCCAGCAAAGTTGGTCGGTGATCAATTCAAGTATCCTAGTCATTAAAACACGAGCTGGTGAGCGCGATGGAACAAACAGCTACATGATAGAATCGTAAATTACGGGTCTTGATCGAGGTACTTAATTGGTGTGGCCTTGGGTCAAGCCGATTGGTTGGTTACGGCCTTGGGTCGGGTCGATTGGTGGGTTATGGCCTTGGGTCAGGCCGATTGGTTGGTTGCGGCCTTGGGTCGGGCCGAGTAGTGGTTTGGGGCCTTGGGTCGGGCCGAGTGGTGAGTGGTTGCGGCCTTAGGTCGGGCCGATTGGTTGGTTGTGGCCTTAGGTCGGGCCGATTGGTTAGTGCGCGCCTTGGGTCGGGCGGATTAGTTGGTTGCGGCCGTGGGTCGGGCCGGATTGGTTGGTTGTGGGCTTGGGGCAAGCCTGATTGGTTGGTTGTGGCCGTGGGTCAGGCCGGATTGGTTGGTTGCGGCCATGGGTCGGGCTGGATTGGTTGGTTGCGGCCTTGGGTTGGGCGATTGAAGTCAAAATAAGGCTAGTCAGCAAAGCCGGGGTAGGTGATGCGGGAAAAAGTGGAGATTGCTGGATAAAGGTGGGAGTTAGGTGAAGGAAGTAGGTAACCGATAGCAGGTTATGTGCGACCGATATCGGTTAGAAGACCGATACTGGTATTCTAGGGCGTGAAATAACCGGTATCGGTTATAGGTCAAAACCTATAAAAAGAAAAATATGGCATGTCATTGTCACTTTGTGAATTTGAGCACCTAATTTTGTCTTGTCTGAGGTGTGAAGTGATTTTGTTGAGTTTGTGGGCTGAGTTGGCACTAGTTGAGTGGAGGAGTGAGTGATTGGTAGACCCCAGCGATCAGGAGGCAGAGGTTGATTGGTTGAGGACCCAGCTGAGGAGATTTGGAGCCATGGCACAGCCTCGGAGGAGCAGGAGGTGCTGGAGGAGCTGGACCACCACCACCTATCCCACCACGACGACGTGTAGTCATACCGGTAGGCTCTGAACCCCTACTTATGTGAAGTTAATGAATTTAACTAGAATGTGGGTTTTGGGGTAGGAATCCAAAATTTAATAAAATAATGAATAAATGAAGGTAATTTGTAAAATGGAGTGGGTAGGTATGCTAGTTAGGCCAAAACGGCAGGGTGGGTAAGTTTTTAGGTCTTTCTTGTGGGTAAATGGGTAGAAATAGGTAAAAAGAGGTTTTGCGGGCCGTTTCGGGTTCGGCCCGGAATTGGATAGTGACCGATGTCGGTCACTAGGTGACCGACATCGGTCACAGAATAGTTTGTATAAATTTCTTTGTTTATAGACCGGCGTTGGTCATATGTCGACCAACGTCGGTCATATGTCGACCGACATCGTACATACAATGTGCTTGGGGACCGATGGCGGTCGAGGGTGACCAGTACCGGTCATCATGGGTAGGAGTTAGGTTTGTGAAATGTGTGGTTTTTGTTTGTTGTTAGAGTTTTTTTTTTTTTTTTTTTTTTTGGTTGGGGGGTGAAGGGGGAGGAGGCAGAGTTGATAGGAAAGGTGATGGGGGTGGGGGGGAATGGGGTTGTTGGGGGCTGGTTGGTAGGATAGATTATGTGTTGTGTATGAAGTAGGAGGTGTTAAATTGGCGGGGGTATGGTTAGAGGGCGAGAGTAGAGCGGGGCGGTTGGTAGGGTGAGTGGGTATAGAGGGTGAAGGTAGTTGTTTTGTAAAGGGTAAGCCTGATGGAGTGGGTTGTTTTGCAGCACGCCAACAAATGATTGACGATGTGGGATCGAGATGCCACCTCTACTGGGGTGGATGCGGCCACATGTGACTGCAGCGCAGTGGGCCGTCATGCGAGAGGTTGGACTCGATGGAGTCTAGAGGTATAGGGCTGTGGATAGGGACCACAGCCTGATGGTTGCCCTCATCGAGAGATGGGATCCGAAACCAATGTCTTCCATCTCCCTACTGGAGAGATGACTATTACATTAGAGGATGTGTATCACATCCTGAGACTTCCGATCATAGGTGAGGCAGTGTTCCAGGTGGATGCGGAGACAAGTGATGGACAAAGCATCCTATAGGTATTCGGGGATGCAGCCCCATTGATTACATATCACAGTGTGAGTATTGCCTACGGTGATATGTATCGCGCACACCGACAGGAGACATGGCTTGCCGTGTTGATGATGATTGGTATCTCCTGCTTCGCCCTCCCGGACTCAGAGGGAGGTCACTTTCCACGGGCGCTGATGGGAGTACTACATGAGATGGTGGAGGAGCACACCTACTACGCATGGGCACCAGTGTATCTAGTGCAGCTATACAGAGAGCTCTAGGGCTATCGCCATATGAGGTGATTCGGTATATGTTCGACATTCTTGTTACACTGCTGGGCCTACGAGCATATCGTGTGTATACGACTAAACGGTTGCCCAAAGACAAGGCCATGGGTAGTGTATAGATATGGATTTCAGAGGTGGTTGGGGGTCGTGGGCCAGCCACGAGTAGTGATCACAGGGAGGGATGTCACTTATTATAGGCATATGTTAGAGGGCCTGACCACACTCGATATTATATGGAGGCCATACAGAGGCCATCAGCCCCAAGGAGGAGCCCAAGCACAGCTACGATGGATCCAGTATATCTTCTGGATAGCTGGACGGAGACCCGGGGAGCATGAGCGGATTCCCCTAGAGAGGGTACGCCGACAGTTGGGCCTACGGCAGGATGATCCACCTCCCTTCCCACAGTATCGGAGAGAGGATGTAGAGGCACCATTACCTGTACCGCAGCCATGTGACCCAGACTGGGTAGCAGAGAGGCCGGCCGATGATACGGTGGACGATGCCGGGGTGACAGGTTCATTTTTGGTGTGGTGGGTAGGGCAGAGGGCAGTCATGAGAGCACAGCCCGCACAACCAGATTTGGCGGCTGTTATAGCGGAGAGGGATCATCTCTTGGGCCAGGTGCAGTTATTACAGGGGCATCTTACTACTACACAGGCATAGATTGGGGTGCTACAGGGAAGTTAGCCCAAGCAAACACAGTATAGGCACAGCACGAGGACGCGAGGCACGAGCACGAGGCACGGGCATAGCGCATGCACGGCACCGGAATAGGTGCAGGGTGTACAGCATGGCAGGCCCACTTATTAGGAGCCGGGGGACCAGCCCCACTAGCCATGGTGGCATGGGCCCGCTACATGGAGGCGAGAGCGGAGGCCCGATATTATCGAGACATACTTGGATGGTACTGGGGCCGACTATCAACCATATACAACTCACGGGGTGGAGACATCCCGGAGTCACAGGTCACAGGGGGCCACAGCCATAGCCAGTGGGTCAGTGACGGGTAGGAGGTGAGATCCGGCATGGGGCCATTGAGAGAGGTGAGAGATAGGCCGAGGAGGAGGGGAGAGAGCCGAGGATTTTGTTGATAGAGACACCGGTCTGCAAACCGAGTGTGTATATAGAGGCCTGTGTGCCCACATAGGATTTATTTATTCATTTTTGTTGTATATACCAGCCTGCGAGCCGAGTACATTTTGTATAGTTGATATCGGCCTGCGAGCCGAGTATATTTTTGACATGAGAGACCGGCCTGCGAGCCGAGTCACGATTTTGACAGAGACAGTGTCCTGCGTGCTAACTTTGTATTTTTAGATCACAAAGGCCCTATGCAGGGCAATTTTTATATGTTGAGATTGATTTGATGATGATATATAGATGAGTTTGCTCCACATGGTGTGTAAAATTTTTGATTTGATGCATGTGTTAGGATGTTTCATGTGTTTTGTCGATGGTATTGAAATTTGATGTATATATAGATGATGTTGATGAAGTTTGACATATGTGTTGATGGTATTCTGATGATAGATATTGATAACTATGTCGTTATGTAGGGAAAAGAGGCAGGTGCCACCAAAAATTTGTAAAAAACAAAGAAATGGCCTAGGATAACCAAAGAGAGAGAGGTGACCGATATCGGTTAGGTAACCGATGTTGGTAGTCATTTGACCGATATCGGTTAGGTAACCGATATCGGTTATGCTAAAACGAGCTTTTCTAAAAATAGAAAAGCTTGGGAGGCAACTTAAGTTCTTATTTTTAGAGTCATGCGTCATTCGACCGATACCGGTTAGGTAACCGATATCGGTTATACTAAAACGAGCTTTTCTAAAAATAGAAAAGCTTGGGAGGTAACTTAAGTTCTTATTTTTAGAGTCATGCAACAAGTTAAATATGAGAAGGCGACGTTGTTGACGACTTATACAGGTAATTGCATGAGAGAATTGAGTAATAAGGAGGAAAGAGACAGGTAAAGCAATCGTGGGCTTAGATTAAGAAGGCAGAAAGGCAAGTTAGATTGAAGAGGGTGATGAACATGGCTGAACAAGGAGAAGCATCCAGCGGGCAGAGAAGAGAGAGAAGACAGGTTCCACCGCAAGCTGCTGCATCCCAAGAGGTATAAGTTTTGGTTGGAATTCAATTCTTGCATGTTTATGAATAGGATGAGAGAAGGTAAGAAAAGGTGATAGGCAAGGGTTCGAGGATGGGGTGAGTGTTATGGGGTAGGTGATCAGGGGTTTCGGGTATGTTTGTAGGTGCAGAGAGGGGTAAACGAGTGAATAATTATCATAGATGGTGTTTTTAAGCAGGGTGTATAGAATTGATGAAGTGATCGGTATCGGTTAGAGATAACCGGTATCGGTTATCTATAACCGATATCACATTCTTGTGTAAAATTCCAGAATGTGATAAAAAACACCGGATTTTATTTATTGATTTGTTGTTTGTTGATTTGATGTACGCAGCATAGGTAGGGTTGAGGATGAATGATAGGGTGCCGATTTATCGTCACGGGTAAGCGGATGTAACACCGGTGAGTGGGCATTGATAAACCATGTGGGGTTAAGTGGAATCCGCTATTATTCACAAATCGCACGCAATCATGCTATGTTGCAGGCATTGGTTGAGAGATGGAATCCAGAAAATAATACCTTCTTTCTGCCAACAGGGGAGATGACAGTGACATTAGAAGATGTGTTCCAAATTTTGAGACTCCCAATTATAGGAAGACCAGTGTATGAGGTAGGGCCTAGCGTGGCATGGGGGAGCGATAACAACAGTATTTGGTCCAGCTGCACGAGATTTGACACAACGAGGTTTGACATTCACTTATGGTGTAATGTTTGCAGCACACCCTGAGGCAACAAGGTTGGCAGTGGTATTGATGATAGCGGTGGGGTATTATGCATTACCGAGGGTAGATGGGGGAAGATTTCCAAAATCATTGATGTGTATTATTTGGGAAATGATAGAAAGGAGCGTGACTTTCGCATGGGCACCCGCATATCTGGCGGAGCTATATAGGGGTTTATGGGCCTGCAAGTGAAATCACAGGACTACACTGGATTGTGCATACCTATTACATTGTTGGGCCTATGAGCACATTGTGTGTGTGTGACCAATAGGCCGACCAATCCAGGAGGAGAGACAGGAGTACAGAGGTTGGGATTCAGACGATGGGTCCAGACAGAGCAAGAGGTGAGATCCGAAACCGTGACAGACGACGTCGAGTATTATAGATAGATGTGGGAGATGGTGATGATTGCAGATATTCGTTGGAGGCCTTATGGGAACTATATGGTGATGGAGAACATAGCTGAGGATTTGAGGGGTGTAGAGTGATTAAGGTGGATTCGGGGCACAACAGGCGAGTGAGTAGTATGAGAGGATTCCTCTAGATGCGTGGGGCGACAATTTGGATTTGTTTAGGATATACCCATGGCTTATAGGCCATACATGAGGATTGATGCTGAGGCATCATTCTCACCTCCCCCGAGTGACACCTCGAGAAGGACCGGAAGAAAGCAAGAGCGGATCGCGCAGGGTAATGGATGTGGGAGTGACAAAGGCTTATAGATTATGGTGGGTAATAGAGCTGCGAGGTGCACGTGAGAGGGCCGATCGTCATCCTGACATAGCTGTGATTACAGTAGAGAGAGACCGCCTGCAGGATTTAGTTCACCAGCTTCAAACATAGGTGAATGAGACAACGGGATTGTTAGAGGTTTCGTAGTTACGAGTGGAGAGACTAGAGGCAAGATTCCTCCACACGAGAGGGCGTATTCGTACGTTATAGGAGATGTTGGCGGATCAGTGGGAGGAACCAATAGCAGTGGCACCTTTGAGGATGGAGAGGCCAGGTGAGTGGCGTCGATGATCATGATCACCACCTGGTTCGGGATGAGGCGCAAGGGTCTAAGTGAATTTCATAGGGGTAGAAGAATAAATAAGGATGCTGACCTGCGTGTCGATGATAGAGAAGATGTATTTGTTTAACATCTAAATAAAACTGAATATGTATGTTGATTTGAGTTTACAATAATAATAAGAATGTTTGTGTTTGAATGTTTTGAATTGATAAAAGACCAAGGTGAGTGTTATCAATATAAATATGTGAAATCATGTATATTTTAACAACACATGATAGGTTATGGTAGGGGATGGTCGAGCTAACCTTGGGAGACCCCATGTCTCCTAAGTGCTACCTACATAGCCCATTGCACAAAGTAAGGAGGGGCCTTAGACCGATGTAGTTCTCCCTTAGAACCAAGGAGAGGAGAATTCAAGAAATTTGGTTGTGGTTAGGCAATTTTTTGGTTGGTAAAAAGTTTGATGTTGGTAGGGCAATGTTGTTGGTGTTGGTAAGGTATTGGCAGTGTTGGTGTGCGTATAGGTGAAGCGAGGTTGAGCCTACCCAAGCATAAGGAATCGTGTCCTGATTAAGGTCAACACATAATCCTAGATTCGGGTAAAAGAGGAAAAAAGTGTCCCATAGTTGAAAAGAGCAAAACAAACCACGTATTATCGTAGGATGAGCTTGAATCCCTAGGTACTTTGCATAGGTGAGAAGTCGATAGGTGAAAAGAGTTGTATAATCACAATATATCGGATATACGTCACGTCCCTTGAGTTTTGTTGTTGTAAAGAATGGTGAGGTGAGGTGGAGGTGGATGGGTGTAGAGAACTTGTTATAAGGTGATTATTCTGACGAAAGAGAACCAAACCTGAATAGACAAGTCCATGACTCAAAAGTGCTTTTGAATATTACCTTTTTTTTTCTAGATATAGACTAATCGATGATGGGAAGTCTATATGGGATATGCATTTTGTTGTTCTTGAGGCCTTCATGAAGCTGATCAATGCGAGAAGCTTCTGATAGAGGCTGACTTTGTATAGTTGTCCTTCAAGGGAGCAGTCTATTTATAGTAGTAGATGTGGCTTTTGTGCATAGTTGTCCTTCGAGGGAGTAGTCTATTTATAACTTAGAGGTCTAGATGTCCATTTGGCATGAAGCATCTAGTTTTGCAGGAAGTTTGACTCAAGAATATCCCATAATTGTATTATTGAGAATGTGTTATTTTGATGTTTTTAAGTCATGGACCAGACTAAAAAGGGGAAGGCATCTTTAAGAGGAGGTGATGATCAAACCACGTGAGGTTGATTCTACTTTGAGATGCACGAAACAAAATGTATGAGGGGGTAAATGAGCTCAAGGACGAGCGCAAGGTAGATAAGAAGTGATGTAACACTAAATTCAATAGTAGAATGGTCGGAGATGTAAGGCATTAAGGGGTTCAGGCTCAGGTTTACCATTAAGCAAAGCTAAACGGTAAGTGCCTGATCCGTAAGTGTGAGTGATAATGTAAGGCCCAATCCAATTAGGAGAAAATTTTCCACGTTTGCTCTTTTCTAGTTTGGTCACATGTTGATTCTCTTTGAGGACAAGATCGCCAATCTGAAAGGTACGCTCATGAATTCACTTATCATAAGCACGCTTGATGCGCTTTTGATAGATTTGAAGGTGGTCAAGAGCTGTAAGATGATGCTCGTCAAGAAGCTCTAATTGGGCTAACCGCTCTTGGCGGAAATCATCATTGGTGAGAATATCCTGGAGAGATATTCTTAGGGAGGGGATTTGTATTTCGAGAGGCAAGACAGCCTCGGTACCATATACCAAAGAGAATGGTGTGGCATTAGTGGAGGTACGAATGCTGGTATGATAAGCCCAAAGGGCAAAGGGGATGTGATCATGCCAGTTTTTTCCAGAATCGTTAACAACTTTCATGAGAATTTTGATTAAGGTTTTGTTAGAAGATTCGGCTTGTCCATTTTCTTGTGGATAGTAGGGTGACGAGAAGCTAAGTTTGATACCAAAGTTGTCACAAAGGTCTTGTAACAACTTATTTTTGAAAGATTTTCCATTATCTGTTATCAGGCGATGAGGAACACCAAAACAACAGATAATGTGATGATTGATGAACTCAACGATTTTTTTCTTTTTTGGTTGAAATGAGTGGAACGGCCTCCACCCATTTAGTGTAATATTCGGTTGCCGTGATGATCCAACGGTGATGCTGCGAAGAAGGCGGGTGAATCTCGCCAATAAGGTCTAAACCCCATTGTGAGAAAGGCCAAAGATCTCGTGCGACCTGTAATAGGTGGCTAGGAGTATGTTGAAGGTTGGCATGTTGTTGACACATAACACAATGCTTAAAATATTCTGGCAGTCTTTATTGAGAGTAGGCCAATAATATCCTAGGCAAAGGATCCGTTTGGCCATGGCAAGGCCACTAAAGTGCCCGCCACAAAGTCCGTCGTGGATTTGTTGGGTGGTATGAGCGACTTTATTTATTTGGTTAGACAACGAAGGAGGATACCCTCAAAGCCACATTTATAGAGGAGTCCCCCATGACGACATAACGAGAAATAATTTTAAGAAAATCACGTTTGCCATTACTAGTAAGGTCAGGTGGTAGAACAGAGGTTGTAAGGTAGTCGTGAAATTGGTGATACCAGGTATCCTGCGAATCAACATATACATTATTTACCATACAAACATTCGAACTAAGTAAGATGGGGTAAAGAGTTATTGGACTAAGACAAATATGTTTGAGTCAGTTGGTGAGGCCGGAATTTGCGAGGCCAAGAAAGCCATAGTATCAACAAATTTATTAGTTGAGCGGGGAATGGTTTGGATAAAAAAATGAGTAAATAGGGTCAAAAGTGAATCCACGTAATGTTTGTACTTTTGAAGTTCCTCATTTTTACATTGGTAGATGCCCGAAACTTGATTGACTACGAATTGAGAGTTTCCGAAAATGTTAATAGACTTCACAATTAAGTGTAACGTAACTTGGAGACCCAAAACAAGGGCCTCGTATTCCGCTGTATTATTAGTGTGCAGGGAAATTGATGGAATGAAAGAGGCATAGGTTCAGCATCAAGAGGGATGAGAACAATGCCTGCCCCTCCGCCGCGCTGGCATTTAGATCCATCGAAGAAGAGGGTCATTGGATACGACACCTCACTGAGTGAAAGAGTTACGATGAGTTCGTCAGGGAAAGTAAAATTGGTGAATTATTCCCTGTAAAGGGGCTTCCGCGAGTTGGTCGGTGATAGTTTGTCCCTTGACTTGATTTCTGGTGTACAAACTCAAGATCGAGTTCGGCGAGGAGGATAAGCCATCGGGCGATGTGTTGGTTTAGATGAGGTTTGGTGTACATATAATGGATGGGGTCAGCGTTGGTGATGACGAAAATTTTGTGATTCAGGAGGTAATGTAAGAGTTTGGTGGCCACGAATGATAAGGCTAGGCACAACTTTTTGACATGTGTATACCTAGTCTCGTGATCCGCAAAAGTATGGCTTATAAAATAAATGGATTGTTCTCGATGCTTAGAGTCACGATGTGCGAGCATGGCTCCTACATCATGGTCGGTGGCAGAAAGGTAAAGGTAGAAAGGGTGATCATCCTGAGGTGGGACAAGCACGGGTGGCTGCAAGAGATAGGCTTTAAGAGCCTCAAAGGCTTGGTGGCATTCCTCGCTCCATTGAAAGACAATGTATTTTTAAGGAGATGATGGAAAGGTTGACATCGGTCCAAGAGTTGTGAAATGAAACGCCGGATAGATTGGAGTTTTCCCTGTAAACTATGCAATTGTTTGAGGTTAGTGGGTGGGGGCATTTCTAGGATTGCTTGGACTTTAGCTGGGTCGACCTCAATGCCACGCAAAGAGACGATAAAACCAAGGAGTTTTCCGAAAGGACACCAAAGACACATTTCTTTGGTTGAAGATGAACACAATATTGTAACAGGTGATCGAAAATAATGGTTAAAACATCGAGATGTTCACTGCGATGTTTAGATTTGCCAAGAAGATCATCGACATAATCCTCAAGGATAGTGTGCATAATGTCATGAAAAATGTAAGTCGATAGGTCGCACGATTCTTAAGGCGAAATGGCATGACACGATAGCGAGAAGGTTCCCAAGGAGTAATGAAGGCGGTTTTATGTTGATCGGTCGGGATACCAAAATTTGATTGTAGCCCGAGAAGCCATCCATGAGAGAAAGCATCTCATGTCCTGCAGTGAGATCAACAAGTTGATCAATACTAGGTAGGGGAAGTCATCCTTAGGGAAAGCGAGGTTAAGGTCCCGAAATCCGTACATATCAAAGTTCCCCGTCGCTTTAGTGACAGTGCGACATTAGAAATCCATTGAGGATAGCCAATAGGTAAGATGAAAGAAACAAAAAGGAGGCATTGAAGTTCTTCTTTCACCAAGAGGGCAATGCGTGGATGCATTTTTCGGTTTTATTTAATTGGTTTGGAGTCGGGTTTGAGAGTAATGTTATGGATGGAAAGCAATGTCGGGGTTGATTCCTGGCATGTCAGTGTAGGACCAAGTGAAAGCTTGGTTGTGGGCACGGAGGAAGGTAGTGAAGGCAGTTTGTTCTGATGCATTAAGATATTGTCCGATCTTCACAATGTGAGGATCATCCTCTATGTGGATGTTGATTTCTATAGTTGATTCATTCAACATGGTTTGAGTTTTAGATGGTAAGGCATGCTGAATATAAGATTCATCCGCGCCAGGGTAAGTGAGGATGGAGTCGTCATCCTGGCACTCAACAACATTAGATGAAGGTGAGTCTTCTTCGATCATGTCTGGATATAGAAGGGGAAGAGAAGATGGGTCCTCATTATCGCGTTGATAAGTGAGAGGACCCAAGAAGATAGCATTTACGAAAAAAAAAAGTTAGGAGGGATAAATTCCGGGTCTATCGACTCTGTGGGTGAAGATGGCAAAATAGGTGATGATGGTTCAGAAGAGGTAATGTCATTGTCTTCCCAGATACAACTGACATGAGGTTTCTTTGGTGTAAGTGTTTTAGAAAATCCAAGACCACTACGATCTTTGTGTTTGTGTGTAGTCATGGGAATGATTGTATGTCGGCCTTGTTCATAAAGACCAAAACCAAAACCTTTCCAAGCATAGCGAGTCAAGAAGGTGAGGGAAAACGACGATTTGTTAGATATTGAAAATCATATTGGAAGGGAACCACACCAAGGGGAGGTTCAGGGGTAACGGAGGGTGCGTCGACACCCCCATACGTTAGGTTGGTGTGGCAATTAGGTGGTCCGTAGGAGATCACCTCCCCCACACGACGGTCGTAGATAGGATGCGCATGTAACTGTCTATACTCCTGTGGGGTATGGAAAGTGCTAATGTTATATAGGTGATACTCCCCTAGCGTAAGGTGTTGAAAAACATCTACCAAGGGATCTGAAGTTGGGATGTTGTCTGCGGGGAAAGAAGTGGTATTCGCGGCAGTGGAGTCATTGGTCAAAGGTGCGAGTGTGGTTAAGGTGGATGGTGGGGGCATAGTTGAAGTAGATGGTTGGGCTGGATCAATGGGTGCCTTGACTGGTACAAGCACATCATTAGGGTGGTATAACATGTTGCAGGTTTTGAAGGGGGAAGCGTCAGCTTTGACGGTGTATGACTTCCCCTCATACTCGAATTTGATGCATCTATGTAAGGTAGAGGGAACACATCCCATAGCCCGGATCCAAGGGCGACCTAGCAACATGTTGTATTGGAACTCTCCCTCAAGGACGTAGAAGAGTTCGGGTAAGGTACGTGGCCCTACATGAATGTTAAGGATCACGGTGCCTAAGGTAGAAGTAATAGCATCATTGAATGAACGTAACATGGTGGGGTTGGCACACATGCAGCTAGAAGGGATATTCATTTGTTGGAAGGCTTTGGAAGAGATGATGTTTAGGCTAGCGCCCCGTCAATCATAACATGACATACTCGGATGTCCCAGGACATAAGCCGAGATGAAAAGAGTGGGATCAGGTTCTTCTGCACCAAAGATGACAATTTCATCTTCAGAGAAACTGACAGCAGCGGCTTGCTGTACAGGGACCGAAGTGGTTGTGGAGGTAGGTTGTTTGGTGAGAGAAGCGACGTGGTTGGGTGTTAAAATGGAAGTGACGGGAAAGGTTTCGTTAGGTAGGACCTCTATCCCTTGAAGGATCTCAATTAAAGCTTGTCGATGCGATTCAGATGTTTGAATGAGATCATAGAGTGTCATTTTGATAGGAGATTGGTGAAGTTGTTTGATCATGGTGCGGTGGGAAACTCCATCAGAGATGGGATAGGCAGGTCCACGAATGACCACTTTTGGTGGTGGTGCGATCGGGATGGCAGAAGGAGAAAGAGAGGCCGCAGGTATGCGTTCTTTAGCTTTTCCATTGTTTTTCTGACCTCGAGTAGCAATGTTAATCATGTTGATCTCATGGATACGAGAGGAGGAAGATGGCAGGGATAAGTCATTATTTTCGAGAGGCGGGGTTGCAATGATGATAGATTTTGGTGAGGCGGGGATAGGTGGTATAGGAGAAGGAATCGAAGCTAGGGGCTTCTCTCTCCATAAATTGTCTTTCTTAGGTTGTCTATCCGAGATAGGTGACTGGCGAAGGATGGCTTTCAAAGCTTTGCATCCTTCTACATCGTGTCCTAGTGTGCGATGGTAAGCACAGATTTTAGACTCATCATAACCTATAGGTCGAGGTTTAGATGGATCATAGAGTCTGAGTGGGGGTAGGGAAATGGTTGCATTCTCCACCAACATATCAAGGATCTTGGCGTAAGATCCTTTGAGCGGGTCAAAGTCAGAGGAAGATGAGGCTATTGATTGGGTGGGTTTTGGTAATGGTTGGGTATGGTTGGTTCGTACGGGTGGTGGTTTAGACAAGGGGTTTTGATAATTGGATTTAACTAAACGTGGCTTCTTTGGCGTAGAAGTCATGTTTAGCTGGTTAGATGATGAGGCCACAGATGACGTGGTGGTAGGAAACAACCACGGGGAAAGAGGAGTGACAGAAAAAAAATCTTTTGATGATGGAGTTTGTTTAGGGTTGGTAGGTGGATAGGAGACTTGGGGTGATGGTGTTGGTACACCCGTGGATCTCTCTATGGGTGTAGAAGGTGTAGGTTTTTTTAAGAAAACGTAGGAGGTAAGATTTATTGAGACAAGGTGGAGGGGTGAGGTCCCAATATAGAAGGTAGGTGTGACGGAAAGGGTTTTAGTTGTGATAGAGGCATAGATTGGCCTTGAGGAGATTGGGTCTGTCTCCTAGGTGGATGGATGGCTTTGTTTTTGGATAAATCTAACCGTTTAGGTGGGTGTGTTAGGCCGGGTATTGGTGAAGTCCCAAGCATAGGGGAAGGTTTATTAGGTTAATAGAGGTGGATGAGGTATTCGGTAGAGATGAGGGGGTGAAGATGAGGACATAGGCCTTTTGAGATTTTGTAAACACCTCGGGTATATGGTAGAGGTATCTGATTTAGTCATCTGCATTTGAGTAGAGCATGGTGTACTCAAATTCTCCCATAAGATTAAATCTATCTTACGGGGATAACAGTCTTCACATGTGAACATGAACTTTGATATGGAAGAGAGGTGGGTTGTGATTCCGGTCCACTGTGGGTGTGATACAGAGGGGTAAATGAGGCGTTGTATCAATGGGTGCTAAGAGGTCAACCGGTCACTGGAAAGATTTAGGTGATGAAGAACTAATAGGTAGGAGGGCATGTTCGAGGGGATCCGTCATGATTAAGGAGTTTGGTGATGTAGGCTCAAGGGGTTTCTCCTCTAAGGGTGACAGAAAAAGTGGCAAGCCTTCTTCTGTTGCAGCAAGAGTGGTGGAAGGAGATGTTTGGGAAATAGATAAGTTAGATAACATCCACTCACAATCTTGCAGGGATGTGGTGTAAGAAGGTTCATTTGTGAGAAGAGAAATGCAGGGGTTAATTCCTTTATAGGTAGAGGAATAGCGGGACTGTCCTCTTGTCCTGATGGAGGAGAAGGGGGTGAAAATTCTGAGTTGGCGAAGAAGCGTGATTCAGAATTTCCTCAATGGAAGCCCTGGGTTGGGAGTTGAAAATCGCATGGATCTCATGCACACTCTTCTCCTCGGCTGAGGTGTCTTGATTTGTGTTATTATTAGATGCATGGTTTGGAAATGGTTTGTTGAAGATTTTTAAATTTCGATTAGCGGGGCATTAGGATTATCAAGAGTTATATCCCCTGCATCAACCATTTCCTGCACTATGTTTTTCAACATCTTGCAGTTTTCGTGACTGTGTCCCTTCACGCGATGGAAGTTACAGAAGTCATTTTCTTTATACCAAGAAGGTATGGCATGGGTGGAATCAAACCCGAAGTGAGGTTTAATAGGAGGCAAGGTGATAACTCCTGCTTTAAGCAATTTGTCTAAGATCACACCATAAGTTTCTCCCAAGGGAGTGTAGTTGATGGGCTCGGCTTTATACTTATAGGTGGCTTTTGGCGGGGTATTAGATGGTGCTTGGGATTTGACCATCACCGCGTGTACTGCACTCTTTGATTTCGAAGCAGCGGATGCGTGAGAGTTGGTGGTGTTGGGTTTGGTGGTAGAGTCTTGAGTCTAGAAATTTGAGCTTTTGTTGCATAACCTCAATTTCTCCTCCTCTAAGGCTCGAATCTCTAGTTTCGAGCCATAGTAAAGGCCTCATCAAAGGTGCGGAAAGTTTGAATTTGAAGGGTGGGGGAAATGTGTTTAGCACAGGCCCGTGTAAAGAGTTCGATGAGCTCGGCCTGAGGTAAGGCGTAAGTAAGTTGGTTGATGAGGCCCCGCCATCATCCAACGAAATCTGTGATAGACTCATCTTCAAATTGTCGGATGGCATAGAGGTCGGTAATGGATACTTTCTTGGCAATATTGATGGAGAAGTGATCCAAGAAAGATTGGGCTAACTGGTTAAAGGAGAAGATTGAATGCTGGGTTAAAGCACTATACCACTCCAAGGCAGGTCCTGATAAGGACATGGGAAAGGTACGGAGTAGTAAGGCATCGTCATGAGCAATCAGATAGCAGGCATGTCTAAATGATCGCAAGTGTTGTTGAGGGTCCTCCTTACTATTAAAGCAAGTAAATTTTGGTAATTCCCATTGAGGAGGATATGTATGAAGGGGGACAGAAGGATGAATAGGCTCCCAACAAACTTTCTCGTATGTCAGGGGGCACTACGACTTCTTGAAGCAAGCCTCAAGATTTTGCATCTTGTCCATCATCTGTTTGATTAAGTCATTGGTGGGGTTAGATGATGATGTTGTCATTGTAAACAGAGGAGGATTGGTCCAAGAGCCGCTACTAGATAGTGGTGGGATTGAATGTTGATAAGATAATGGTAATGAATGTGTTGGGGCAGCCGAATAAGGGTGTCCTATATAAGAGGTTGAGGCCACCGGATGAATTTGTGGAAATGAAAAGGTGGGCGGAACTTGTGAGGGAAAGCTCGTGTGTATAGGTGGCAGAGAGCAAGTTATGAAAGAGGCAACCTGTGAGAGAGATGAGGTAGGGGCAGTGGATGGTAGTGATATGTGGGGTCCCAGATTAACCAGAGGAAAACCAAGTGGTGCAGTATGAACCACCGAAGCTACTGAGCTGGGAGACGGGGCTAAGGATGAAGACGGTGAGGTGGAGTTATTAGGTGGGGAAGGGGCTAAGTGAGCGGCGATACTAACAGGCATACCAACGAGGAGCTGACCGTCGAGTGCACGAGAAGGGGTATGAGACAAATAATATTGTACGGCGCTAGGATTAGCATCCAAAAATTTGGCAAATTCCTTATCTCCTACAGGGATCTTGGGAAAATTGCTGGTATCCGTAGGATTCTCCATAGGATGCGAAGGGGGTGACTCAGGCAAAGGCACGGAACATGCATGGGAAACCATGGTTGTAGCTTGTTTCCAGGTGATAATAACCATGGAAAATAGGACACAATAGGGATTTAATCAATCGGAATGAAAACAGCAACAAAATGTTGGAATTGATAGGTTGCTGGTTTGTCAAGAACTGTTAAACACAGTAACCGATATCGGTCAGATAACCGATGTCGGTCAGAATGTAGCCGGCGTCGGTCAGTTAACCAATGTCGGTAGTATGGGACCGGTGTCGGTCACTGTGAAGGAAAATAGAGGATGTAAGAAGCTGCTGGTTTGGGGATAACAATGCTTGATATACCTACCAAACTGTCTTGAAGTGATTACTGAAATAGTGTATGACAGAAAAACAGAACTAAAAACAAGCAAGATGCACAAGAAAATTAACAAACTAACCCTAGGATTAGTTTTAATCACTTTGGGCTTATTCCTTAGATGTCAGATGATGTCAATCCTAAACAAGAGACCTAAGGGAGATGTCAAGTTTGTTTTGGCTCATAAGGTTACCTCAATCGGGTGGAGGAATACCGCGGAAAAGGGGGGATGTTTGAGTTGTTGTGTTAATTATGAAGTGATTTGGTATGTGTTGTGTAGTGAGAGTAAGATTAATTTCTCATCAATACCATGGATATCACCCCCACGTGTATGACCTGTTACTTAATCTATGTTCACTAGAATAAAAAAAAGCAAGCAAGAATGTGATGCACGTGTTTTAAACCCAAATCGAAAATGATATTCGATGAAGCAAAGAAGATGACTTTCACTAGTTCAAAGATTCCAAAGAAAAACAAATTCTTTTACCAAAATGAAAACATATGTTGTGAATATTTAGAAGAAAGAAACAACAAGTATGCTCCCTATATGAAAGCAAGCAAGAAAGAAAGAAACCCGAAATGGGTCCCCACTGGCGTGCCAAAATGTTTCGCATGAGAATGTTTCTATTCGGAATAGACATGCTTCTATCCTTTCATTCTCTTGAGAAAGCAGATAAGGGTTAGGGCTAGGAGGAATACCCGTTGAAATGTTGGGAAGATGTGTGCGCGTCAGTAGAGAGATCAGATCGATTGTGAAGAACTCCTTTTTGTCTGGGAAGGAATACCTGTAAATAAGAATGCAAGACCACCGATTTTAGTTAGACAATAAATGAGGGAACTGCGCTTGGGCCTAGGAAATATTAGACTTCCTTTTGAAGGTGGTCGGAGTTCCTTTTAATAAAAATTAGTGCAAATGATAATAAAGAAGCTATTGTGAAATCATGATTTAGGTACCTTGTTACAAAGCAATAGAGAGTAAACTACCAATAATAAAATGTCATGTTGTTTGTTTTGGTCACCGGTGGTTGTTGATACGTTTAGCTCGAAAGTTACTGAGGATAAACTAGACTAGATCCGAGGTTGTTAGGAGACAAATAGGTGAGAGGAAGGTTTTGGGTATAAGTCACAGTGACCGATATCGGTCACTGGATAACCAACCGTGGTTAGAGAACTGCTACTCGGTAGGGGATAACCGACACCGGTAGGGTCAGTAATCTAGGTGCCTCGGTAGAGAGGTTGGTTGTAGGGTAGTTGTGGGTTTTTTTAGACTGGTGGATGGTTGAGGGGAATAGTGAGATAACGGGGAAGACTCGAGAGAGTGATAAAACTGTCTTCTCGAGCGTAATACAAGGATGTATGGATGAAGGTTAAGTGCGGTGTCTTTGGTGGTGGTAGATCTAAGAATGACCTTATAATTACTATCAATCAAAAAGTTCAAGAAATGGTGTTTAGAAACATACAAGACACTACTTACTCATTCTTGATGAAGATTCAGGTCCAAGGAATGTGGTGGTGACAGTAAGGCTTAGTTGGGATGATCCGGTATTGGAAAGTGAGCTGATGAAGCTATCCTCAGTCTTTTCCAATGCTTGAATAAGGGTGACAGCGATCCAGTGGCTCAGTTGCAGTCTTCGGCTCGATGCTCTTCTCTGCAACCTCTTCTCTTTTCTTCACTTGTCTCTGTCTTGCAAATGAATTCCGGATCCTGGTGTTTTGGTTGGGGGAGGTCATTTACAGGGAACCGATGGCGGTTACGTAACCGACGGCGGTCGAGTAGGAACCGATGTCGGTTAGGTCAAAGTTGGCTATTTTTAGTAAAATAGCCAACCTTCCCTCCTTTTCTCCCGAGGGATCAGTTGTGGGCTTGGTCAAGTCATTATTAGATTTGTTTTGATGCGGGTGAGGGGTGATGAGTCATGGGTGTGGGTTTAGACCAAGTTATAGGTCTTAATTAAGTTATTTTAGGGTTAGGGCTAGGCCATGGTGAGGTGGCGAGGTGAGGTGGCAGGGTTGGAGATGTGGATTTATTAATTATAAGGTAATTAATAAATCATTAGGTGTGTAAGGCTCAGGTGGTGAGGTAGGGTTAGGTTGTGGGATGAGATACGTTATACGGGCGTTGCAAGACCCAAATTTGGTGTCTACAGTAGGTGCCAGTAATTGATGCAACAAAAATAACTAATTATTTCTATCACATTCAACATAAGTTGAGTATAGAATTGCAACGAAAGCTGCAAAAGAGGATCTATGGATAAAGAGGTTGTTCGATGAGATAAAGATGAAGGATCCATGCAATGTTCCTTTGTTACGTGACAACCAAAACACCAAAGCTCTTACACATAATATAGTATAGCATCAAATGAAAAAGAAAATTGAGATACATATACACTTCCTCCGTGAGAAGGTGCTAAGTGATGAGATAAATCTCAAATTCGCTTTGAATGAAGAGCGGAGTTGTTGATATTTTAATAAAACCCTGAGTGCTACAAAGTTTTGTCACTTTCATGAAAATCTTGGATTTTCAGATTTTCCTTTGAGGAGTGTGCATGAAAATTTCACATCCTAATGTAACTTGGTTTTAAAAAAGAAAAAAGAAAAAGAAAAAAGAGACCTTCGGGCATGTATACCTCCTAGAATTATTTTTTAGAAAGAAGTGTAGAAAGATTTGAAAGGCATTCTTTAGTAAACTCTTTAGTTCTATTGAGTGTACTAGTATACATCTAGCACAAGTATATTATTAAGGATTTCCTTGGTTTATAAAAGTCTCCTATATCCTTAGGTTCAATAACCTTTTATGAGAACTTGTGAGAATATGCAAAACTCACAAATCATAGTTAGCCACCGATCATAGGATGATCTTTGGGATTCTAAATCTTTTGTACGAAAAGGTAACTTGAGTATGATGAAGGTGTTATAATTCCTTCACTTGATATGCTAGCCTAACACCTTTATGGTTTAAGGATTGTAAATCATGTATTGTACCATGGGAAGGTAATCTATTAGCATATGTTATCCCACTTAACATTAAGGGGGAGTGTTGGAACATAATGCTTAAGTGGTCTAGCCAACCCTTAATGTATATGGGTCCATAACTAATATATATAGGTCAATATTTAATAATATGAAATATTTATATTTCTATTATTAAATATGCTAACCTAGGTATATACTTTTAGTTAAATATTTAATATCATGAAATAATTATATTTTTAATATTAAATATTATAAACCTAGGTATATGTGTCAACCAATAAGGTTGAAAAGGTGTATCGGGAGACATACCCATTCACCTAATATAAAAATACTTATAGGTCCTCATTTGATATGTTCGAATGAAATATCAAAGGTGAATATTATTTTACCCTTGTGATTAGGGTTGAAAGGAGGAGGTGAAAGTTACTGGATGTAAGTTTGGTTCTTGGAAAGTAAAAGGTTATTTCACAGTGGTTTTTACCCTATTTGGGGTTTTCCACTATAAACATTGTGTCATTGTGTTCTTAATTTTTTATGTATTACTTGATTAATATGTTATGTAATTTTATTTATTACATTACATAATATTTAACATTTAATTATTGATGGTTTATGTTAATATTTAAATGCATTGGTTGATTAAATTCGTAGTAATTTGGATCCTCTAAATTATAACAAATTACTCCACTAGTTATTTGGAAAACTTGCATCCCCATTCTAGCTTTGAAGGTTCTACTTACTTGGTTTCATACACTTTAGTTATCTCATTGGAACATTCCCTTGGTGGTAATTCCTCACGCACTCATGTGCTTTCTTCTTCTCTCCTTTGCATTCCTTCATTTATTTTCCTTTTTCTCTTTGTTTCACTCTCCCTCGTACACACTTCTTGCACACTCATCCTTTTTAGCAAGCAATTCATACACCCTATTTGTGAGCCCTAGAATTTCTTCCCAAAATTAGCTAATTCATTGACTTCCTTGCATGCCCTTTCCTTACATTCGCACATTATTTTGTGATAATTATGCCTCTCCCATGATTTTCTTTGGAAATGGTTTATCCCATTCCTCCTACATGTGTTATTTTTGTGCATGCCCTTCCCTCTGTTTTCCTTTCGCAACTCATTCTTCCACTCACATGCCTTTTCACCTTATTTTATACCCTCTTGTGCCACATCATATGTGTCGGAAGTTGAGTACATGCTAAAAACAACCAATCAAAGTGCGTAAACTAGGTGTCGAATCCTAAAGATAAATAATTAAGCGATATGTGGCGAAATGACAAAACAATTGTAGAGTTGGCTGGTTCTCTCGGTCAATTAATGCGCCCACGTGTCATTACATGTCGAGATGACTTGTAGGTTTCTAAACTCCATTAAAAAATTTGTAGAGATTTGACACATGTATGCCTGAGTCTCATTCAAAAGCTGCTAACGTGGGATACATTACTACATATTCAAATCCAAATTTCAATGGGATTTGGTAGGTGAAAAAAGGGAAAATGTCTTTCATGCCATTAATAAGAATATTTGATTGCTCTAACAACCTGATTTGACATGGATATCACCTCTTTCCTTCTCCAACATGTCAAAATTACATGACGAAGTGCATTAGATAGATTTGTAGGAATTCAATGCTTATTGATGGTTATGTTTCAAATTCTATTTTTCCCTCCTCTCCTCTTTTTCCTTCATCTATAAATGTAAGAGCGTAGCTCATTGTTAATGTTGGACATTTTAGATCCTCTACTATTTGCTAAGGAATTCATATCTTTCTAGTTAGAGTTGCAAACCTCTGGATCTAGTTCTTGTATATGGGTATTGACCTCGAGATGTCATTGTAGTTGATTGTGCATTTCCGGAAGTAATAAAATCATTGTTTTATGGCTATTCTCTACCTTAACCTTTTCTTATTCTTCCTTCTTTCCTTTATTCTACATTTTGTATTATATATGTCATTTTAAGTCCCTTACAACTCCATTTCTTGTTGTGTTTTGTTCCATGATACACATGTCTATCCTCCCTTAGCACCTTTTCCCTTTGTTTTCAATCGAACGAGTAGTTTTCATCCGTCTTTTCTAGTGCTATCTCCTTCATTAATATAGCTTTCCATTTTCATGTTATCTTTTTATCCTGGTCCTTTAACATTGTTAGCTTAGTGGTTTCCCTTCCAACATTATGAGTAGTAGTAGAAGTAAAAATAGACAGAGGAAGCGGCCTTGTCCATAATTTTATCTAAAGCGCACATGGTCCCACACTTAGAGACAGGCCCCATTGTTGACTCAACAACTCGGCTATTCTAGATATGAGACATGGGTGTAAGTTTGAGCAACCAACAAAGACGAAAGAGATAATAAAAGGAAACAAAGACACACACACACAAAATAAAAGCAAAAATAAAGATTATGTACAAGACTATATTTGAAGCTATACAAAAGGGACTCAGTTATCCATCAAGAATTAAATAATTTAAGGTATTTCCCACTATATGGTAATGAAAAAGTTCCATCCATATATTCCAAGTAATATGAATTCTCTCCAACAAAGTACAAAATCTTAAAAGTACTAAGCTAAAGTGATTCAAACTTACTATGACTCCCATGAGGTTTTCTCCTTTTATCCCAAAGTAGGACATAATCTCGACTTGAAATTCATGGGACTTGGTATTTTTATTAAATAACTACTTCACCCTTTGCTGATGGGCCAAGATACGATCAAAAACTTGAATCCTTTCTTCATTCAACTTCTCCAAATACATGATCCTCTTCTCCATGCTATCCTTAAACTACTCATCCTTAATTTCATTGGCCAAGTGCAAGGCTGGTAACTTTAGTATAACTATAAGTTGAGCATCCATTCCATAAACCCAAATTAAATGGAGACATTCCAATGTCCCTTTTTGGGGTTATCCGATCAGTCCAAAGACCATCATATAATTTCTTGTTCCAATTTTTTTGTGGTTCATCAACCACTTTCTTGATTATGGTCACCATATTCTTGTTGGTTGATTCAAATTTCCCATTTCCAATAGGATAGTAATATAAGGAATGAGTAAGGGAAATTCCATAATTTGTTACGATCTTGTTAGTGAATCTAAATCGAACAAAAATAGTTTTCTTGTTGAAATTACAGAAAACCTCATAAGTGGTTTTCTTGATTGGAATGGCCTCCATCCACTTAGCGAAGTATTTTGTGGAATTCAAAACATGATTATATTTGCACTAGAATGAGTATTAAGAGTTCCAATGAAGTATAACCCCATTTTTGATACTATTCCTCAATCACAAAGGGCTTCAAAGTGGAAGAGTGGCCAACTTAGGTGTCCAAACAAGGTTTGAAAAGCTTCACACTTTTAGATCCATTTAGTTTCATTCTTGAACAAAGTTGGATAGTAGTATCCTCCCCAAAAATCTTGTGAGATGTTACTAAATTAGAAAAATTCCCACCATCATCTTGATCATGGTAATCCCTTAACAATATTTTCGATGTTCTTTATCCACATATCGTAAAAAATAACCAGCAATACCAGTATTGAAAAAATAATTATCCCAAAGGACATACTTTGAAGCTCGAGTTTTATGCCTCACTTTTCTTTAGCACTAAGATGTATATGAAATTCACCATATGTGAGGAAATGGAAAATGTTTGAGTACCACTCATGCATAGAAATCAAGAAGAATATAGTAGGCATTTCATCAATCTCTTTGTCGTTTTAATTCCCTTTTGAACTCTTTGTAATCGGATGACACATACCTTGACCTCATACTATCTTAGTTAGCTTGGCATCTAGATCATACTCTTATACCTTCGCAACCCAATTCCCTCTCTTGGATCAAAATCTTGTTAGGTTAAAAGAGACTTGACAATAATATGATGAATAAAACCAATGGAAGCGGGAATATAGAATATATAACTAAAATTGTTGTACTTCCTTAACCAAAACAAATGAATGATTTTCAAGTTGAGGATATTTCATTTCATGAAATTTCAAAATATAACTCATAAAGGATATTGGTACTTCACACCATGAATATTATTTTGAACCAAGATGGAAGACAAGGTGTGTTCTGATGAATAAAAATAGATGATAAAATCCTTATCAAAGTTAGGAAAAACTAGAACTACTTTTGTTCTTACAATAACTTTATTTATTTCTTCAAAATTATTCTTCCCTTCGCACTCTAGTGAAAATATTTTTTTCTCTTTCATCATTTCCATTATGATTCGATTTTATTCAAAAACATTTGGAATGAATATCTTGAGGAAGTTGATTTTACAAACAAAGAGTGAACAAATTTATTTCTTGTAGGAGATAAAATTTATGAATATATTGAACTTGTTACCACTCTATCTTGATTCCATGCTTCGAGATAATATGTACAAGCAATTTCCCTTTAGTCGTACCAATTTTTTTTTAAGGCTTAAGTGAAACACTATGATATTTGCACCATTGGAGAACCAAATTAAAGTTTTGAAAATGGTCTTCCTATTATTTGAAAAGATAGTGATATCATCCAAGTAGACTATAATGCATTTATTATTTAAATATTTGAAAGCTAAATACATAGTACTTTAAAAAGTTGCACTTGCATTCATCAATCTGAAGGCATCCTACGATAAGAAAAATTTCCACATGGAGTTGTAACTTGAGTCTTGTGCTGATCCTGCACATCTACTTTCATATGATTATATTGTGAAAATCCTTCAAACATGAATAGAATGTAAAAAATAGTCATATCTTATAGGATTTTATCCATCATGGGAAGAGGATAATTATCCTTCAAAGAATCCTTATTTAGGTTATGGAAGTCAAAATAGATATTTATCTCTATGTTATTCTTTTGTACATGTACTATATTGGTAATCGAAGTTGATTGATGAATAGAAAAAATAATTTTTACACATAACAACTTCTGATTTTCTTGATAAATAGTACCTACAATTTTAGGATTTTTTTGTCCTTACCGGAAAGGTTGTATTCCTTATTTTGAAGGAATATAGTAATGCATCTCTCTTGGTTTAAAATTATTCAAATCCCCATATGAGTAAGCAAGCACATAAATGCAATTCTTCAATAATTCAACTAGTTTTCTCCTTTCTTTGGTAAAACAACACTTTCTGATATTTACAAACTTAGGCTCATCTTCACTTCCTAAGTTAACTTTCTCATACTCATAAGATTGATTTGTATATTGTGACATATTTCCTTTTATGTATCTATCATGATTTTCAAATAAATCTTCTAAACTCACAAGACATCTAGGTATCTTATTAATTTTTAACATCTGATTCATTTGATTCAACTTCTTTTTCATATGTGGAGGTAGTTGATTCATGATAACAAGATTCACTTCCTAAAAATAAAATTGGATAAATTTATCATTCAATTTAAAAAATTATATGTTTATCATCATTGAACACTAGAGAATTATCCACATTGTTTAGAACATTGGGCTTGAATATCATCTCAATAGTAAACTTATCTTGATTGAAGTCTAGACGGGGAATGAGTAAAGAAACAAGAAAAATAAGGCATATTTTCTAGAATTGTTATCTCTTGTTACAACATAAATTGAGAAAGAATCAAGGAACTTGATTGAATCCCATAACTTGTTCGATAATGCTTTAACCTTCTATTCTTTACTTGAAATGAACCCCGAACCTGATTGACTATGATCTCTTCATCTCCTTGTGGTGAAGGTTCTTGAATGCCATCTCTTTTTTTTACTAGGCCAAGAAGAAGAGCCTCATACTCGACATTATTTTTGGTATTGGAAAATTGAAATTTATATGAGGATGGGTAAATTTCAGTGGTAGGTGATGCAAGGACTACTCCTACTTTGGAACCTAGTGTAGAATAGCTTCCATCAAACTCAAGTATTCACACATCATTTGGGTCATCTTGAATCACCTTAGGAAAATTTAGCTCCAATATTGACATTACCATATAATTCACATGTCTAATATCTTCATACAAAATATGTTCTTTAGGATCATCCGTTTTCTAGAAAATATATTTGGCTTATCTCCTAGGTAACATTTTTTCATCTCTCCTTTAACTAGTTTTAGTGCATGAGACCAGTCCATTTGAATTTCACCTCCTACATCTTTACAAAAAAAATTCTTAAGAGAATCCCATAAGAAAGAGGTATATCAACAACAAGGATGGTAGATTTGACTCATTTTTTAGGAAAAGCAGAAAAAACAACTTGAGCATCTTTAATTGTTCCAAAAAAAGGTACCTCCTTGGTATCCATTCAATAGTAGGTGCCAAATTTTCAAGTTAATTGGAGATCTAGTTCATCGGTAACTTTTGTGGGAAGTACATTATCTAATGCTCCATAATTAATCAAAAAAATTCTTAGCTTATGCTTGGCTATTAACATAGTTACATAAAAGTTTCATTTTTTTAGATGTAGAGAGTACTAAGCCATTAGATTTTGTGGAGAGGGATATTTATGAGTAAGAAAAAGTACTTTGGAAGAAGAATTGTTTTGGATAGGCTTGACATTCACAAATTTTACTACTTGAGAAAGGATTCTAGATGTGTTTGATAAAATTTAGCGTTTGAGATCTGGATCTTAGTTTTCTTTATATGATCTATTATATTAAAAGACCTTAAAGAGGAAGGAGTTTGCTAGCTTGACATAAAAGGAGTTTCGAGTTTATAAGCTGTAGGAGTCGAAGTTGTTTTGGATGTAGGTGTAGAATTTGTTGTTGCTTTTAGTATGTATGATTAATAGGAAGGTGTATTAGAAGGTGAAGTATTACTTACTCTTTTTGTAGGAAAAGGAATAGGTGATCTTATCTTTACAAGAAGCCCGGGATAACAACGGTGCTTCCTTAAAATTCTCTTTGTTATACAATTGCACTATTTATTTCTTCTTGCTAAGTTTTTCTCTTTTCATGATAACATAGGAATCATTATTCATCTCTTCAAAAAATTCATCATAATCTTCCTCATCGTATTCATATACAACATATTTGATATGAAATTCTTGAGACTCTTCATTAAATTATTCAAATTCTTCAAAATTTTCAAATTCTTCTACTTCTTCAATCACAATCTCATTCTCTACTTCTTTTAATTCACATGTTGCATTGATTGAGACCTTCACAGGAGGAGCTTAGATGGAAAATTTGGGTTGAATAGTGGGTAAATGATTCCTTGGATGAAAATTATTTCAAGGAATATCTTTATATGGAGCATTATGAGAAAGTTTATTTTTAATGGAAATTAGATCGTTAGCCAACTTTTGAACTAATTGATCAGAATTTGATGGTTATGAAGTGGAAGCCTTGGACTTAGTTGGTTCTTTCTTAATCTTACCCAAAATTATCAGATCATCCTTAACACTTATGGCCAAATATTGATCTAGTTCTAAATTTTCCAATCGTGATCTTCTCAATGTAAATATTACCTCGGGAGTTGATCATTGATGAAATATCATTTCATATTTTTAGGAAGTGAGTGGGATTTTTAAACCAATCTATTAAATTTTCTACAAACTCCCACATTAGCTTATAAGGCTCCTTAATTTGAGAAAGTTGGCCAAAAGAACATGTGAATCTTCTATTAGTTTAAAAGCTGGATTCAAATTTAGTTTTCATTGTGTCCCCTGTTGGTGATACTATGAGGTGGAAGATGGTAAAACCATTCAAAGCAACATTATCTTGCAATATTTCAATAAACAATTTGGTGATACATTTCATGTGCCGTGTCAAGGACCCCACATGAAACAAAAAAATTTGTGAGGTGCTCATCTAGATGAAATTTTACATCACCTCAAAATTTTAGGAATTTCTTCGAATTATTTTGTTAAGTCATTGAGAGGTTTAGAAAGATCCAAAGGTCCAATATTCTATCCTTAGGGTACATGTATAACCATTATAGGAAATGTAATTTTGTAGAAGAAGAGAAACACCCATTGGAATAAAATATTAAGTAGTATTACTTGTTTGTGGAGATGAACCAAGTATCCTATTTGTTGGAGGTGTGCTTGTTGATCTCTTGCATCTGCCCTTCTTTTAGGATATAATTGAAAAGCATGTTGTTGCTGTAAATAAAATGAAGGATATTCAATACCAGGATTTTAGACTTCACATGTATCTTTACTCATACAGTGTGACAAAATAGTTGGTTTAGTGTGGGGAAAATTATTCTATGGATTTCAAAACACGTACTTCATGGTAGGTGCCAAAAAATTGTTGGTTGGAAAAATAATTGTTAAGGATAATCAACAATTTTAGGGGATAGAAATCCCTCCTATTTAATGGGGAGGTTCCCTTATTCATCTAAAATATGAAAATCTAAGTATTCTAAAATATACAAACTAATCAATTCGAATGAGGATATTGGTGACAATGAATCGATTCATAGTTTTCAATATAGAAGATAAACATAGAAAGAATAGTTGAGTAAATAAAACAAATGTATGTAAGAGGAATGAATTAGTGACACAAAGTTTAGGCTAACTCATCATTTAAGGATACATATATCCTCCTTTGTTGTGTATGATTTCCTACTAAGCGTATAAAGAGAGAAGAGAAGAAAAACAAATTGAAACAAGAAGAACACAAATCTTTACCTTACTCATGCATGCAAATGAAACTAAAAAACATGTGTGTTTGCACAAATGAATATTTCAAAAAATATAAAATGTAGAATGAATTAAAGTTCAAAATTTTTGCTCCATGAATTAGAACACAAAGTCTCAAATTTCATATAGGAAAAAAACACATCAACCGAGTTAAGGAAGAGAAATGGAGAGAAATTAAATGGAGAAAAGAGGGTTTTCTTCTACGTATTGCTAAAAATATATATTTACATCCAAATTCACTAATATCCAACCTCTTTTACAAATGAAATGAGGCCTTATATAGGATAAGAGGAGGCTATTACTACCTTTTCTAACTATTTTTTTCTTAATTAAGTGTTAAACACTTAATTAAATAATTACATAAGTTGGCTTTATTTTACAATTTATATTTTTTTATAATAAATCCAACTTCAAAATAGAACAATTAGAAGTATTTATGAACGTAAAGAGGAAGGAAAAGTAATTACGACCGAGGGTGACACCTTGAGATTGAGTGCTTTCATCCAAAACTTCATTACCGCAATTGAGATCTCTATACTTTTAGGAATAATGGTGTTTGGAAGAGTAGTTAACTATCTTCCAAGAGCATAATCCATTTCCTTAGCAATAATGCCATTTTGTACAAGTCCCCTTGTTTCATCTACAACAACATTTTTGAGTTTAGAAATTTATTCCATCTTGTCATTGTTGACTAATTCTTATTTTAATAGCTTCTCCTTAATGAGTGAATTGAATCATACCTTGATTTGGTCAACTAGATTTCTTTCTACTGAATTATCTTTAAAGATTTGGCAATGAATATTTTGCAATACAATAATGATCTCAGCATACTGATGACTCATTATTTTGAACCATAGTGTTTAGCTCAATTGCAACCTCTTTTAGAAACTTTATTCTTCACACTACACCTTGTGTAGGTCCAAGTGTTAGAAAATTTATTCTTTGAGCTATCAAAAATATTATTAGAGGAAGTATTTTCTCATCTATTGAATTAATCATCCCAATATATTTTATGTAATCTACACAAATCTTGAGTTCATATCAATCCATGAATTGATTTGTTCCCGAGGATGATGAGATATTATCATATGTCATGTATATATCATTAATTAATTTTAATCCAGATCTAGAATGCCTTCAACCGAAGTCTCAATAGCCTTACCATAAACAACATGCTTGTGAGTTTCAAAGTGATGGATTTGACATCAATTCTTATAGTAGCAGAAGATGGTGGAAGTGTGGAGAGGGGAGTACGATATGGAGGAGTCTTATCCAATGAGAGGAAAGACTTGATGAAACTAGAAAGAACCCTGTACTTTTTCCTCAAGTTGTTCTTGTGTTTTCTTTCCTTTATCAACCCTCTCAATGAATTTATAGACACTCTCTCTAAGGTTAATAACTTCAAGCTCAAGATTAGATTCACCTAGTGTTATTCTCGGTGAGCTCCGGATAATAAATGGATATATATTTCTCACTCTTATCTCCCTTTGGTTTATCAATCTCCAAGAATTTCAATCCTTTTGAATCGAAAACCAGACGAGAAGTTATCTTGGCTTTCTTTAGAGGAGGAAGAGATGTGCAAAGAATATCAACCACAACATCATATTTAGGAACCAAAATATGATATTTTGGTTTACTTTTGATGTATTCAAGACCATCAATTCATCACTCTTTCGAGATATAAAAGAGGACTAATCATATACCTTCTCAAACTCTTCAATTTGAAGATCATGAACAAATCCTAAAATGTCTTATAAAAGAAATAATTTGATAAAACATCCCCTTTAATGGATTCTCAAGAAATGAATTTTTCTATTAACTTCATTCCCTATTTCAACAACATGTACACATGCATAATCAACTATCTACATGACCCAAAACCATATAAGAACTCAATTTTCCATGTCTCACCTTCAAGCACCATCCACTAGCTTCTGTGTTCTTAGCTTCAAATGTATCAACTCTTGACCTTTGCTTTCATATCTCCACCAATCATCTAGTCCCTTATTTATGTACTCGGTTCAAGGTGAGAAACAATATCATAGTTGTTAAGACAATAGTCTTTTTCCAATTTCCTTACTTGGATTGAACTACTATTACTAGCTTCATCAACTATGCCTTTACAAAAATTATATGTTGAAGATTTCATATAAACACAGAAAAGGTAATATCCTTCACCCAATCCCTTATTCTTACCTTTATAATCATTCAACAAGTGCTTTGAGTGTCCAAGACTTCACACTTCCTTTTCTTTGTGAAAACTATCATTTAAGTTCTCAAGACATGTTTGTTTCTATCACTAGGAAACCAAGGATATAGCTATGCCCAGAAAGTTCTAACACCTCCAAAACTTGCAATTCCATGCCCTTAACATGCCTACAAAGTTTCAATACTCTATTCTTTGTGCAACTCCTTTTATCACACTTTTTGCAATCTTACTCCTAGAAGCCTCTCTAGGTATTTCTCAAGAAACTGTCATGAATATCTTAGATTGTAAGAGGTTTTAAGACATAAAGCGCATATTTTAAATTTCCTAGATGTCAACTCTTGGTTCCTTTGTTAAACAAATGACCTCTAAAATAAGGCTTCCAATTGTGTTTAACTACTCCTTTGGCTTATGATCATACATATCCCACGGTAGATAGATTTTTTTCCACAATTCTTTTTAAACACTTGAAATACATCATAATGATCATTCCTTCAAGGTTTTAATCAATTCCAATTTTGTAGCTCAAAGATATTTGGATTTTATGATAGAAACCTAGTTCTTCACCTTGTGTAGGCCTAAGGACAAAGAAAATGTTTTAAATTTCTTCAAATATCTTTTCAAGCCACTAAATCAACACAAGATGTCTATTTCATCATAATATTTATGATTAATTTACCAATATGGTGTAAATACTCTCCTAGTTTCCCCTTAATTCGTTCTTCTTATATATTTCCCTTAGATAAAAATGAGACAGAGTTACCCTCACAACACTTATTTGTAATGAAAGATTTATTTATTTTCTCAAGGTGAGTCTAAACATAGACTTAATTCAATCTTCAAGTTCCTTATCACGACATTGAAAACTTTCAAAGGTGTTTGGTACATCTCGGACCACGATACACTAAGGTAATTATATGCAAATCCATATACACATTCAAAGAACATACATAGACTTTATAAGTGTTTAGTGTTTTGATGATCAACTCCTATGTTATCCTTGGAATGAATTATTTCTAAAATTAAATGACATATCATTTACAAATATTTTTCAATCTTATAAAGAAACCATTGTGCTTACACACAATTTTTTTAATACAAATCAGTCTTAATGATTTGTAGGCATTCTTACCTATAAGAAATCATGCATAAAGGGTTTTTCAAGCCTTGTCATAACTTTATAACCTCGAAACACATTTCCCACCTTCATTACAATGAATACAAGATCGAGTACATAATAAAAGTAACTTTACAAAAAAACATTCAACACAAATGTTCATCAAGAAAACAGAGTACCATTACATTTATTTGAAAACTTATCGATTACAAATTGTATCTCCTTTTCTTCATTCTCTTCTCCTCCTCTTCCTCAAGGATCCTTATTCCTCCTCCTTACAGGATAACTAACTCCCTTTACCTTCAATTTCGTTTTGATATATATGTCTTTCTGATTTCATAACTCGACTTTCCTAAACTCATGATGACTCTTAAATATCCAATCAAGCAACCTAGAATTTACGAAATAACCTAGGCACGTTGGCACATCACTCAACCTAGGTTGAAAACTCACTGAAGCACACAAAGGTACCATGCCCCTCTTTAGGGTTACTTGTGCATGATGTTAGCAAGAAGAAGAGTTGATGCATTCATATTCATAAATAGTATAACATTCTACAGAGCATATTCCATATCTAAATCTAAAGAGTAATGGAATCAAACAATAGCCATAATGAATTCAACGATTCAAGATCTAGTTATAATCATGGTTCTCACCTTGAATCAGTCAATACACTCCATTATATTAAACACGGTAAATACATAGAAGCTCCTTACAATAAGTAGTACCATAAGTTCATGTGCGTATCAGATCTAATAACATAACTTCACAATAGCTCATGTTTAGTCCTCCTATACTATGAAGATCACTACATATTTATAAATGTGGGGACTTTCCCTTCACCGCATACATAATTCCCAAAATAGGCCACATGCTGAAAATAACCATGCACCTTAACAATAATAGACACACATGTAATTACGCTAATAATAGATCTCTTCTGGTTAACTGGCAGTAATAATTATATTATTAACTTGAACCCATATAAAGCTCTTAGTAGATGATCTTCCAAAAAATAGCCTATGCATGTCATGCAAGGCTATATCTAGTTTGTGTGCTCTGCACACTATTTCCAAAAATAGCATGTAATCCTAAAAATGGCTTGAGTCTCAAATCTGTCCTTTTCTTTTGTGCGCATTTCCTTTCCTATTATATCATGCCTTTGAACACACTCTATTCCCATAAGATAACTTTCTATGTGCCTTCATTAAGTGTCACACTTTGTCTACTCAACATTACCCCACACAAAGCGCATTGTCACCTCGGAAATGGTTTCCTCTTGATAATTTTAAATAATAAAGAATGTGAATGAAAGGAAATTAAATAATTACTGTACAAAAAAATGAGCTTTCACCCTACAACGTCCTCTGTTTTAATTGGAAGAATCAAATCCAGATATTCTTCTTTGATTTCAGCCTCTAAAGCTTGCCAATCACTTAGCGTGACTTCTACCTTTTCTAGAATATCTGATGCAATAGAGTATAACTCTTCTTATGCAATCTCTTCCTTCTCGTTCTGTAATATGATAACAATGTTGGACATTACAGTCACCCTTACTTCCATAAGATTCATCTTCTGGGCTATAAGATTTCCAATTTCATCCATCCTATCTTTATGGGGTCTTGGGCTGCTTTGTAAGGGCCTTGTGATTTTCTTTACTAGAGCCAATTGTTTCACGTTCCCAAAGTCTCATCCTTCATGGCCTTCAGGCCTTCATTGTCTTCTACTATGGTCCTAATCCTTATTCTGCCTCTCAGAGCTGCACATATATTCAATGTCCGGTGTTCTTTCTTCACTCCTCTTATAAGGTTTGGAGTAATGATTCATAAGATGAAATATTTCTAACCACTTAAGCCCTCACTTTCTCTGCTTCCTACTCAGGGTCCTTTGGCATTGAAATTCAAACTAGTCCATCCTCGAGCACCAAATCAAATAATGTACACACATAATGCATAGCCGAAGGGAACTGTTTTGGTACCTTGGGCTCTAAGTGTGGTCTTGCTTACAAGACATGATCACCGATCTCCTCTTCCATGCTGATGAGAACCCCATTCTTCTTTTTTCTAGGTCTTTCTCTCTTTTCAAATGTGCTATTTCTGCATCTTTATCTTTGATATCTACCCTTAGCGCTCTAATAGTGGAAACTATATCCACATTCCTATGTGCCACCTTTGTAGATACCTTCACTAAGGCATTACTCACTTGTTCATCAGACATAACCGTGGGTTTGATGGTTATATGTCTATTTTGTGGTTCCTTTCTCATTCTTCTTGACACACAGGATTCTTCACATACATCAAAATAAGGTTCGTCCATGTGTGTTTACATGGACCATGAAAATGGTTTCCTCGCGCACGTAGTTTCCATGTCAGAGTCCATCAAATCCCATCCATACAAGTCCTTGAGGCCCATTGTATTCTAAAATCATGCCCAGAAAATTTTACTTGTGTCCTCTTCATAGCCCATGATTGGTGTAACATACTCCCCACTTTCCCTTTTTGTTCTTGGCCCCTTAGGAACTTGAGCGCAAAGGTTTGGAGTTAGATCCTCTATGTTCTAAGAAGTATTTTCTCTTTTTCTCATGAATTATTTACTCCTTCTTCATCCTTAATTTATTTTTCCTTGCATTATTCCACATCCTCACGGTGGTACATGAGTTCAGTGTTCGTCGAAGACTCCTCCGCCTCCTCATCTAGCTTCAACTTTCTCCTTCATTTTTAGTTATATCTTTATGTGGAGAGAGTCATTGTGATCTTCATACTAAATGTGGATTTCTCATGCCTTGTGTTCTTATTATTCTAAACACGCTCTTAAAATGACACTCTCCTTAGTTGTTTCCAATTCCTCTTATTCTTCTTGTTCTGTGGTGGAGTACTTACGCGCTCCATTTCTATTTTTTCGGTAGGTTGCTTCGGCCTTGATGTACCAAGCCACCACTATCTTCTCACCCTTCTTCCTTGTCATCTACCTCTATAGGTTATGTGGGATTTGAAGCTAGTATGTTCTCCACTGTATGCTTACCCTTAGGTGGGCCTAGGAGCGTGAACTCATTCTCCACATATTTGTTATTCTCCAGCTTGGGCTTAAGCTAAAGGTATATGAGCACTACTCTAGTGTCCCCAATTTCCAAGCTTATAGGCTTCATGTTTATAACATTTGAGATAAGTCTTTAAATATAGGTAGCCTTACCTAGGTATACATATGTCTTCCTCAATGTGTGGTAGTCACAGACTACCTTGTCTATAAGAAAAATCGGGCGGTACATATCGGTAAAATGGTGGACTGATGCCTAGAAGTAGTGCGCTATGAAGACATACGAAAGTTTGCACATTGGGCTCCAAGTTCCATCCTTCATAGAAAATCATGTGATGTAGAAGTTTTGGTACACCACGAATTGTATTTCCTTGCCCACCACTGACGGTAACTCCTTAGGAATGCGCCACTCCTCTTCAAATTCCAAGCAGATCTGTCATACCATATACTGTACCCTTTGTTTAAATGGCCCACTCATCGACCCTTCACATAAATATTTTTCAAACCTTTGTGCAAGGGATTTATTCTCCATGGGATACTCCCAAATCTTGTCCTTTGGCCCATCGGGCACTCCAATATCCATAAATACTAAAGAAAGTAAAATAGTGCCAAAACTAATTTTATCACTTATGCACACTTCCTCAATAATGTTCTCTACAATGTAGCCTACTATGTTGTAGATCACTCCATGTGAAATTATCCTCGTGATATGTAGCCACATTGTATTCACTTACAACCACCTCTCTTGGTCATTCAACTTTGTTACCAGATGTGCTGCTTCCTGAACCACTGGGTACTTCTTTAATTTTTCAATATCCATCTGTATGGACCCTTTGTGTATCCTAACTCTTTTCGTGTTTCCAAGATTGTTGCTTTATCTGTTAGATCACTAGAAAGGTCTACCCCTGTGCCCTTTAATCTTGTTAGCATCGAGATTAGTGTTGTTGTAATCCTTATCCTTCTTCTAGAAAAATAGAATAAGTCCTCATGGAATCTACTCATTAGCCACTGGTAAAGAGGTTCATATTTTCCAAAGTATGGGAGCTCATACAACTGGTACACTCCTACTTGTTTTAAAATTTTCCCCGACATCATCATATACTGGCATATCCTCTGTCATGCGCTTGTTGGTCTTTGTACTCAACAATGTGTCTAATTATTTCTTATTATCAGAGGTGCAGTGGTTGTAATCACTCACCTTGTAGTTGCATATGTGGGAATCCCACTCTTGCCCAACTATCATGCCTTCCAGATACTGCATCTCTAAGAAACTACTCTCGGGAGAAATTTCAACTTTTGCCTCCACTTTCTTCTTTCCTTTGGCTCCTACAACAAGTGCTTTCTTTGGTGCCATCTGAAAATTTCACCTTTCTATCCTTTGTAGTACGTAAATGTGTCTCCTTATATCCCTATAGTGATAAATTCTAAACCCTAGCTCAAATCCACATGCCCTAGTTGAAATCAAATTAAGTAGCTCTTTCAAAATGCTCAGCTTCACTCAAACCCTTCACAAATGGGGACGCAAGCTTCTTCTACGCACAAATATACTCTCCATGTCTGGTTTCACACTCTCCGCACCTCAATACTCTTTTCTCAGCTCATCCGCACTTAGCTCATTTAAATTCTTGTGATTACAATGGTAAAAATGAACTTGCATCACGTCATTATATATATTTTCAAAAATTTAGTGCATTTATTACTACTTCACCTACCAATGATTCCTCATTAATTGACCATTTTCATAATTTCGCATGATACATATTCACACATCATCTATAACCTTCAAGCACACATTTCTACTTTACTAGTTACGAGAATTCTCTTCAACATGCTTCCATGTGCCCTAGTACCTCACCATTGTGCCTTTATTAGTAGTCCCCATGGTTGTTTCTTACCTCGTGTTATATCGTTCCTTCATTTATCTCCATCTATGGTCCTTATTTGAAAGCAATCTTCTTTCCACCAACTCTCCAAACTTGAATAACACCGTAGTAATTTGTTTCTCTATGTGTATCCATTTTTCAATAACTACCATACACAAATGGTATGTTAAGTCCTCTGTACATAAAAATATTGAAAATGGTAATTAAATTTTAGGGCGCAAACGTGCTTATTTCACAAAACACCAACTAAATTGACAAAGCATAGCGACAAATAAGGAAATACATTAAATGAATACATAATTGAAAACCTAATCTAAATGGTAACACTACCTTATTACAAACACCATGAAGGATTATTTATAGTAGGGCTTTAGCCTACTTCCATTGAAGTAACCAGGTAACCATATTCCATCAAGTGCTTTGTTGGGCCCCAAAATATCAGCTAAGTACAAGAAGGCATATGGGCGTGTGAGACCTAGTTGAAAAAGGGTGTGCGGAGTTGAAGGTGCATAGGAAGGGTCCTAGCGAGAAGTTACAAAACATATGGTGTGTTTGTGCAAGGAAAAATAGGTTTTGTATTTATCCGTATTCGGCATCCTAGGAAGTACATGAGAAAAGCATGACCCTTGTGGATAAGGTGCCTGACCTAGCATTGTCATGCAATCAAAAATGGAATATTCCGGGCATGTGATGGAAGGTTCCTAAAGACATCATTGCAAGGAGTGGAGAACTCGGATCTATCAAGGCATGCTCCCACGGTGGACCACTTCAACACTTGGTGATTGATCTATAAATCGAAAGGCATGGCGATGGCAGCCAAGGTTATAAATACAAGTGCTCGATAGAAGAAATATATAGTATATAGTATATAGTGTGTGGAGAGTGCAAAGGAGAGAAAAGAGAGGAAAAGCCTGCAGAAACATAATGAAGGATTTTAAGGGTTAGGGATTAGGAGAGCTCTGTAAGTAATGACACATTTAGAGGGATGGGTCTACATTCAATTTTGCAATATGGTGAGCATAATGTAGTTCTGATGCATGAATTGGCTCTGCATTATTATATAAGGGTCTTTCATGACCTCAAGGGATTGTAATGTGGTTATTAAATCTATTAATATGAATACAATTATTTGTTATAACTCATCTATATGTCTAGGAGTATAATACTTATGCATTTCCTTTATGTATGAACCATTTCCATATGTTTCTTGTTATTTCTCTTTTCTGCATACGATGAGAGAACAACTCGTTCTAGGTTCTTAGAATGTTGCATGGTTCTTTTCTTCTCATTTCCATTTGAATATTTATTATATGATGATGCATTCTCCCAAGACTCACATAAAGGAGAGAATCGGCACTGCGTGTGCCTCGGGTGAGTACCAAAGCCCTTTGAGTGGTAGGCCGATGCGCAATGGATTAAACTATTGGCTTAAGGGTATAAAATATGACTACATCTTGGTTAGTTGTCGATACCTCTTTTCAAAGTTTTGTGAGAAATGACATGTATCTTTTTCCCTGTAATGCGTGATGATAGAGTGTTTGACCTTAGAAAGTGTTGAAACATGGTTTAAGAGCATGGAGGATGAGTTTGTTCAAATATTTAACACTAGACTTGAGTTCGATGCACGTAGATGGGTAGAAGAGAACCTATACCATGAGCTGTATGAGACATTCTTTTATTGCTTCCCAGTAGAACTATATGAATGGATTTCAGTATACACATCCAGATCAAGATGGTACTATAGATCATGCATATGGACCCAAGATGACTATCAAAGGCTAAAGGTTATATATATGAATTAGGCATGTGTTGTTGATCACTAGTGGAAGAGAGTGTTGACCAATTATACTCTTGAATATGCCATTTATACGTATTCTTTCCTAGAATTTGTTGAGTTCAAGTTTCTAAGGGAGCCTAGAGGATCATTTTTACATGCTATTCCTTTGGCTATGAAGATCTTGGTCATTACCTTGAGTTTGGAGGCATTTCCCATAGTTGGATAAGCTTCTCTGAGCACTAGGAGAGGAAGCTAGGGTGGAGGAATATGGAAGAAATTGCAGTTGAAAAGGAAAGGGAGGAGAAACGACTCAAGTATAACAAAGCTCGTGAAAGGGAGATGAATAGACAATGCGAGGTTGCAAGTGTGATGGATCTATGGAGGAAAACATTGCGGGAAGGAGTTGAGATTCATGCAGGGGACATGAAACCTAAGCAATCTTTACTACCCCATCTTGAAAAGTGTGGGTTAGAGGCCCCTTTGGCTTCTGATGATAGTTCATCACATGGAGAAAGAAGAGTTTTTGGTGTGCATCTGAACCCACCTAGTGACCAACCGTTGGCACTTGGTTTTCCAGATCAAGGGAGAAGTATTGTTAACCCATTTTGTATCAGTGGAAAAAACCGATCTGCGACCAGAAGATATAATTTCTCGTTTAGAAAATCAATGGTTGCATAATCCATTCTTGTATTTGGAGAAATCTTTGGACAAGGTGCAAGTACGCAAGGTTTGGGTATCACGTTTGGGAATGGCATGGGACATAAAAATGGTAGTAGGAAAATATCACAAACCATCGGTGGGTAGTTCAATGGGACATTGGGAACACTAGGCATGAACACTTTAGGTCCTTTTTGCGCATGTAGGAGGTTGATCTAGTGGATCAAAATGGGCATGACCTAGTGGATCCATTGGATCTAAAGGAGGAGGAAGTACCAGAAGGGAACTAAGGCTCTAGATTGGGAGGACAAGGACCCCAACCACCTCCCAAGAGTTTTTGAGATGTTTTTACACTTACCGGGATATAGAGGTATCAAAGATCTTTGCAGAGCATGCACACAAGTGTGAGTTACTATGGCATGCGAAAGGGATCACTACCTGGAGCGAAAGGAAAGTTAGTTTGCAACAACATTGCAAGGGTACATGCATAGTTGGTATAAGAAGTATGACCCTATTAGATGGTGGAAGAATACACTTGTATTGAATAACACCTTCGTAGAAGAGTTCCATATCCCCATGTTTGAGAAGAAGAGAATTAGTGCTATGAAGGAGATCCAACAAGGAATGGTAGAGAAAGTGCGGGAGTATGATGCGTGTTTCAAGACTCTCTTGTCAAAACTATCTTATGACATTCATCCTTCTCAACATGCTCAATGGTTTTCGGAGGATTAATAACACCATTAAGAAGGGCTCTATCACACAAGACTTTCACAAACCCGCATGAGGAATTATAAGTTTCCCTATGTGCCGAAGTTGTTGGGAGCATTGATATTGGTGTTATTCCTTTTTCTGGAGGCTCAAATTATCTGCAATGGCCAAGTAGTTGGAGAAGCTATCTACAAAATTAGTGCATGAGGTTCGTAGTGGGCTTTGGTGTATAGAATGTGAAGTGGAGGGGCATGCAAAGGATATTTTCCCTCAAAATTTGGTGCATACTATGGGGTAGACTATGAGATTTTGATGGGGATCATGATGCAAGTAGATGCTTTGTACTCGAGCACACAATACATAAGAATGTTTCTTGATATTGCAAGATTTGTACCTCTATGACCCATGATACCAAGGATTACAAAATGATTGATCAAATCCATGATCTTTATTGATCTGGGTGTGCACTAGACTAGCCTTGCAAGTAGTTCAAAGGATGATGACCATCGTTATGAAGGGTGCGTAGATGGAGGAGTGCGTGGAAGAGGTTTTGCGAAGGATTTCATTGTCACAAGTAACGCAGTGATGGAGGATGAATTGAGTTCCCATAAGGAACCTATTATAATTGTGGATCTACAGAGCATTACAAACATGAGTGTCTTGATCTGTTATAATGCTCATGGTGTGGAAAGAAACATAAATAAAAATAATGTCTAAACCTTTATGAGCATATGAACCAGACAGCACCGGAAAAAAAAAAGGTCTTTGGCATGGTGAGCATCGAAGGCTGATTCACAATGGATTCCAAGAGTGACATGTGAGTCGAGCTAGAACCTTTATTAGTGATGATGACGCGAGCAAAGGTCCTGCATGTTAGGGAGATGCCAAGATAAATGACACTAGTTTCAAGAGAGGAAGTGGTACATGGAAAGTATCGGACCTGCTCATCGGAAGGAAGTTTACCAAGAGACTATGGACGTGATTTGAAGTTTACAAGGGAGATCCAATGTCTAAAGGAGAAATCAAATAAGTTGGAGCAAAGGAAGAATTCGAGGTTCCAAATAATGACTGGATGAGGTCAAGAAAGTATGTAAAATGTTAAGGCAAAAGAATATTATTCCTTTACTAGTAGAATGGTTGAGAGAGAAGGTACCATGCACCAGACCAGAGTGTGAAAGATAGGTATTGCATGTAAACCTTCCTCTTCATAGCCTTGAATATGAAAAGGAGATTACTTAAAATGCAGTTTTTGATGGATGGCTTTTGAGCAATATTCTCATTGACATGGAAGTAGAGTTAAATGTTCTTACCTTAGATGTGTGGCATCAGATGGAAAGGCCCATGTTATAGCCATCTTTGAATGTGTTGTATATGGTGAACAAGACTAAGGAAGTGCCCATTGGAGTCCTAAAGGATGTAGTTATCATAATTCAAGGGGCCAAGTTCATTGGAGACTTTGAAGTCTTGGAACTCTCCGAGGTAGACAAATTTCTAGCATTTCTTGGGTGTCAATGTTGTTACAAAAATAATTCGACCTACGGTATAAAAAGGGTATACCAGCTTTGAAAACAAGGAAGAAAGGGTGATCATTCCCTTGATAGATGGGAAGTTAGCACCTATCCGAGCCCTTACGAGAATAATTCCTTGACAAAATCTATATGCACTCCATCGAGACCACGAGATAATTCACCCCACATGAGGAGTTATCCAGTTTGAAGATGCTCAATCCTTGAGTGATACCACTATTGTGGCATGTGACAATTTTGCGCATGGGACTTATGAGTTAATGGGGTGATAGTTTAGAGGGTCTATAACAAGGGTGAAAATTCATTCTCAATCAAGTGCCTAGGAGGAAAGAAGTTACCAAGTTACTCTGGGGGAGCATATCCTTAAATTTTCTTACGGAAATGAAAGATCAGTGGAAGAATGAGGACGAAAGTAGAGGAATGCTTAGCTATAACCTACTTAGAACTGTAGCGTGCTGGTGGCATACACATCAGGAGAACCTCCTAGAGTGGTGTGAGGTAAGAATCACATTTTTGCTAAGGTTATCTAGGAGCAACGTGCCCACTTTCATACAAGACTACCATGTTAAAGAGATCACCTCATTTCATATCCAACTATGTGAGAAGGCCCATATGAGAAGCATAGAAGTGGTACCCCCTTTGTTATAGGTGCATAATTTGTATTCCACCTTACAAGGGTGTGTGCACACTTATACGTACATTCGGATATGCATCGTCAAACGGGTAATTGGCAGGAGTTGGTGGCTAATCTCATTCAAGGTTTCGAGTATAGGAGTACTAAGCCATCAGTATATAAGGAGTTGTAAGTGATCAATCACCTTATGATGGGAGATAGTGCTATGGAATAGCGTAGGCTATTGGAATTACTAGATGAGCCTTTCTTAGAGATGCACCTCAATGAAGAGGAATCAGAGGAAATACAACTTGAATGCACTTGCATGGAAAAAGAAAAAGGAAAAATGGTCTATGTAGTAGATGGTGAAGAGATGAACACTTTGGATGTTAATTATTAGAAGGTACATGTAAATTCATAGAAAATGCTGATGATCAAGCATGCACCTACCATGAGCCCTTGAAAACAAAGAAGGTTAACATTGGAATGGAGACAAAACCTAAGGAAGCTATCATCGAAGACTATTGGTCGGAAAAATAAGTTTCAAAGGTCATTGATATGTTACGCGAGTTCCAGGATTTGTTTCCTTGTGGGTACCATGAACTCAAAGGTATTCACCATTCCTTGGGAGAGATGAAGATCAAGTTAAAGGAAGGTGCGTGCCTGATTTAGAAGAGGCCTTATTAGATGAATCCAAATTTACACGTACGGGTCAAGGAAGAAATAGAAAAGATGATAGCATCTTGTATCATTGAGGCAGTGGAAGAATTAGAATGGATAAGCCCAATGGTTATTAGTATCAAGAAGGATGGAAGGATAAGAATCTGTGTTGACTACAAGGATTTGAATGTAGTATGTGTCATTGATACCTTTCCAACCCCTTTACTAAAGAAATTTTGGAGGGAGTAGACGGGTGAAAATTCTACTCCTTCATGGATGGGTACTTAGGGTGTCACCAAGTCAGGATTACAAAGGAAGACCAAAGAAAGACAAATTTTTCCACTGAATGGGGAATTTTTTTCTACACAATTATGCCTTTTGGATTAAAGAATGTGTACTGTTGTGTTCTCGAGCATTGTGGTACAAGTATTTCAAGAATTCATTCATAGGTTTCTCCAATTTTACCTGGATGACTAGACTATGTATGGATTGGTGAAATATCATTGTGACAATTTAAGACTAATATTTGAGAGATGTCGGCAATTAAGGATATCCCTCAATATTAAGAAATGTGTCTTTCTACTCCATTTGGGACCCTGTTAGGAAACATTATATGCAAAGAAGGATTATTAGTGGATCCCACTAAAGTTGTAGTTATTGTAGGATTAGGGGAGCCTACTAATCAAAGTATAGTGCATGGATTCCTTGGGCATACGGGGTATTAAATAAAATTCATCAAGGGTATGCCAAGATTGCCACACCCTTGGAGGAATTGTTAAAACAGAAGAGTACCTTTTATTGGGGAGAGGCACAATAGAAGGCATTTGACACTTTGAAGGATAGGCTTGTCACGGTGCCCATTCTACGTTTTCCTTCTTGGGATAAGCCTTTCCATGTGCATGTTGATACCTTAGGGAAAGCTATGGGAGCAGTACTAGCACAACCTTGGTAAGGAATTGTTGATCATCCCTTGTGTTTTACAAGTAGAAATTTGACACCAATAGAACATAATTACACAACTAGTGAGCACAAAGCATTATCTATGATCTACATGCTACATAATTTTAGGTTATATATATTAGAAACACCATTTAAATTCTACATGGACCACATTCCATTAAATTACTTAGTCACCAAACTCGTCTTTGTTAGGCGCATATGTCATTGGGTCTTATTGTTTCAAGAATTTGAGTTCACGGTGTTAGTAAAACAAGGAAAAATCAATTCAAGACCTGACCACTTATCAAGAATTAGCTCCGGGGAGGATGTACAAAGCATTGAGGATAACTTTCCAGGGACGCGTAACTATTTAGGTTGTATCATGTGCCCTCAAACTTGGAAGATATCGCATTGTTCTTTAAAACAAGTGTGACACCGGAAGGGATGAATTCTCTAGAGAGAAAGCAATTAGTAATACATGCTACACCCCACATATTGATTAGTGGAGACCTATATAAGTTAGGTCATGATGAGGTTCTGCGCCGATGCGTATTAGAGCATGAATGTGTGGCAATCATGGAAGAAGCACATTATGGGATTGTAAGAGGACACTATCCATGAACTGTTATAACGCGGAAGATTTTATTAGTAGGGATTTGGTGGGAAACCATCTACAAGGATTGTATTGAGTTTTGCAAGGCCTATGACCATTGCCAGTGCCTTGGAAAACCTAGAAAGAGAGATGAAATGCCCTTGTGACCAATAGCCAATGCTAAACCATTTGAAAAATGGGCAATCGACTTTGTAGGGCCAATTGTGCCTAGCCACGCAAAGGAATGGTTTGTGGTATATCATCACTTGCACTTGATTACTTGACACATTGGATAGAGGTAGCGCCTACAAAGCATTACACCATAGTGACATCTACTAGATTTTTATGGGAGAACATAGTTAGTATGTACGGTTGTCCTTTAAGTTTAACAAGTGATATAGGTACACACTTTCTCAATGAAATGGTCATGATACTATTAGTAGAATTTATGGTGGCCTATCACAAGACTACCCCTTATCACCCTTAAGTAAAAGGGACTACTAAGGCATTTAACAAGATACTAAGTCACACATTAACTAAGATATGTGATGTTAGAAGACATGATTGGGATGACAAAGTATCATCCATTCTATGGGAATACATGACAACCTACAAAAGGTTGAACAAAGCCACACCATTTCAATTGGTGTTTGGTGCGGAGGCTATTTTTCCATTTGAATTTATGTTAACATCGCTAATTATAGTACACACATGAGGATTAGCTTATGAACAAGAAGCTGGAAGAAAGAATTGATAAGTTGATGCAGTTAGATGAAAGGCATTCACTTGCTAGATGGATTCGAGAGAAGATAGAAAAGGCAAGACAAAATGCATGACATGGTTTTCATATCAAGAACAAGAAGTTTAAGGTTGGCTAGATGGTGTTGTTGTATGACTCCAAGTATTTGTGACATCTTGGGAAGTTGAAATTCCATTTGTTAGGACCTTACATCATCTCGTACATTTTTGATTCAGACACTTGCAAGTTACAAGCACTAGATGGGACAAGGTTACCAGGTCATTTAAATGGGAGTTGGATGAAGACCTACTATAAATAAGTCTTCTTGGTGTTTGTAATAAGGCAATATTGTTAATTAACTTAGAATTTTCCTTTATGTTTTTATTTCTCGTGTTTCCCTTTCTCGTTGCTTGTTCCTTTCTTTCTGTTTCATTTTTGTGCCTTATGCACGGTAACCACATTATTTTTCTAGGGTTGTGTATGCATTAAGGACCACACATATGTTTAGTGTGGGGTGGAGTGATACAAAGTATAGACCTATTATATAAGTTTGAGCTGGTAGTAGAAGTTGTGGTGAATGGCCCGGTTGAAGGATAAAAAGTGTGTAAGGTTAAAAGCACATGAGAATAGAGGTAGACAAGAATGGTTTGTGTCAATAAGGCTTTGCAGAAACCATGTACAGAAATGTTGAAGATCATAGGATCAAAATGAGGTAGGCAAGGGAAAAAATTGGGTAAATGATAGAAGAAGTGCCTTTGGTCTTTGTAGACACGCACATAAGAGTCTTGGTGGGTTAGATTTTTGTCGCCGGAAGGTTGTAATGGCACGTGGGTAAGGGTGCTTAAATTCAACTTAGTGGAAAAAGTCACATTTAATGTTAAAGTACATAGGTAGGTGGGATAACATTTAATGTTGGAAAGAAGTAAAAACTATAAATACAAGGTTGGGAAAGTCATTTGTTACCTTGCAATTACGAAGTGAAAGAAGCTCTTGCAAACTAGAGCATCTAGAGATAAATTTGTGCAAAGAAAGGAGAATCTGATAAATTTGAGTGTGCATCTATAGTATATCTGTGAACCATATGGAAAGCATACATGGGCGTGAGGAAGGTTGTGTAAAGAGTGTCATCTTGTGGAAGAATTTCTTGGTTAGGGTTTGGAAGCTAGGTCACGAAGAAAGAAGGATTCATTCCAGGAGTTGAAGCTTTGAGCTTTGGGATTGAGCAAAGTAGCAGAGTAGAGAAAGAGGAAGGAGTATTTAAGTTCAGTCGACTAGAAACTATGACACCCATGAAACCAACCATTTCGCCAAAGAAAAGAAAGGGCAAGGGAAAGGGAAAGAAAATATCTACCATCGTGAGCACCAATGAATAATGGTACGTAGAAATTTAGTACCCAGATGGGGTATTTATAGGAAAAGAGTGGGATTCACACTTACGAAAGATGGCCATAAGAGATTATAACCATTGCATGAGCACAACCAAGAAGGAAATGACGCTAGAGTTAGTCTGACCAACTAACAAGAGGACACTAGATGGGATGCCCATTTACAACGACGAGGTGAAGGTCAAATTAGAGAAGTCTGGATTATTGTAACTATGTGAGTCTCCATACTTTGGAAAGCATGAGCATCTTTACCAATGGTTGATGTCGCGCATGCATGAGGATCACTTTTATTTTGTGTAGCACAATATGCACATCACACCACAACTGATATCTAAGTTCACAGGCCTCAATTGTGAAGGAGATAGCATTGATGATGATCTGAGCAACAAGGAGGCTATCAAGGAGACTATAGCCACATATGACTATGAGAAGGCTTCACGATACTTTGACATCTCCAAGGTCCCAAACCAAGCTCAATGATTAGGAATGATGAACATAAGTGAACAAGGCATGGCTAAATTTATGTCGAAGATATAAGAAGAAACCATCTAAAACTTGTCCACTTTCATCACGGATGAGATTATAAGTAGCACGTAGTAGAGAGAGAGAATATACTCTTGATAATGTCCTCCTCACCTTTGTACTTTCAAATATTGGAGTGCCCGATGGGCCGTAAACGTTTGTTTGGGAATATCCATAAGAGGATTCCTCGCTCGCAAAAAGGTTTGTGAAATACACTTGTAAAACCATTAAGGCCTCTCACAAAGCATGCCTGGAGAAGTGGTATAAGAGAATACATGAGCGTATTCGGGGCTTAGTGGAGGATCAAAGAAAATTTACCCATACTCGTGAATGGAGAGGCGTAATTTGTAGTGTACCAACACTTCTGCATTGGTATATTTACATTGACAGATGGGAATATGATTCCATGGTGTAAGCTACCCTTCTCCTTCACCACACAATACTTCTAAGCCAGAGTTAATTAGTTCAAGGAGGCCAAGAGACTAAGGTTCAACCTTAGTGAGGTAGATATAGACCACCACAAGTTGTGCTAGAAGATCATCTACCCAAAGAAGCACACATATATGGAGAGATATGTCTCCCATGAGATACAGATGATGAAGCCTTTAACACTACCGATTGCAGGAAGGACCACAGTAAGGGTGTATATGTGCATAAGGCCAAAATTTGAAAAGGGCACTTACTTAGAGAATGATGTCTCCATCCTTGAAGACCATACAGGAAGGAAGAAGGCTTCACCTAGGAAGACAAAAAGAGAAGATGTACAGAAGGCACCAAGTTTTCAAACCACATAAATGGTGAGCGCACTGTTGAGAAGCAAAGCGCTAATCCTAGTACTTACACGCGAGAGAAATAAGTATCTAGTCAAAGAAAAGACCACAAAAATAAGAGGCACCAGAGCACGAAGAGCCCCTTACCCATGAGGAATCACCAAGAAAGACATCACCTATTAAATAGAAGGAAAAGGAATAATGTCTTGATCTTTGGAATCCCTAGTAAGGAAGAAGCGAAGGTGGTGATGAGGCGATTCGAAGAAATAGAAATTCTATATGCCTACATTAGTGAAAAGGATGATGATGATGAGCCAAAAGAAGGTGAAGACCCATCACATTAATATATAAATAGAAGACTCAACACTATCAAACATTAACATACATGCTCAAGAATTTAAGATTTTCAAGAAATTGACAAAACTAGCATGTAGAATGATGAAAAAGTAAACTCTAAAAATGAAAACACGATGAAATATTGAAATTTTCTCACCAAGATTAAATTTTGACAGAAACCCACCACATTAATATGTAAATAGAAGACTCAGCACTATCAAACACTAACCTACATGCTCAAGAATTGAAAATTTTCAAGAAATTGACAAAACTAGCATGTAAAATGATGAAAAAGTAAGCTCTAAAAATGAAAACATGATGAAATCTTCAAATTTTCTCACCAAGATTAAATTTTGACAGCAACCCACCACATTAATATGTAAATAGAAGACTCAGCACTATCAAACACTAACCTACATGCTCAAGAATTGAACATTTTCAAGAAATTGACAAAACTAGCATGTAAAATGTTGAAAAAGTAAGCTCTAAAAATGAAAACATGGAGAAATCTTAAAATTTTCCCATCAATTCCAATTTTGACAGCACTTCACCTCCTTTATACCTACAAGGAAGACTCAACACATGCAAACTCAACAAAACAAGTTAGATCAACATGTGTAAAAGAGGGTTAGTAACCAAAAATAAAACTTAACTACAAAAACTTGAAATTAAGTGCAAAGGACAATGGAGTAAGTCCCACTGGGCGTGCCAAATATTTACATGTATACTTTTCTTAATGCTAAATCAAATGAAGCAAGAACTACCACCTAAAATAGTTCTACAATTTAGCTAAAACAAAGCATAAACACCATCATGATAAGAATTTGCTAGCATTCATCAATACAAACTTTGAAACTAACAATGCTAAATATCTAAACTCCTCTATTCTCTAACAACAAATAAATGAATGGACCTAAGTAAGCTCCATGGCTATCAAAATAGTTGTCCTTAGTATGCCAAGTAACCTAGGAATGAGGGCCTATCAAAGTTGGGCTACAAGACCCCTTTGACACCTCCCATATGACCTAAGAACTTAAGAAAGAGGCTTAACTCTTCAAGATGATGAACTCTCAAAAGGGAAAGGTGCAAGCTCTTAGTCTCTTTGCTATATGCTTTGCATTTGCTCTCTTAGAAAAGTTTAGGTGTAAGTAAAAAGGTAGGTGGAGGGCTCTTTATATAGCCCAAAGGATAAAGGATTCAACACATTCTCATGAATGTGGGATAAAGGTAAAACATGATTAGGAATGGATAAGGTTTGCTTTATTAAAGGTAACCTTACTTTAGAAGGGTTTAATACATGTTTAGCAAGTCATGGGAGTTGGGGGTGTTTTAATTAATCAAAGGTGATTAACTAATAGGTAGATGTAAGCTTATAGAAGATAATTAGAGGAATATTAGTACGATTTAGGCTATTATAAGGGGATTAAATCAATTAAATATTGATTTATTGGTTAAATGGAAGGGAAAGCTAATTAATTAATAATAATTAATTAGTCTAGGTAGAAGGGGTGATTTATTAATGGAAGGTCATTAATTAGGGTATTTGTTGGATAGGAAACTTAATTAATTAGCTTAGTGTAATTAATTAATGATGATATGAGGGAAAATGAGTGCTTTTGATGATATGTCGTTGATTTGTGAGAAAGGGGATAATTAGCGCAATTTAAGTATTTAAATTGCTTGGGCGTAATTATGGGTGTCTACATTTTCCCCTCTTTGGGGTGGCGTAAGTGACGCCACTTCAAAGATAGTAGACAGGTGGAATTTTGAAGAGGTAGAAGAAAAATTAGTAGAAGTGAGAGATGCCCCCTCGAGTGTCGATGGGGTGATGAAAGAAGATCGATCGACGATCGAAAAAGGTGAGAGATAGATAGAAGAATGGGAAGAGGCAAGATGCCCCGATAAGATGGAAGAATAGGGGTGAGAGGAAAGTGATGTAGAATGAATATGGAGGAGGGGAGAGAAGAGCTTAGCCTCTAGCCACTTTTGTATTGGAACAATTTGATGTCATCATATTGCCATAAGAGCTACGTCATCGGTCCTTATGAAAAATATAAGCATACGACAAAGGTAGAATGACATGAAAAGCCATACTACGAACGATTGTCCATTGCTGAAAACACCAACTCCATGCAACATACAAAATGCAATGCAATACGAGAAAGTGAAAGATGCCTAACTCCATGCAACATACAAAATGTAATGCAATACGAGAAAGTAAACAAGCTAAACTAACAGAGAAACATAATATAATGTTTTTATTATCAAGCTTCAATTAGTTACGACCTATGTAAATTAATGACAAGGGTTGATGATGGTGCCCCAAGCAAGGATACATGTGAGGGGAATAACGGAGGACACTTGGGTCCGATGGAAAAGCAATGTGCACTACGAAACAAGTACCAGGCAACTCGTTGTGCCCCAGAGTATGGATGAAGTAAGCAACCTAGCTTTTGTTGATGGAGGTAGATCAAGATGATCCGCAAGTCGCACACATGAACAAGTGAGAACCAAAGAGTGACATTTTGTAGGATGATTTTCAATTTTTAGAAGTTTTCTTAAACATATTTGAATTTTTTTGATGATTTTTTTTTCTAACATATTTGAATGTTTTGATGATTTTTTTTAACATATTTGAATGTTTTGGTTGATTTTAAAAGTTTTATGAAACTATGTATAGGAATATGAGAAAGCGTGGATGCCCCTAGCGATAGATGGGATGTACAAGGGCATAAGGCCACGTGCGTACCAGAAAGGTGAAGATGCAAAAATTCCCAACGATTAGGTGGGAGTATTCAAAGGTAAACTCTTCACAGGTAGAAATGGGACCCAAGGCCATTATGGATAGGTTCAACATGATGGTGAACGTAAACCCATGAAGTGCTGGGAAGAAGCAAGGATGCCCCCAACGTAAGTTGGCCTAAAAGCACATGATAGAAAGGAAGGAGAAGATTATTTTTGTGGAAGGGGACAAAGGTTTCCACAAACATGGAAAATAAGTAATCTTATACACATGGATGTTTTGAACGAAGTAGAAGAATGATGTGAATGATATGAATGTAGCTTAGAAGCCTCGCGATGAAGAAGTGATTAGCCAAAGGCATAAATCGTGAGACGAGATATGGACTAGAGTAAGAGTCTGAACAAGGTCCAAAAAAGACACTTGGTAACATACTAATCTGTTTACTCATAGAGATCCAGTGTGTGCACGTGGATTTTATTACCTCTTGAAGTGAAGATTTAATAGACAACAAGTGAAGAGACCCTAGCCAATGTGTAGGAATGATTTATTTTGATAAGTGATTTTGTGAATGGATAATGAAAGGATAGCCGTACATTGCTCCGCTACCAGCCAAGCGTCCATAGCCCCGATGGAGATGTATTTGATTCTAATCACAACATTTCTCTACTACCAGTCAAAGTGCATCCATAGCCCCGATAGAGATTATTGGAAATACCCCAAGAGAGAGTTATATATTAATTTCTTTTGCTTTGTAGCTTTTAGCTTTTGAGTTTTGATTGATTTTGATTCTTTTGCTTTCTGAAAACTTATTTCAGCTCTCTTGTTTGACAAGGGGTTAAGAACCACTGATGGCTTGATGGAAGGAGGTGGAAGTGATTGTGATGACGACATTGGCTAGTGTCAACAAATATGTCCAAAATTTCTTCGCAACAAGTTTATTAGATGTTTGAATGTGATAGGATCTCCATGAGGTCAGTCGTTCTTTAATTTACCAAGGTGATAAAAGACCAGGGGAAAACAGATACCATAGAGATAAATGTCACAAAAATGTGCAAATAAGCTAACCAAAATATCATTAAAGGGATGAAAATGGTAGGAAGACTTGCAGAAGAATAGCAAGGAAGGGAAGAAAGAAATATCCATGTGTACGCAACACCTGATTGCAATGTTTGATCTTTGTACCTTTGATTTTTTTGTTTTTTTTTTTATGTTTTTTGTATTTTTGTATTTTTGCATTGTTTTTTATTTTTAGATTTTATATTTATATTTATTTATTATTTTTTGAACCGTTGTTACTAACAAAGTCACTCTGTGTGATAGGATCCAACAACGATGTTTGTGACTTCCTTGATAAGGGAGACTAAGCGTGTTTGTTTATCAAGAGTCATGTTTTCCCCAATCTCGATGATCGTGGTGAGTTCACACTCAACAAAGGACTGTGATTTATCCTGAAACATGGATTTTGTATGGGAGCTTGAGTTCCCTATCTAGAGGTTTATGCACTTTACGCCATACTTGATGGTTATGTTGATGTGTTCTTGAATCGCGCTTGATTTACAACTTTGAGATTGTTCCAGTTGTTGGGGATTTTGAGCTCTTGGAAGTTTTGACCTGAGCTTGATAATGAACCTATTTGGGTTTCTTATAAGTTGACGCTTGAATTTTTATGACCTCGAGAAGGAGAAGAATGTGAACATTTATGATTGATGATAGGAACGATAGAAATGGTAGTGGGCTTGCCACAACCATTGATAGAAGAAATATGTGATAGATGAAAAGGATACGGTCCAAGAATTGAAGAGGATGGGCTACCAGGAGGTGAGCCACGGATAGAAGGTGAAAGGCTACTAGGATGTGGCCCAAGAATAGAAGAAGAAGGGCTACTAGGATGTGACCCATAAATAGAAGATGAAGGGCTACTAGGATGTGGCCCAAGAATAGAAGAAGAAGGGCTACTAGGACGTGACCCATAGATGTAAGATGATGGACTACCAGGATGTGGCCCAAGAATAGAAGATGATGGACTACCTGGGGTGATCCATACATAGAAGATAAGGGGCTAGTTAGACGTGCCCCAATAATCGAAGATAGTGGGCTACTCAAAAATGTCCCACAAATAGAAGAGGGAGGGCTACTAGAAGGTGACCCACACCTAGATGAAGATGAAGGGCTACTTGGCATCTGACCCCACAAGAGATTGTGATTGAGGAATTATGATAGACGAAGAGTTATTGGGTGATGAGAAGATAGGCCATGGATCTATGCAAGACCAAGGAGTTTCATCACATAATGAAGAATGTGAAGATGGAAGAATAAGAGGAGGATCAAGTTGCATGATCTGAGGCTCTTCCTCCATTTCTTGATCAAAGGAATCAACCTTTTCCTCACAATATGCAGATGCATCAAAGTCTAAAGAGAATCCTTTTTTGTAATCTACTAAAGGAATATCTTCATATGCCCCTATAAATGCCCTGATTGTTTCTTCATTCTGAAAGAGATCAATCGGTATGAGTTGTTGATCGATCCCTAGGGGTTTATTGGAAGAAATAGGTTCACTTGGTGTGGAAGACTTAGAAGATGTTTGATGATTATTGATAGAAGAAGATGATGTGGGGACGAAGAATATGTGTAGCTAGATGTCTCAGGAGTAGAAGAAGGTGGTGTGGACCTACCTATACAATGGTATGTCATATGTAAAATAGTAGGATTAAGTCCAAAGTCTATAGATTGTGACACATGGGTCGATTTAGATGTTTTGTCTGAAGGACTTTGAGTCACACGAATCTTCACAGAAGGAAGATTCATGGGGGTGATTGATGAAGAAGGTCCTATAAAGAAGGGGAGGATTGTGATTCAAGAATCGCATTAGATGAATGATGACAAGGGTCCTACGAAGAAAGAGAGGACCGTGATTCAAGAATTGTATTATACTTCTGATTGGAGGGATTTGGAGTCGTGTGTATCTTCAAAGGAAGAAGAGTCGTTCTTCTGATAAAAGGGGTCCTGTGAAGAAAGGGAGGACTGCGACATAAGAGTCGCATTAGATGATTGATGAAGAGGATCCTGTAAAGAAAGGGAGGACTATGATTCAAGCATCACATTAGATGAATGATGACAAGGGTCCTGCGAAGAAAGAGAGGACCGCGATTCAAGAATTGTATTATACTTCTGATTGGAGGGATTTGGAGTCACGTGTATCTTCAAAGGAAGAAGATGTCGTTGGGGTGACTGATAAAAGGGGTCCTATGAAGAAAGGGAGGACCATGACATAAGAGTCACATTAGATGATTGATGAAGAGGATCCTACAAAGAAAGGGAGGACCATGACTTAGGAGTTGAATTAGATGAATCGAATAGTAGTTTGGATCTGAATCCTCAGAAGAGTTAGAGGAAATATTTGGATTGGAATCCTCAGAAGAAGAGGAAATGTTTGGATTAGAATTAGAAGAAGAGTGGGGGGAACTCGAATAATAATTTGGATCAGACGTGTCCAAATCATACCACCGACTATGAGATGAAGGTGGGGAACGAGTTACCCGTATGGGCTCTCTAGCACGAAGAACCAAACGAGGTTTAGTTGTAATGGGAATCTTTTGCTTTGAATTGCTAAACCTAGGTTCCATATTTTTGTAAGTATGGGGAACCGCATGATAGTCAGTCATTTTTGGCATTGTTTTAAGCACAAATGTCTAGATCTAGATAGTGTGATGGAACTCCTTCAAAGGGAAGGAAGTGACATGTCAATTTGGGTAGCATAAGGACAACCAACTAGACATTTCGTAAGTATGGGGATATGCGTGTGTGATTTTTCAAGAAGGTCTAAGGAAAATAGACATCGTGACGATGTAATATCGATGAGATGAGAGGGATTGTCCTAGAAAATAAGTTTTTTGAATGAATAATCACAAGGAACAATCATGCAAGTGTGAAACACAAAGCCAATCAACAAGGAAATACACCATATGAAAATGTGATGCAAAGATGATCAACAAGATGTTTTCACTTATGCCAAGTTCAAGGAAATGAACAAAACGTAAGTAAAAACAAGAAGTCAATGCGATCTCCCAATCAAGATATACGATGAGCGAGCTCAAACTTGATTAAGACCTATATCTCAAAAAGTGCCAATTACAATTTGTGAATGACACAACAATATCACCAAGATATGTTAACCCACTTTCATGAGAAAGTGAAGTATTGATATCGAGGTGTTATTGATATAACACGCACAAATGGTAACACCTAGCACTCTTTGAAATTGAGGTAATAATAGAACCGAACTAAAAAGCTCAAAGTATAGCTAGGAATAGTTAAAAATGTGTGCATGTAACCATACAATATAGGTATTTATGTCGAGTTTACAAGAAACAAGACGTAAATATCAAAATTGTAATGATACGATACAAACAAGCTAACTCTTCTAAGGAAGTCCACGGTGATGAACCACGCCTAACTACAATGACGATCTTGACATGGGTATCAAGATCACAATGGCTACCAAATGACGTGAAAATGCCTCCGCTCACTTTAGACGTTTAACTAACCCAGCCGCAAACATGGATGGGCGTAAACGGACATAAAAGTGAGAGAAACAGTCAAATGGAAACACAAAGGTAATCACACCTCTTTTGATCAACAAAGTGTCAAAAGAATATGAAGGAAATAAATCAAGAAAAATGATGAAAAATGCTAGCCTCACTTCAGCAGAGTTTCACCTCACCCTAAGGCAAGTAAAAACTAGGTGAAAGTAATACGTCACACGTTTCTCAAAAAGAAGGTTCACAACTCAACACTATTTTAAAATGGTCAAAGTGGGCTCCTGGCCAAAGTATATTCTCCTAGGTGGTTCTCTCACCCTAGGTGTTACAAAGTTGCCACGAGCGAGCGTGATTTACCCAAAAAGTCACACTGACTAGTTTGGGAGTATCTCGGCTTTACTTTACCCCCTTCAAGAACAAAGTAGGCAACTAGTGCGTCTACGTGTACTATCACTGGGGTCGCCACAATGGACAACTTGTAATGCTATCTCACAAAGGAATCACTAGTCAAGTAGGTAGTGTGGAGCACTTCCCATTTCATCCACAAGGTTCCCTCTTGTGTGGACTACTTTGGGGTTCCTGGAACCACCCCCATTGTTGTAGCTTAAGGCATTATGCCAAAGGGGTTATGTTCCAGTTGAGCGGAGAGGGACGTACCCTTTTCGAAACCTGCAATATAGTGTTTTGAATATGTTGTTCTTTTTATCTTGTTTAATTAGGTGTGGTTTACTTGAAACACCTTTTGGCAACCTGTATAACAACTGTATTAGTAGTTTTTGATTTTTTTTGGTTCCTCCTTTCTTTGACAAGCGTTTTTAGGTCCTGCACTCAAGCGTTAGTAGTTCTCCAAGAAAATCACATTATTTAAAAGAGGATTAAGAGTTGCTTTTGATTCTCAAGATCATCCAAGGATGCAAGAGAAGAGCATACACAACAAATAATCCAACTAAAAAGTAAAGAAAATCTTTTCAATCAATGAACCATACAAAATTCTTGATAAATGTTCATTCCTTAAACCAAAAGTGAAAGATGAAGTTTCCAATTTACCAAATGTTATAAAATGAAGACTAAAGTTGTTTTTGATTCTCAAGATCACCCTAAGGTGCAAGAGAAGAGCATACACAAACTTTATCCCAACTATATAGAAATGGAAAACTTCAAATCAAAGGACCATTGAAAAATGCTTTGTAAAAGGTTCATTCCCTTAAGCAAAATGAATAATCAAGTTTCCAAGTTTAATCCCAATGTTAAAAGATAGAGATCAAAGTTGTTTTTGATTCTCAAGATCACCAAAAGGTGCAAGAGAAGAGCATACAAACACTTTGGTCTAAATCAAGTAAGCATGGAAATACAACATTCATCAAAACATTAGACATGTTAGAAAATGACCAGTTTTAAAATAATAGAAAAACCTGTAATTTTTGTAATTATAAATCCCAAATTTATGTTTTCATTGCATATTTAACTTCAATACCTTTCCAACGCAAAAAAATGGAGTCATTTTGAGTTCGGGAGCAAAATTTATGGCCTTCGGAAGATGGGTTACGCATATGCTCTTATGCTCATGGGTATGCACTTGACATGCACTCAAAAAAATGTCAAAAAACGTCCCTTAATCTACAAAATGGGAAAATTTTTCCAACCAAGATTCAATTTTGACAACAACCCATCACATTAATATATGAATAGAAGACTCAACGCTATCAAACATTAACATACATGCTCAAGAATTTAAGATTTTCAAGAAATTGACAAAACTAGCATGTAGAATGATGAAAAAGTAAGCTCTAAAAATGAAAACATGATGAAATCTTGAAATTTTCTCACCAAGATTAAATTTTGACAGCAACCCACCACATTAATATGTAAATAGAAGACTCAACACTATCAAACACTAACCTACATGCTCAAGAATTGAAAATTTTCAAGAAATTGACAAAACTAGCATGTAAAATGATGAAAAAGTAAGCTCTAAAAATGAAAACATGATGAAATCTTGAAATTTTCTCACCAAGATTAAATTTTGACAGCAACCCACCACATTAATATGTAAATAGAAGACTCAGCACTATCAAACACTAACCTACATGCTCAAGAATTAAAATTTTCAAGAAATTGACAAAACTAGCATGTAAAATGTTGAAAAAGTAAGCTCTAAAAATGAAAACATGGAGAAATCTTGAAATTTTCCCATCAATTCCAATTTTGACAGCACTTCACCTCCTTTATACCTACAAGGAAGACTCAACACATGCAAACTCAACAAAACAAGTTAAGAAAAACAAGTTAGATCAACATGTGTAAAAGAGGGTTAGTAACCAAAAATAAAACTTAACTACAAAAACTTGAAATTAAGTGCAAAGGACAATGGAGTAAGTCCCACCAGGCATGCCAAATGTGTGCATGTATACTTTTCTTAATGCTAAATCAAATGAAGCAAGAACTACCACCTAAAATAGTTCTACAATTTAGCTAAAACAAAGCATAAACACCATCATGATAAGAATTAAACAAGGGTTAGATGCTAGCATTCATCAATACAAACTTTGAAACTAACAATGCTAAATATCTAAACTCCTCTATTCTCTAACAACAAATAAATGAATGGACCTAAGTAAGCTCCATGGCTATCAAAATAGTTGTCCTTAGTATGCCAAGTAACCTAGGAATGAGGGCCTATCAAAGTTGGGCTACAAGACCCCTTTGACACCTCCCATATGACCTAAGAACTTAAGAAAGAGGCTTAACTCTTCAAGATGATGAACTCTCAAAAGGGCAAGGTGCAAGCTCTTAGTCTCTTTGCTATATGCTTTGCATTTCTCTCTTAGAAAGTTTAGGTGTAAGTAAAAAGGTAGGTGGAGGGCTCTTTATATAGCCCAAAGGATAAAGGATTCAACACATTCTCATGAATGTGGGATAAAGGTAAAACATGATTAGGAATGGATAAGGTTGCTTTATTAAAGGTAACCTTACTTTAGAAGGGTTTAATACATGTTTAGCAAGTCATGGGAGTTGGGGGTGTTTTAATTAATCAAAGGTGATTAACTAATAGGTAGATGTAAGCTTATAGAAGATAATTAGAGGAATATTAGTACGATTTAGGCTATTATAAGGGATTAAATCAATTAAATATTGATTTATTGGTTAAATGGAAGGGAAAGCATTAATTAATGGATAATACTTAATTAATTAGTCTAGTGTAATTAATTAATGGTGATTTATTAAATAAGGTCTTAATTAGGTATTTGTGAGAATGGGGATAATTAGGAAATTTAAATTTAATTAATTCCTTTATGTATAAACCATTTCCATATGTTTCTGTTATTTCTCTTTTGGATCAATGAGAGAACAAATCATTCTAGGTTCTTAGAATGTTTCATGGTTCTTTTCTACTCATTTCCATTTGAATATATTTTATAAGATGATGCATTCTTCCAAGACTCACATAAAGGAGAGACTCAGTGCCCGCGCATGCCTCGAGTGAGTGCCCAACACCCGCTAGATGATAGGTCAACAAACATGGGATTAGATTATTGGTCTAAGGGTATAAAATATGAATACATGATTCTAACTAACAAGATCCTATTTCAAGTATGTAAGTGATAACATATGGTCCTAGCCAATATACTTTAACATTTCTAGATGGCGCAAAACTTAGAATCATAAAGAATCACCATCTATCTTATCTCAATATTTTTGTCCCTAATGTTCTGTCATTCCATACTTTTTTCTTGATTTTTCTTGCTTCTAACTCCAGCATGTTATTGCTCATCGCTCATCCAACTTAATTAACATTTCAATTCATTCTTCTAATGCTTGTTCATCAACTAGACCTCCAGTCGTGCAATATGCAAAGAAGGTAACATGAATTCCATAAGAAGAACTGTTTCTGCACCAAACACCAATTGAAAGGGTGTGGCCTTGTTTAACCACTTGTATTTTTTTCTATATGCCCAAAGCACTATGACAGAAAATTTATCATCCCAATATTTTCTTCTAACATCACTATTGTTTTTCAATGTCTCGCTCAAAATCTTGATGAAATCCTCAACAAACCCATTTTCCCGAGGATGATATGGTGTAGTCTTATGGTGTGCAATCATGAACTTATCCAATGATATCCTAATTGTCTCATTCAAAAGTGTGTTCCCCTATCACTTGTTAAACTCAACGAGCATCCATATCTTGAACAATATTTTCCCATAGAAACTTTGGCTATTATAGTTGTTGTATAATCCTTAGTAGTTGCTCTTGTTCCCACCCTGTCGGATAGTCTTTGATAGTGATGATATAATAGGATCTAGTCCTACCCCATGAGTTGGTGAAATAGGACCCACAAAATCTATAGTCCATTTCTCAAATGGTTATGTACTAGGAATAGGTCATAAAGGCATTTCATCTCTTTTTCTGGTTTGCCAAGACATTGTCGGTGATCACGAGCCTTGAAATATGCCTTACAATCCTTATACGGGGTCTCCCACCATAATCCAAATGAGTAGAATCTTACGCACGGTGGTGTCACATGCATAGTGCTCACTGCATTACCACCATGATCCTGTTCTATGATATATGTGTGCTCATGTTTCAATACACATTAGCGCAATATTTCATCTTGGACTAACTTTTATAGGTCATCACTAATCAACATAAATGGTGCTTTGCGTGAATGTTAAGTTATTTCTTTTCTAAGTATTTCATTCATTCGGGGTTATACCTTTATGTAGAAAGACAAAAATGTCCTCTAATTCTGATGGCGTGCATTGTAACCAGTATAATTGTGCATCGAACATGGTATCTTCAATTACTTGTGCGTCTTCTCGACTATATTTTGGATAGATGGTCCAATCGAGAATTAATTTTGAATGGTTTTACCACAACTATAAAATCAAATTCTTGGAATAAGAGCACCCATAGGCATATGTGCCCCTGTAAAACAGGCTTGTTTACCAAATCTTCAATGCCATGTGATCGATATAGAATACAAATGGTGTTACTAGCGGTATTATGCGAATTTATGTGGTGCATAGATGATTGAAAAAGATTCACACTCTGTCATTGTGTAATTCTTCTCTGCGTGAGTCAACTTCTCCTAGCAAAAAAGATAGGATGATCTATAATGCCTTCTCTAGGTTGAGCCAACACCACGCCAATGGTCATGCCAGAAGCATCCACATATACATGAAATGGTTGGTCCTATGAGGTAAAGTGCATAATAGGCAATGTAGTAAGTTTCTCCTTCAATGTCTCGAATGTGCACTACTGCGGCTCCCCCCAGTAGAATTCCCTTTTCCTTTTAGTAACTCCTCCAAGGGTGTGGAAACCTTAGCATACCCTTTAATAAAATTTCTATAATACCTAGTGTGACCTAAGAATCCGTGCACCTCAATTTGACTGGTAGGCTCTTCTAGGCGATAATGACTGCAACCTTAGCTAGATTAACCAACAAACCTTCCTTGAAAATGATGTACCCTAACAATGTGCCAAAAGGTGTAGCAAATACACATTTCTTGATGTTCAAAGAGATGTTAAACTATCAAAATATTTTAGTTAAGTGCAAATAGTCACAATGACCCTTAACAAGTACATACACCATCTAGTCATCTAAATAAACCAACACGAAGTTATGAATAAAATATTTGAATGCTCAGACAACTATGCACTAGAATAACGTAGGTGCATTTTTCGAGACCAAAAGGCATCATAGTATAGGTGAAAAATCCCCATGTAGTGGTAAAATTAGTCTTTTCTGATCCTCTGTGTAATCCTAACTTTGATGATACCAGAGAATCGATTTGTAAAGGAATAGATCTCATGCTCTGAAATACCTTCTAATATTTCTTTTGTGAATGGTGTAGGGAAGGGATCAGTCACACATGCAACATTCAGCTCCCTGTAGTCCACACAGATCCTAATACAACCATCTTTCTTTATACTGATCACCATTTGGATAACCCATTCTGACTCATCTAGGGGCTTGATGATTCCAGACTTCAACATTTTTTCAATTTCTTCCTTTACCTTTTCATGCAAGTTGGGGTTCATCATGTAGGGTCTCTTCTTGACCGGGTGTACACCTTCCTTAAGATTTATCTTCATTTATCCTAATGATTCATGCACACCTTTTAGTTCATGGTATCCCCTAGGAAATAAGTCTTTATAATCTTGTAGTAACTCAATGATTTTTTCCACTTTAGAGTCAGACCAATAATCCCCAATTATGGCCTCCTTAGGCTCAACATCCAATCCAATATTCACTTTCTTTGTTTTCATAGGTTCATGATAGGCATGCATTGTCTTATTTGCACTTTCCAAAACCTCATGTCAACTTGTTGAATGATCTACATCAATATTTTATACTTCTTCATCATCCACTAAGTAGACCGTCTTTCCTTGTACTTTCTCAAGGAAAGCGTGCTTAATACTATGGCATATTTCATTGTTTCTTCAACAAAATGCACTCCTGAGTCGTTTCCATAAAATAACTCATGAATGACTTCTTTTTCCTTTTCACTTTCTCCCATATTTAACTGCTTTATAACCTTTCTTTGCATGTTCTCTTTGGAGGTTTAGTAGAGAAGTAGTCAAAATTTTGGATCAATCCTAAAATAAAATCCTACCAATTTCCAATCTGTCATGGAGTTCCGCATATACATACCAAGCACGCGAATAACCTTGTAAATTGGGATATAATTTTTGCACCCATAAAAAGGTGGTAAATCTTCGTACCCCTTTGCTTGGAGTCCCTCACACTATTGAACGTGGTCTAAACAATTTGATAACCATGCTAAGTGTAGATTTGAGTAGGACATTTCTCCTAGAAAATTGAGTACAAAGAAATCATAATTTCATTCCATCCTACAAGATTATCTCGTGAACCACCCACCAACGCGCTACTATCACTGTGCGGGGTATATGCTTTGGCATATTCCATCTCTCCAACTGGTCTATCCATTGTTCCTCCATGGCGCATAGAAATACCATAGGATCTCCTTCTCTAGTGTATCGAGGTACCAAGTTGTTACCTATTCTCCTGATACAATGAGGTCTACTATTCCATGTAAATGTGCTTCTTACTTCATGCCCTACCAAATCATAAGTACCATGAGCCCAATTATCACAAGAAATTCTTAAAGTATTGCTAATGGATTGTGCATCTTCCCACTAAAGGATTCCTTATTTAGATTGCTCGAGAACTTCTAGGTCCTAGATGGTGCGTACATAAATCCTATTCAGATCTTCCTCACTCAAAGGATCAACATAGGGTGCATATTTTCCATCTGTTAAAGGGATAATAACCCTTTCCTCCTTGTTCTCAAAGCTGATATATCCCTTTTTGAATTGAAGATCAACATTATTTGCATAACACCAAGGGCGCTTAAGTAGATGCGGGAAGTTGTCTTCTTACGCAAGTGGCAAAACCTCAAAGTCCCCTGTGAACTTGGCCCCTTGTATAGTAATGGATGCATCTTTTAAAACTCCAATAGGGGTGGCCTTGGTTCGATTAGCCATAAACAACACATTAGAAGATGGTTTTAATGGGGTTTCCCCATCTGTACCCATGCATCTAAAGTAAGAACATTGACTTCCTGCACTGTATCAATCAATATATTACTCAAAATCCATCCATCCACAACAACATTCAGAGTGATTTCCTTGTCATAGTCTAAGCTATGAGGGGGAATATTTGCATGCAGGATCTGCCATCCAGTCTTAATACTTACATATGGAGTGTTTCCCTTTAGCCAATTCCCTAAAAATGGAATGGTCTTCTCATGGTGCAACATTTTACACACCTCCTTTAGGTCATCAATATCATATTGGACCATCTCTTTTGATTTTGTTTGCTCCATCTTCCATGATTGCTCCTTTAAACACTATATTTTACCATGAATATTTCTGAGTACCTCCATGGTTTCTTGATAAACCTCCTTCTCATGGTCGGGATCGGGTACCATGTAATTAGAACCTCCTCCTTAGTGATGGTAGGATTCTGCCTGCAACACTTCTTTGGCATGTCTTTGCTTCAGCATGGATAGTGATCTTTACCGGAAATACCTCAGATTCTGGTTCCAACTTGGGCATCCAAGGATTTTCCACAATGCGTTGTATCCTAACCATCCATGCACCTTTGTTTTCTTATTTATGTTGATTAATAAGATGTTCATATAGGTCCAAGAATTACTCATAACTATTATTCTTTCCACAAAAGGAACATGTAATATTTTGAGGACATTCATGCTTGTAGTGGTCGGGAGAAACACACGTATATCATGTTCCGTGAGGGAACTCACCTCATCCACCACCGTGGGCTCGGCCTCTGAATCCACCATGGCATCCTCGACCTCTACCACAACCTCCTTTAAAACGTCCTTCATTTCGATCATAACATGCTTTATTGTGATCCTAATCTTAATGCTCACCCTTACCCTTAGAGTTATCGATACTCCCGTTTGTCGTATACAAACATCTATAGCATCATCGATCTGACCAATCAGTAGGTAGTCTTCCATATCGTGAGTCATGGACGGTCTATAAATTTTACAATAACAAGATACGTTCTTCCTTATTGCGCATTGCAATAATGGTAAATGGCTAGCATCATGGTTTAAATGACATATCTCATAGTATAGCAGCAAAGTGAACACACAGATCGTGGGGAAAACTATCCTTGGTGTGACCCTCTACTTCACAATCGGACCATCGGTACACCAAATCCCCGTGTGTATCTCATGTGCTGAATTTTCTTATAGTTTCTCCAAGCTGCTTTGCCATAGTTGCAATCTATGCTTCCAAAAATGGGGTCACCCTACATGTCTATGTTCCCGACTACCTCAATGCGTAAAACTTCTCCAAGTGCTTCGTGTAGATCAGTGTATGTCTTATGTGACAAATCCCTTCTAAAAGGTGTGATCAGACCTCCAACAAACCATTGTGCATGTTGGCTTGTGTGAATATCATAAGAAAGATTAGATAAAAGTGTTTTGAAATGGGCATCATACTCCCTGACACTCTCAGTAGTTCCTTGCTTAATATCCTTGAGTGTGATTATACTCTTTTGCTCAAACTCAAGGATGTGAAACTCTTTAAGGAAAGCATCTTTTAATGTTGCATAGTCTACACAAGTCTGATTAGGGTCAAACTTTTTGTACCAGTTGTGTGTGCATCCTTGTAACGTAGTGGAAAATTGACTTGCCCTATGCTTACAAGTTGTGATCCCTTTACGTGCCATAGTATATCACAAATTTGCATGTGTTCAACAACATATTCTATGCCCCTATATTCTGACAGAGGAAGAGACATCTCCATGTAAATATTTTGGGGTTGGTGCAAACCTTTCCCACCTGATCTAAAACCTCTTGTGTTTCCTATGCCTCTAGAACAACCTATTCCTCCGATTCTCCACCTATAGCCGGAAGTGGACCGGAAGATGTACTTCCTTGTGTCCCAAAAGTACTCCTAAAATTAACCCCTATAGTCTACAAAGTGTTACCACTCCCAGATGTGAGTCTAAAATTCTACGCGCTTGAATTTTGTGTAGATGATACACCTGAAAAGGTACCACCAAAAAACAATGAAGATGGTTTACCTGGCATCAATGTACTTGCTATGTGACTTACTACCGATCTCCTACTGCCTAAATTATCTTGTTGACAACTTATTATCTTGGATCTGAAAAAAAAAGTGCGAGGGATAGGTTTCTAGGTAGATTGAGATGTGCACCCGTAGCCCAGGTCATCTCTCGCTAACACGCTTCCATGTTAGGTGAGGAGGTTTACCTATCATGCTTGCCCAAATGGGGAGTTCCTAATGCTTTAGCTCCACTCTCTCCGCATGAGCTCCAAATCCTTCACGATCCATCTCTCTCCTCAATGCCATTTTCTCTACAACATCTCGTTGTTTCTCTATCTCCCTCTCGTGCACCTTATTATATTAAGCCACCTTTTTTCTCTCTTCCTTTCTACTACTAAGTCTGCCATCTTTCACCAAACCTGCTCTTTCCGCTTTGTGCATGGTGGGGTTTAGTTAGCCATACGTTTTTTTTCCAAGTTCAGGGTCACCATCAAGATTGTGACCACCGGTGGAATGCTTTGCAAGTAATTTCCCCAGGATATCGTAAAAATAGAATTTTTCTACCTCTGGGAAGAATAATTTGAAATTGAGTACTCCATAATATAAATTTTTAGAATACCATGAAACCAAATATGCATAGTGCGTGTCCAAATCAAATTAGCATCATAAAGGGCCTGAAATTATTCCTGCATCTAGACAAGTGCGTGATACCTCCAATCCCTTTTACACACATAAACAACCAGCCACTCATACAGTTCTACCAAAAAAATAGTGAAGAAGCTCTCATACAAATTGTCATGGAGATTTTTTTCCACCGATGCACGTATGTTAAACTAAAATCCGGCAATGAACCTCCGTGTGTACACTTATTCTAGATCTTGTATCCACTCCTCAACACTTGTTAGGGTCAACTGGTGAGTCTTAATCATGAACCATCCTGAAAACAACTAAAAAAGAGGTCCCGGCAATGGAACCAATGATGCAGCCTAAAAATTATGAGAAATAACCCGGTCGCATTGGCACATCACTCTCGGCCTAGGCCGAGCGCTCACCGAAGCATGCAAAATTACCAGGCCCCTCTTTACGGTTGTTTGTGCAGGATATTAGCAAGATGAAGAGTTGATGCATTCAGATTCATAAATAGTATAACATTATACAGAGCATATTCCAAATCTAAATCTAAAGAGTAATGGATTCAAACAATAGCCACAATGAATTCAACCATGTAAGATCTAGTTATAACCCGATTAACACCTAGAATTAGTCAATACACTCCATTATATTAAACACAATAAATACACAAAAGCTCCTTATAATAAGTAGTACCATAATTTCATACACGCATCAGATCTGGAAGCATAACTTCACAATAGCTCATATTCAGTCCTCCTATACTATGCAAATCACTACATATTTATAAGGGTGGGGACTTTCCCTTCACCGCTTACATAATTCCCAAAATAGGTCACATGCTGAAAATAGCCACGCACATTTACAATAATAGACACACATGCAAGTGTGATAATAATAGATATCTTCTAGTTAACTAGTAGTAATAATTATATTATTAACTTGAACCCATGCAAAGCGCTTAGTAGATGCTCTTCCAAAAATAGCCTATGCATTTCGTGTAAGAATTTATCCAGTTTGTGTGCTCTACACGCTATCTCCAAAAATACCTCGTAATCCTCAAAATGGATAGGTCCCAAATCTGTCCTTGTCTTTCGTGTGCATTTCCTTTCCTATTATGTTGTGCCTTTGAACATTCCCTATTCCCATGTGTGAACCTTCTACGTGCCTTCTGCTAAGTGTCAAACTTTGTCTTCTCAACAAATCCACATTTAGGAGAAATTTTATATTAGTTAATCACTTAGGACTCAAAAAATACATTTAATGACTCCTTATTTACATGACTAGTCCTTCCATGCTTGAAAGCATCAAGACACATCCAAAAATAACCCTTGACTCTCACCCAAATATCTTTAAAAGTTCAAATCTAGAATTGGAGGGCAGTTTCAATTTTAAACTATTGACTCCTTTGCCTCATTATAACCACATAAACACCTTAATAGCTTATAAACATGACAAGGAAGGAGAATTCAAAACTTTGATGCTTCATTGAATGATTCCCTTACATCATACTCCCAAGGTGGACAAAGTGTTCTTGCATTTGCACAACCAAGTCTTATTCACTTTTTTCGTTCTTGATCCTCCTTCATTCAAACTCGTGACCTCTCTTTCCTTAAGACCACACTGGGCTCCACACTTTTTCTTTATCATTGCATTTTCATTCACTTTTCTTCCTTTCTTATTTATTTATTTATTCTTTTTCCCCCTCTTTCATCTTCATCTTATCTTCAATATTATTCCTTTCTTTGTCTAACAAACCTGCACAAACACAGTCAAATACAAGATTAGATGAAAAATTTGGAGACCATTTGGTCTCATTCATTACTTCTTGTCTCTCTTCATCTTTGTCTTCTTCCTCTTCATGATTCATTTGCATTTCTTATTCAATTTATGCATCTTCAATCACTATCTTAGCCTCTTCCTCATCACACTTCCTTATTTCACCATACAAATCTTCTTCAAGAGATTTCATTTCCCTTTCTTATCGTTCTTTATCCTCATAAGAAAATATGTACTACAAATTTTATTCTTCTCCATCCATTTCCAAGTTTCAAAGCAGCTCTCTAACTATCCTTCCTCTTCTATTTCTTCTTTCACTCTCTCATTTTCAACTTCTTCACTCATTTCTTCTTCATTTTCAAGTTCTTGTTATTTTATGGAAGATAAGAATATTCCTGTTAGTTCTTCTTCACCCTCTATTTGCATGCTTTCTTCAAAATTGACTTCCTTCTTTACCTCCTTTGTTTTATTTCTTAACATCTTCTTTTCTTCTCTTTCATATTTCTTGAGCATTCTTTGTGTTGCTCTGAGTTGATCCTTCACCTACATTTTCTTTCTCTTCTTTATAAGCTCTCTAATTGGCCATCTTGCTTTATTTTTCATCAAAAGTTATATTCTTTTAATTTTCTCTTCTTTTTTTTCAAGAGTACCACTAATTACTCTATATCTTTTTAAGCTCTACAATATTTTTCTACATCCACAATTCTCTCTTCTTCATCCTTTCCTCTTTTCTTTTTCTCTATCACTCTTCTTTTTCTCTTTACCTATGGCTAATAAATTTGACCAACTCTATCATCAACTCCTCTCTTTCCATCTCTTTCTTCTTCTTTTCGTCACTCACTTTCTCTCTCTCTCTCTACACCTCACATAGGATTAACACTTGGTCTTTTGGTGTCTTCTCACACTCTTCTTAGAATCTATTTCACTTCACTTATTCTCTTAACCTGTCACTGTATTCACACACTCACAACTTAATTTTTATCCACAAAAATAGTTGATATTTAAATCATCAAAAAAATTAAACAAGATCCTATGCTCGATACAAAAATGATGTATTCAAGACCATAAATTCATCATTATTTCAGGTTATACAAGAGGACTAATCAGATACCTTCTCAAACTCTACAATGTGAAGATCATGAACAAAGCCTAAAATGGCTTATAAATGAAAGAATTTTATCAAACATCACCTTTAATGGATTCTCAATAAATGAATTGTTATATTAACTTCATTCCCTTTTTTAACAACATGTATATATGTGTAGTCAACTATCAACATGACCCAAAACCCTATAAGAAATCAATTTGCCTTATCTCACCTTCAAGCGGTATCCACTAGCGTTTTTGTTCTTACCTTCAATTGTATCAACTCTTGACATTTTTTTTCATATCTCCATCAATCCTATTGTCAATGATTCATGTACTCAATTCAAGGTGAGAGAAAATATCATATTTGTTAAGATAATAGTCTTTTTCTAATTTCCTTACTTGGATTGAACTACTATTACTAGCTTCATGCGACTATGCCTTTACATACACTATAGATTTGAGATTTCATATAACCTAATAAAAAGGTAATATCCTTCACCCAATCCCTTATTATTACCTTTATAATCACTCAACAAGTTCTTTCAGAGTTTCTAAGACTTCACACTTTCTTTTCTTGGTCAAAACTATCATTTAAGTTCTCAAGACAAGTTTGTTGCTATCACTAGGGAAACTAGGGATCTAACTATGCCCAAATATGTATAACACCTCCAAAAATTTAATTCCATGCCGTAAAAATGACTACAAAGTTTCAAGACTCCATTATTTGTGTAACTCCTTTTATCACACTTTTTGCAATCTTGCTCTTAGAAGCCTCTCTAGGTCTTTCTCAAGCAATTATCACAGATATATTCCATTGTAAGAGGTTTTAAGACACAAAATATATATTTTAGAGAACCATTTATGATCTTTTTACTTCTTAGAAGTTTCAATTCTTGGTTCCAAGTATAAGGCTTGGTTCCTTTGTTAAATGGCCTCTAAAATCAAAGCTTCTAGTTGTGTTTAACTACTCCTTTAGCAATTTTCATACATATCCCATAGTAGATACATTATTTTTCTACAATTACTTTTTAAACACTTGAAATAAATCATAATAATCATTCTTTCAAGGTTTCAATCAATTCCAATGGTGTAGCTCAAAGATATTTGGATTTAATTCTAGAAACCCTAGTTTTTCATCATGAGGACTTCGAGGACAAAGAAAATGTTATTAATTTCTTGAAATATATTTTCAAGCCACTAAATAAGAAACATATATTTATTTCATCATGATATTTATGATTAATTTACCATTATGGTGTAAATAATATCCTATTTTCCTATTCATTCGTTCTTTTAATCTCTTTCATGTAGATAATAGAGAGACAAGAGTCAACTCCGACAACATTTATTTGTTATGAAAGATTTATTTCTTTTCTCAATGCGATTCTTAATATAAATTTAATTAAATATTCAAGTTCCTAATCACCAAATTCACAACTTCCAAAGGTGTTTGGTACATATCATACCCCGGTACACTAAGGTCACCGTATGCAAATCCATATACACATTCAAAGAACATACACAGACTGTATAAGTGTTTAGATTTTTATGATCAAATTCACTATTATCTCTAGAATGAATTATTTATCAAATTTAATGACGCCTAATTTACAAATATTTTATAATATTCTCAAGCAACAGTGGGCCTACACATAGTTTTTCTAATACAACTCGGTCTTAATGATTTATAGGAATTATTACTCGTAATAAATCCTACATAAAGGTGTTTTCAAGCCTTATCATAAATTTCTAACCTCTGAAACACGTTTCCCATACTCATTACAATGAATACAAGATCATTACATAAGACAAGTAACTTTATAAAAAAACATTCAAAGCATAAATGTTCATCACAAAAATGGAGTACCATTACATTTCTTTGAAAACTTATCTATTACAAAATGTATCTCCTTTTCTTCATTCTCTACTCCTCCTTTTCCTCGAGGATCCTTCTTATTCCTCCTTAGAGGATAATTAAATACCTTTACTTCAAATTCCATCTTGATATACATGTTTTTTTTTTTAATTTCATAATTGAATTTCCTAAACTCATGACGACTCTTACATACCCAATCCACATTTAGGATAAAGTTTATATTAGTTAATCACTTTAGACTCACAAAATAAATTTAATGACTCATTTTATACATGACTAATCCATCCATGCTTGAAATAATCATGAAAAATCCAAAACTTACCCTTGAATCTCACCTAAATATCTTTAAAATTTCAAATCTAGAATTGGAGGGAAACTTGCAATTTTAAACTAGGGACTCCTTTACCTCATTATGACCTCATAAACACCTTAATATCTTATAAACATGACAAGGAGAGAGAATGAAAAACCTTTATGATTCATTGAATGACGCCCCTCCATCACCTTTTCTTATTTTCAATCATGGTTTGGACCCATGTGAAAGAATCTCTAGAAGAAGTGGTTAAAGGTGGAAATGAAAGGGCTACCTAGGAACTTGGAGGCTAAGAAACATGAGCCTCAACAATGGAAGTCTCAATGGAAGAAGGAAAAGTCCTTCTAATCTCTAGCTTAGCTCTTAAAACCTCTATTTTCCTTGAATCTTCCTTAAGTATCTAAATTTCATCCTATTCTTAACTCTCTTCACCTTCTTTTTCTTCTTCTTCATCCCGATTTTCCTCAACTAATCCTTATGTTTCTTCAAAAGGTTATGATGTTTTTCAGGGAAAATGCAACTTCTCTAGAAAATTCTTGTATCTTCTCTTTTTCTAATCCTTGCTCAAGCATTTCTAATTTACTCTTAGCCTCTTTTGATTTATCTTTATTTATATAAAACTTGGTTCTTAAGTCCAAGGGAGAAGAGTAATGAGTTTATTGAGTTGGGACATCCTTTTGTGAATTAGAGACTTCACGGGAAGAGGATTTCTTTTGATATTATCTAAATTATTTATTTTTTCTATTAAACCAATGTCTTGTTCTTGGGAGCACGATATTATTCGGATCATTATGGTTTTATTTTTCATTTTGAGACCAATAAATGGTAGGAATATGATTGAACTAAATGGAATTTTTATATTCTATGGCATAAAGATCAGAACCATCATCTCCCGACCCTTCTCAAACTATATACAACTTGATCTCCTTAATTTGTTGCGGTCATAACTCGCCAAATAATATTTTTCTCGACTTCATATCCGTCAACAAATTCTTCCAAATAGTCTTCAAATGTTTGTACATGTTAATAAATCATCCTCATATTATTTGAAATGAAGCCCCGCTATCAAAATAGGCCCTTTTCGAAATGTATCAAACTTGAATTCGAGATAGTCCGATCCAGTATTTTCCGGGGTTGGAAAGTTTCAGTAAACCTCCTAAACCATGACCACACTACCGAGAGTTCGGATACCTTTTTGACACTATGAATAACTCCAAGAATGGAGTCCAGTGCGAGAGGTTATTGCTTTGATCAAATCTTTGGTATGAAAAATGATCAATAGGTGAATCAAGTGTTGACACGTGGCATATGGTAAAACTAAAAAAATGATTAAAAGTTTTTTTGACCTCCAATCTTCAAAAACGTTTTAAAATTTAGTAAGACCCACTAATTTCTAGTTGGGGTCCTTATCCAGGTTTGACATATTATTTTATAGGAGGGGTGCCTTTTTCACCTTTTATTCATATTATTGTTATCATAAATTTTCTTATATATGACACATTATACTTCTATATAGCCAATGTGGGATTTTATTGTTACAAGGTTATATTATACACTATTTTGCAGTTGTATCTTGGATGAGATAATATTTCTCTTGGTTGGGTGATCAACTCCCCATGGAGTTGATCACATTTCATTCCTCATTTCTCAGGCCAGTTTCCTTATTACTTAGCAAGCCACTGAATTATCTCCTATATCTCCAACGAGTCAAAAACTAGTTCCACATTATTCAAGCAAGATTATATATATGGGATGGTTCAACGTATATGCCGGGATATGTTTAACATTTCTCACCAAAATGTGTGCAAAGGATAACACAACTCTTATATCGAGTGCGTCAACAATGGCCACAACGATCGCCCAACAAATTGGGAACTTGGATATACCTTATCTCAGCCCAAATGGGGCATATAAACCATTTAACACACAACCAAAAATTTAAACAGAGGGGAAAATACTATATATGGCCACAACCATGATAACATGGGGATTTAGCTCCCTACATAAACCACTAACCCTCCTTCCATGTTGAATATGTGGGATAATACCCATTTTACTAATAAACATCCATGAAACAATGCGGATAGGAGACTCGAACCATCAACATCGCGGGGTTAGGTATTAGCTTCCCGATCGGTCTACTAAGATCATCGAGCTATATATCGATCGCTGTAATTTAAACAAAACGAAGATTGTAGTGTGCGGGGGTAGAAATGGGTACTTGGAGAAAACACCATTTTGGAGTACTTACGATCAAAACTAGATCTCAAGTTATATATAAAATTTTCTCAAAATTTCTATATGATCACAATGGTGTGATCATTTTCCCATTTTAGATATTTTCTGATAGATTTTTTTTGTTTTTCAATACACACGAAGGTGTAGAACCAAAGGGATACACAACTCCAAGTGGATCAGGAAGGTAAAAGATAGGTGATGAGCTCCATTAAAGTACTTTTAAGGTCTGATAACACATTTTTGTAGGTTTTGATTCATTATTGGTTAAATGTAAAGGTTATTGTATTTGCATTTTTAACATTATTAATGGATTGATTCACAACAAACCGGGATGTAGAGATTTTGAACCTCAAAAACAATCTGGTGTTGTTTTCTTATTTTTATTTTTAATTTCTGATTTCTTGCAATTAATTAAGTTCATAATGTGAATATGGAGGAACCATTAATCAACATTACACAATTCAAAGAAATCAAGTAAATTGGGAAACAATGATTTTGGGCTTTGATCAAACAATGAAATTTTGAGTAAATTACAAACTTAATTTTAGTTTTAAAATCAGTCATAAATCATATTTTAATCAATATTTTGGAGTATTAAGGCCTTTTAAGTTGATTAAAATTGAATATCCTTTGAAACGGTTAAAAGTGAAGAAGTTAAACACCCTTTTCGGATCAAGTTTTTGGTATTAGAGTAGTTAGATTGTCGAATTAGCTTCTAATTGTGTTTGAAAATTTGGCTTTAGTTTCAGTATTGATTTCAATTTTTAGTGTGCAGACATTTTGGGGCTTTGTAATCTTCTTTTGCAGTGTGTAGTTTTGGAGATACGGGTTGTTTGTAGGAAATAGGGAATCATAGGCAAGTCATCCAAACAAGAGCAACTGGAGGAGCTTTAAGACATTAACTACCAACTACGGGAAGAAAAATATTTCTTGAGAGAAAAATTATATTCCTTAGAAGAGGAAATAGTGTTGTTAAAATATGAGCCACAATTCTTTACAACTAAGAAATATGAATATGTAAACGAGATGCTTACATAGAATAAGAAGTTGATGGTTTTGTTAAAGAGTCACCTGGAAGAAATATGGACCAAGGACGCCCTCTTGGCAAAGATGCAACAAGGTGAAAAAAAGAAAGAAATTCCTTCCAAATCAGATGCAGGAACTATTAAAGAATGCACTGTAAGTTGTTCACATTCTAATTCTCCCTCTCATTTAGTTTCAGTCCTTTGGGTGAATTTGAAAAGAATTTTAAGGGAAGTGGGTCTAAGCTAATGTTTAAAATGGGTTTCAATGGAAGAGGACTTGGTAAGAATGTCCAAGGTTATACTAACCCAATATAGGTAGAGGAACAACGTCGGTTTATAGGTTTGGGTTATTCTAGTGGGAAAATAGAAATTGGAGAAAGTTCTAAAGTAGCTGAAGGAAGACAAGATTCCAACAACAAAGAGTCTACGCCACTAGATTTGTAGGATTCCACCATCAAGAGGAATAATGAAAGGTGTAAGAAAAATGTAAAAGAGGTAATGAAATTCCACCTCCTCCTACTTACAATAAAAATAACACTAAGGGTAAATTGAATCCTAAAACTTCTAAAACACTCTTTCAGTTTGAACAATATAGCTTTGGTAGACAAAAATATGCTTTTCCTTGCATATTTTGTGGAGGTACTAATCATTTTGCAACATATTGTTGGAAGAGGAAAATAATTTTAAAGAATTTAATGCCTTTTTGAATCATAAGGCAGGTATTAAAGACCAATCTCACCTTGGTGAGGTGAGAAATAGAAAAATAGGTTACCTCTCCTAAACAAATGAATCATTCTCCTAGACATGGATCAAGAAATGGAAAAATGGGTAAGACTCCTAAAAATAGGGAAATTAAATTTTGTTCCCATTGTAAAGGGAATGGTCATGATGTTAATGTGTTGGTATGCTTCTTCAATCTGCAACATTGGAAAGTTGTTAAAAAGGAAAATAAATTCAAACCAACAATTGTTGACCTAACTCATGCGAAAGAGCCAAATTTTCCGAGAAAGTAAAAACACCGAGCATGAAAAATGTTGTTAAAATGGATAGTAAAATGTTCCTTAGTTTTATGTTTTCATAACGGTGATTGTTGATAGCATGATAACTTTTGAGCTATATTTTGGGAATTCCGATGTTTGATAAAAGAATTTTGTTCCTATGTATATATTCAACTTTGAAAAATAATTTGGAATCAGCTGTAGAGAAGATTTGAGTGATAGTTTCATCATACTCATATTCATCTTCTCACATTTTTGGTTGGAAATTTCATTTTTAGCAACAATGTATGAATTTTGATTCACTGTTGTTAAATGTCATTATGCAAGTTTGTGACACCATTTTTTTGTTTTGTAGGTAATATACAAACTTATTGTGTCTATACAGGGTAATTACACATTTATGATGACCCTTATTTTAGGGAATTTATTTGTGACTACTCTATGTAGATACAATTAGTGTGTACATTATTTTCACTAACAAACTAGTGTGCAGGTATGCCTGGTCATTTGCAGTAGTTAACAGTTCATTGATATGGGTAAGCATGTAGTTTGATCTATCCTTTTAGATTTCAGTGTGTATGGATAGAATTGGCATATTCATGTGGATTCAGTTTATTGACTATAGCTATTTTTGGGCGTTGATAGTATAATTTATTCTAGATAGAGAATATTTGCATTTTGTTATAGTTTTAGATGGACAGTGGGCACTAGCCTAATTGTGGGTAGTGAAGGAGTGAAGGACAAAGACATGGAAAGAATTCACGTGCATCGAATAGTTGCACTTGCACGGTGATCATTTTCAGTAGTTAACAGTTCATTGATATGGGTAAGCATGTAGTTTGATCTATCCTTTTAGATTTCGGTGTGTATGGATAGAATTGGCATATTCATGTGGATTCATTTTATTGACTATAGCTATATTTGGGTGTTGATAGTATAACTTATTCTAGATAGAGAATATTTGCATTTTGTTATAGTTTTAGATGGAGAGAGGACATTAGCCTAATTGTGGGTAGTGAAGGAGTGAAAGAAAAAGACATGGAAATAATTCACGTGCATCGAAGAGTTACACTTTACCAAAGTGTAGGAAGCTGCGATATTAAAGCAAGCAAGCTTTGTAAAGCAATGTGCATGCATATGAGAGATCGAGATTAAAAAATGGAGTAGAATGGAATGGCTTGGCTTGGCTTAGCCTTATTATAGATCAAAGGAGGTGAGTACAAATAGGGGAGTGAATGTGTAACTCCCATGTAAGAAAATATTCCTCCATAATGGAGAAGAGGAGTTACTTTCCCAAATGGGAATGTATCTCCTATGACACGCACACATGAAAGATTTTGTAAGAGAATCTGTCATAAATAATATGACACCTAGATCCATGTCCACCTAAGTGAGATGACTCACCCAAAGTGAGGTGGAATAACATGATAAATAAGTGAAGAAAAATACCACCTACACCAACAGGTAGTTTAGATGTACGGTATACTAATGTACTTATGGAATTGTAATTTTATGATTGGCGGTATTGTAAAGTGACAATTAAACATTAGTTTTAAGTTATATAATGGGTGTTATTATCTAGTCAATTGTTTGTGATGGCATTATAGGGAATTTAACATTTCACATTTGTGTACAGAGTTGACAAAGTTACAACGTATCAGTTGAACACAAGCTTAATTAGGTGTTATTATTTGATTGATTATGTGACTAACTAATCAACTATTTGCATTTTATTAACCTATAATGATTTTTCGGGTTCATGTATGTGTTTTTGCAATGCAGGATGAGTTAGCATGTTTTGTGGGTTGATAAACAACTTTTTGTGGACAAAAAGCATTCCCAATTGGGAGGAGTGATCTGGAGGTTTTTTTGGTTTTGGAAAATTTTCTAAACCTCCCTAAACCATGACCATGCTTTAGAGTGTTCAAATAAATTTCGATGGTATGTAGAACTCTAGGAATGGAGTCTAGGTGCAAATGTTATCACCGGTCAAAGATTGGGTTTGAAAACTAGTGAACGGGGGTCAACAAGTGAATCACACATTGACACGTGGCATATGGTAAAAGTTAAAAAAATGGTTAAAATTTGTTTTGACCTCTGGTCTTTGAAAAATGGTTAAAAATTTACAGGGGCCCTCTATTTGCTAGCTAGGGTCCTCATCCAGTTCGACACACTCTTTTATAGGAGGGGTGCCTTTGCCACGTTTTACTCATATTATTGTTATTGTAACTTTACTTATATATGCCACATTTTACCTCTATATTACCAATGTGGGGTTTTATTGCTGCAGGGTTATATTATACACTATTTTCTAGGTATATATTTTATGAGATAATATTTAGCTCGATGGGGTGATATACTCCTCACCGAGTTGATCACATTTCATTCCTCATTATTTGGGCAGTTTCCTTATTACTTGGTAAGTCACCAAATTATCTCCTATATCTTTGAGGATTCAAACAAATGATTCCACATTATTCGATGGGAGTATATATATGGGATAGTTCAAATTATATGTTTGGAGATTAACATTTCTCACCATAATGTGGAAAAGGATAGCATGTACGTTATATTGGACAAGTCAACAATGCCCGCCATGGTCGACCCAATGAATTGGGTGCTTGGATATACCTTAGCTCGATGCAACTCGGGAATATAAACCATTTAACACATGGTCATCACTTTAAATAGAGGGAAAAATTCTAGATGTGGCCATAACCATGATAACATGGGGATTTGGCTCCCTATATAAACCGCTAACCCTCCTTCCACACCGAAGATGTGGGATAATACCCACTATGCTAATAAACATCCATGGAAAATGGGGATATGGAGAATCAAATCCTTAACATCGTGGGGTAAGGCATATCCACTCGAAAATTGGTCTACCAAGCTCCTCAAGCTATAAATCGAGTCACTGTCATTTAAATAGAATGGAGACTACACCGTGCGTGGGGGTGATAAGGGGGTACTTGAAGAAAATACCATTTTGGAGCACTTATGTTCAAAACTAGTTCTCAAGATATATATGAAAGTTTCTCGAATTTTGATACAATTGCAATGGTGTGATCATTCTTCCATTTTAGAGCTTTTGTGACAATTTGGTTTTTCTATTAAAGTCACATGAAGGTGTAGAACCAAAGGGAGACACAACTACAAGTGGATTAGGAAGGTAAAGGATAAGTGTTGAGCTCCATTAAAGTCCTTTGAAGGTATGATAACACATATTTGTAAGTTTTTGATTCATTATTGGTTAAATGTAAAGGTTATTGTATTTGCATTTTTAACATTATTAATGGATCAATTCACAATGAACCTAGGGACGGGAATTCCAAACCCTTTAAACAATCTAGTATTGTTTTATGATTTTTATTTTGAGTTTATTCTTTATTGCAATTAATTAATTTCATAATGTGAATATGGAGGATCCATTAATCATCATTTCATAATTTGGAGAAATCAAGTAAATCAAGAAACAATGATTTTTGAGCTTTGATCAAACATTAAAATTTTGAGTAAATTGGAAACTTAATTTCATTTTTAAAATAGTGTTGAATCAGATTTTAATCAATATTTTGGAGTATTAATGCCTTTTAAGTTGATTAAAATTGAATATTATTTGAAATGGTTAAAATGAAAAAGTTAAAAAACCATTTTCAGATCATAGTCACGCTCAACATTTTGAGCATCCAGGATGACCTAAAAGTGTAATTTACAAAGGAAACTTTCAATTGGATGCCTGATATTTTCTTGTCCCTATAAGTTCTATGAAGCATATTTAATTTTCTAGAAATCTTTACAAGGACTATATTGTCATTGTAATAAATAGGTAGCTTTTTTCGTAACCCTCAAACCCAACTATCCTAATGTACGAGAACTTCTTGAAATGAATGAAAATACTAGGATATGTTTAAATTAGCTACCTAGCCTATAAGGAAATACTCTTAGTAAAATTTACCTCGAGCAATCGACTAGGAACATGGTGAAATCATCGTTTACTCTCTTATGGGGCCTTTTAATATTCTCATAGGTTAGTTGGTTATAAAATTCATACACAAGTGGATTTTTCTTGTTTTATTTCCCGATTAGCCCCACCCATATTCTATATGTTGTTATAGTGTACATTAAGTATGAATTCATGTGAAATTTTTTACTTTGATGCACATTAACCAGCTATTGAGTTAATTTTTCAAACATTATTTCTCCCCAGTTCAAATGTTACTTGTCTTCATAGGTGATGTTGATGTATACACACATTTAGTTCAAACTCATTGGTGGATGGAATTCCCATTACTTTGGCTAGTAGTGTCATTATATCTGAAATTTCCTCTAGGAAGTTAATTTTATAGAGAATATTGGGAAATTTGTAAGGTCCATTATTTTTACTTTCATCTAGGATTTAACAATCATGGTTTTGTACTTATCTTGAATTAGGAAAAATCATGTCCTGGGCTTCATTCCTTTCCATAATCTTGGAATCTTCAAAGGTTGGGATTCCCAAGGCCAAATTGATATGGTGGGCATCTAGTTTAGAAATAATTTTCCCATAGGGATATTTTAGCTCTTTAGTTTTGGATCAAAGTTGGATACACATGCCATAATTGTGTCGGTGTAATTTACTCGAGGTGGAGAATCCAACAACATGAGCTAATCCATTATTTTTAACACATTAGGCCAAAGCATGGTGGGATTATCATATGTGGTTCTTGCCAAGAAGTCATTTAAATTCATGTGCTTAACATCACTATCACCAATGTTAGGAATAATGGTTTTTAAGGATGAAATATGCCCAGATCCCGTGTACTTAAAATTTATAGTGAAAAGATTTAAGGAAAACTCAAGAAAAATAGGGGATAGACAATAATTTTTGAGAAGTCTTTAAAGGAGAGGGTTGGGAACTCAAATAACTACCAAAATGAACAAATATAGGGTAAAACTACTGACCATTATTATGAAAATGAAGGCTCACTCATAAAAGTCCCAACGCACTTTGAATGTTTTAATTTGGATAAAAATTGACCAAGTTATGGAAAAAAACCTCTTTGGCACACGGGAGCAGGGGAAGTGGATAGAGAACAATGAAATGAATCTTGTAAATGTAAAAATAAACCAAGTATGGGTTAATTTATATGAGGAATTAGGCCAAATAGCTCGATTTAGGGCTTAAAACAGTTATGTAGGTATCACATCTCCGTGAGAACACTTTTTAACCCCATTCACTTACAAATTGGTTATCATGGGTGTTTGAGGAATGGAAGGAAAAATTTAATACGGGTGAAGTGGGGATGTGGAGAATATAGGGAATAGTGGAACAAGTTCCATGTGTTCCAAAAATCTCTGCAATTACCACAATAAACATTAAATAGAAGGCATGTGGGGAAAATGAGCTTGTGGGGAATGGAAAGAACGATGGAACAAGTTCCATGTGTTCTGAAATCACCAATCAATCGATGTGAAGGGAAGGAGTAGAGATGTGGAAAATTTGGGGAATTGGTGAAATATGGAACATAAGAAATATTCTTGAATATAACACAAAATCTAACTTATAATACGAAATCTAGTTGTTCTGCTATTACAATAATGTAGGAACGAGATGAATGGAGGACTTGTTCCTCCAAAGTTTGATTTGACAAACCAAGACCCAAATTAGATCAAATTTGACTAATGTTGGGAGTTTTTAACATTTTTCAGCAACAATAAGGTAGGCACAACCAAGATAAATAGGTCACTTAACCAAAAATTCAATTTTTTTAAAAATTCCACATTTTGGGGTCTTTGAAAACAAGCATAAAGTAATATTAGTTAATAAGATTTACTTAGCAATACAAAATATATTAAAATGAAACTTTTTCTCCAAAGAGCACATTTGGACACATGGAAGGACACTAATAGCATTAACAACTCCAAAAATGACCTATATATCGATGGACGTGAAATCAACATTCTTGAATGAATTCCTTGAAGAGGAAGTGTATGTAAAACAATTAGAAGTTATGAGATTGAAGGCCATGCAAGAAAGATGTACAGGTTAAGAAAAACACTCTAGGAATAAAGAAATCTCCTAGAGCATTGTACAAAGTAGGGTTTGCTTCTTATTTTATTTGGAATGGCTTCAAAGTATGTGTAGTAGTGAGCCTTCCTTATATATCAACATAAATGAACCAGGTAAGATTATGATTGTATGTTTATATGTAGATGATTTCTTCATTAATGGAGACCTATCTATAGATTCATTCAAATTAGCCATGAAGAATGAATTTGAGATGAAATATCTAGGTCTTATGCACTATTTTTTCGGTATTGAAATCAACAATCGAAGTTGGAATTTTTATTTGACAAATAAGTTATCCCAATGACATCTTGAAAATATTTAACATTTGAATTGCTAGCGAGCACCAACACCAATTGCAGAGGTCTAAAGTTAAGAAAAGAAGACAATGAATCATTTGTGGATCCAACATTGTTTAAAATATTGGTTGGTAGCCTCATGGATTTGTGAGACACAAGGCTTGATATTATGTATGGTGTGAGCCTCATCTCAAGGTTATGTTAGGAAATCTATGGTTAGTGCTCCATATATATTTGAGTTAGTAATTTAAATATTAATTATCTTAGTAATTATTATCATGTAATTTTGAGTTAGTAATTTGTTGTATATTTGTTATATAAAACAACTTATAACAAATATGGATGAGTGAATTTTAACAAATCATGTAAACAGGACACATGAAGTTATAACTACCTCATATATTTTAGGAAAGTTGTTTCCTATTAAATGGTTACATGTAATATGAAATTTTAATGCATCACATTTAATATCATTCCTAATTATTTTTATTTATTCTCAAGAGTTTTATCTGTGAAAATGGTGATTTTTGATTTTATCACTATTTAGGAATATACTAAACCCCGAGAGGAGGAAGGTGTTTTGTTATTTTCCTTGGTGATGTCGTATTCCTGCATATTATTAGGAATGTCATTAGATCAAAATTAAATATTGCAAGATCATATTTGCATTATTATAAACTCCCTTGATCAAACAAATAAGTGGACTGGTCATTTACACTTTTGAATTTCATATTCTTGTGCATCATGTCACTTTCAACACCTATATGATATCATGCTTTCTATATTTTCCCACGCATTACAACTGGTTGTTATGTGGAGGAGTCATGTTTTCTAGTGGGTCGTGGATCCATTTTTTAGCATTATTTTCATTGAAATATACTTAATGTTACATGTGCACTACATGTTTCGGTGCAGAAACTACCTGCATTCCTGTCAAAGAAAAGGATTCGGTGTATTTTATTGTTCTCGATAGTGACCTCCATTACCGATATGACTCCATGCACAAAATTATATCCTCAAACAACAGTTGTCCACTTGCTATCTCAGGATCAGGTCATGTGATTTTTTAATGCATCGAAATTTGATAAAATCTCATCTAAAATTGCTTGGTGTAATATTATTTGAGTCATTTTGGTCCATCAAGTGAAAGTAACTCGTGAGTTTTTATGGTGTTATACCCTTTGATTCATAGGTGATTTTATTTAAAAGTCAATAGTATTGTATTATAAAATTCACTTGTCAATCATAATCTTTTAGATGAAAAATAGAAGTAGGGAGAAAAGGCTTTGTACTTTTTGTAACAGAAGAAAATATTAATACAAATATTAAGACTTTGTGCTGAATATGTGTGTTATGGGCATCTGATCTTTCTTATGTCAGATCTATGCGTTTATTCTGTTAGATCTATCTCTACCTTTTTGTCATTTATTCATCAGTATTGCTTTATTCGTTTATGCAAGTAGGTTTGGCTCTGTTTACTACCAATCCCAAAACATAAACCCTCTGACCTTTCTGCTTTGGAATTCATTTCTTTTCTCCCTTCGGACCTGATCTTTCTTCATCCTCTACTTCATTTCCTTTCTTTTCGCAGTTGGAAACACCCCTACTGGGATGAGATCCCAAACCCCCGAAGGCGGAATATTGTGAGACTTGCACAGATTCCTGCTGGTAGAATAGCAATAAACCAGTTTCGCATCGACTCAAAGAGGGGCTATACCTGCACTGCGTTGGCTCTTCTATATCCATAAATCTACCCAAGAGACAGATTTTCAAACCAACAGGTTATATTATACACTATTTTCTAGGTATATATTTTATGAGATAATATTTAGCTTGATGGGGTGATATACTCCTCACCGAGTTGATCACATTTCATTCCTCATTATTTGGGCCAGTTTCCTTATTACTTGGTAAGCCACCAAATTATCTCCTATATCTTCGACGATTCAAAAAAATGATTCCACATTATTCGATGGGAGTATATATATGCGATGGTTCAAATTATATGTTGGGAGATTAATGTTTCTCACCATAATGTGGAAAAGGATAGCATGTACCTTATATTGGACAAGTCAACAATGCCCACAATGGTTGGCCCAACAAATTGGGTGCTTGGATATACCTTAGCTCGGTGCAATTAAGGAATATAAACCATTTAACACATAGACATCACTTTAAATAGAGGGAAAATTTATAGATGTGGCCATAACCATGATAACATGGGGATTTGGCTCCCTATATAAACGGCTAACCCTCCTTCCACACCGAGGATGTGGGATAATACCCACTGTGCTAATAAACATCCATGGAAAACGGAGATATGGAGAATCAATCCTCAACATCGTGGGGTAAGGCATATCCACTTGACAATTGGTCTGCCAAGCTCCTCAAGCTATAAAGTGACTCACTGTCATTTAAATAGAATGGAGACTACACCGTGTAGGGGTGACAAGGGGGTACTTGGAGAAAATACAATTTTCGGAGCACTTATGTTCAAAACCAATTCTCAAGCTATATAAGAAAGTTTCTCGAGAATTTCGATATAATTGCAATGGTGTGATCATTCTTCCATTTTAGAGCTTTTGTGACAATTTTGTTTTTCTATTAAAGCCATATGAAGGCGTAGAACCAAAGGGAGACACAACTATAAGTGGATTAGGAAGGTAAAGGATAAGTGTTGAGATCCATTCAAGTCCTTTGAATGTATGATAACATATATTTGCAATTTTTTTATTCATTATTGGTTAAATGTGAAGGTTATTATATTTGCATTTCTAACATTATTAATGGATCGATTCACAATGAACCTAGGGACATAGGAATTCGAACCCTTTAAACAATCGGTATTATTTTATGATTTTTATTTTGAGTTTATTATTTATTGCAATTAATTAATTTAATAATGTGAATATGGAGGAACCATTAATCATCATTTCATAATTTCGAGAAATCAAGTAGATCAAGAAACAATGATTTTTGGGCTTTGATCAAACATTAAAATTTTGAGTAAATTGCAAACTTAATTTCAATTTTAAAATTAGTCCTAAATCAAATTTTAATCAATATTTTAGAGTAACGCCTTTTACATTGATTAAAATTGAATATTATTTGAAATGGTTAAAAGGAAAGAAGTTAAAAAACCATTTTCGAGATCATAGTTTGCTCAACATTTTGAGCATCCAGGATGATCTACAAGTGTATTTTCCAAAGGAAACTTTCAATTGGATGCCGATATTTTCTTGTCCCTACAAGTTCTATGAAGCATATTCAATTTTCTACAAATATTAACAAGGACTATATTGTCATTGTAATAAATAGGTAGCTTTTTTCGTAACCCCTCAAACCCAACTATCCTAATGTACGAGAACTTCTTGAAATGAATGAAAATACTAGGATATGTTTAAATTAGCTACCTAGCCTATAAGGAAATACTCTTAGTAACATTTACCTCGAGCAATCTGACTAGGAACATGGTGAAATCATCGTTTACTCTCTTATGGGGCCTTTTAATATTCTCATAGGTGAGTTGGTTATAAAATTCATACACAGGTGGATTTTGCTTGTTTTATTTCCTGGTTAGCCCCACCCATATTCTATATGTTGTTATAGTGTACATTAAGTATGAATTCATGTGAAAATTTTTACTTTGATGCACATTAACCAGCTATTGAGTTAATTTTTCAAAAATTATTTCTCCCAGTTCAAATGTTACTTGTCTTCATAGATGATGTTGATGTATACACACATTCAATTCTAAAACTCATTGGTGGATAGAATTCCCATTACTTTGTGATAGTGTCATTATATCTGAAATTTCCTCTAGAAAGTTAATTTTATAGAGAGTATTGGGCAATTTGGAAGGTCCATTATTTTTACTTTCATCTAGGATTTAACAATCATGGTTTTGTACTTATCTTGACTTAGGACAAATACTGTCTGGGCTTCAGTCCTTTCCATAATCTTGGAATTTTCAAAGGTTGGGATTCCCAAGGCCAAATTGATATGGTAGGCATATAGTTTAGTAATAATTTTCCCATAGGGATATTTTAGCTCTTTAGTTTTTGGATCAAAGTTGGATACACATGCCATAATTGTGTCGGTGTAATTTATCGAGGTGGAGAATCCAACAACATGAGCTAATCCATTATTTTTAACACATTAGGCCAGTATGGTGGGATTATCATATGTGGTTCTTGCTAAGAAGTCATTTAAATTCATGTTCTTAACATCACTATCACCAATGTCAGAACAATGGTTTTAAGGATGAAATATGCTCAGATCCCATGTACTTAAAATTCATAGTGAAAAGATTAAGGAAAACTCAAGAAAAATAGGGGATAGACAATAATTTTTGAGAATTCTTTAAAGGAGATGGCTGGGAACTCAAATAACTACCAAAATGAACAAATCTAGGGTAAAACTACTAACCATTATTATGAAAATAAAGGCTCACTCATAAAAGTCCCAACGCACTTTGAATGTTTTAATTTGGATAAAAATTGTCCAAGTTATGGAAAAAAACCTCTTTGGCACGTAGGAGCAGGGAAGTGGATAGAAAACAATGAAATGAATCTTGTAAATGTAAAATAAACCAAGTATGGGTTGATTTATATGAGGAATTAGGCCAAATAGCTCAATTTAGGGCTTAAAACAGTTATGTAGGTATCACATATCCTTTGAGAACACTTTTTAACCCCATTCACTTACAAATTGGTTATCATGGGTGTTTGAGGAATGGAAGGAAAAAATTTAATATGGGTGGAGTGGGGATGTGGAGAATATAGGGAATAGTGGGCGAGTTCCATGTGTTCAAAAATGTCTCGCAATTACCACAATAAACATTAAATAGAAGGCATGTGGGGAAAATGAGCTTGTGGGGAATGGAAAGAACGATGGAACAAGTTCCATGTGTTCTGAAATCACCAATCGATCTGATGTGAAGGGAAGGGGCAAAGATGTGGAAAATTTGGGGAATTGGTGAAATATGGAACATAAGAAATATTCTTGAATATAACACAAAATCTAACTTATAATACGAAATCTAGTTGTCGGCTTATACAATAATGTAGGGAAGCGAGATGAATGGAGGACTTGTTCCTCTTGTTCCTCCAAAGTTTGATTTTGACAAACCAAGACCCAAATTAGATCAAATTTGACTAAGCTGTTGGGAGTTTTTAACATTTTTCAGCAACAATAAGGTAGGCACAACCAAGAAAAATAGGTCACTTAACCAAAAACTCAATTTTTTAAAAATTCCACATTTTGGGGTCTTTGAAAACAAGCATAAAGTAATATTAGTCGTAATAAGATTTACTTAGCAATACAAAGTATATTAAAATGAAACTTTTTCTCCAAAAGTAGCACATTTGGACACGGGAAGGACACTATTAGCATTAACAACTCCAAAAATGACCTATATATCAGATGGACGTGAAATCAACATTCTTGAATGAATTCCTTGAAGAGGAAGTGTATGTAAAACAATTAGAAGTTATGAGATTGAAGGCCATGCAAGAAAGATGTACGAGTTAAGAAAAACACTCTACGGAATAAAGAAATCTCCTAGAGCATTGTACAAAGTAGGTTTGCTTCTTATTTTATTTGGAATGGCTTCAAGTATGTGTAGTAGTGAGCCTTCCTTATATATCAACATAAATGAACCAGGTAAGATTATGATTGTATGTTTATATGTAGATGATTTCTTCATTAATGGAGACCTATCTATAGATTCATTCAAATCAGCCATGAAGAATGAATTTGAGATGAAATATCTAGGTCTTATGCACTATTTTTTCGGCATTGAAATCAACAATCGAAGTTGGAATTTTTATTTGACAAATAAGTTATCCCAATGACATCTTGAAAATATTTAACATGCTTTGAATTGCTAGCGAGCACCAACACCAATTGCAGTAGGTCTAAAGTTAAGAAAAGAAGACAATGAATCATTTGTTGATCCAACATTGTTTAAAATATTGGTTGGTAGCCTCATGGATTTGACAGACACAAGGCTTGATATTATGTATGGTGTGAGCCTCATCTCAAGGTTATGTTAGGAAATCTATGGTTAGTGCTCCACATATATATGTGTGGGTAAATATTAATTATCTTAGTAATTATTATCATGTAATTTTGAGTTAGTAATTTGTTGTATATTTGTTATATAAAACAACTTATAACAAATATGGGTGAGTGAATTTTAACAAATCATGTAAACAGGACACGTGAAGTTATAACTACCTCATATATTTTAGGAGAGTTGTTTTCTATGAAATGGTTACATGTAATATGAAATTTTAATGCATCACATTTAATATCATTCCTGATTATTTTTATTTATTCTCAAGAGTTTTATCTGTGAAAAATGGTGATTTTTGATTTTATCACTATTTAGGAATATACTAAACCCTGAGCGGAGGAAGGTGTTTTGGTATTTTCCTTGGTGATGTCGTATTCCTGCATATTATGAGGAATGTCATTAGATGAAAATTAAATATTGCAAGATCATATTTGCATTATTATAAACTCCCTTGATCAAACAAATAAGTGGACTGGTCATTTACACTTTTGAATTTCATATTCTTGTGCATCATCTCACTTTCGACACCTATATGATATCATGCTTTCTATATTTTCCCACGCATTACAACTGGTTGTTACGTGGAGGAGTCATGTTTTCTATTGGGTCGTGGATCCATTTTTTAGCATTATTTTCATTGAAATATACTTACTGTTACATGTTTCGGTGCAGAAACTACCTGCATTCCTGTCAAAGAAAAGGATTAGATGTATTTTATTGTTCTCGATAGTGACCTCCATTACTGATTCGACTCCATGCACAAAATTATATCCTCAAACAACAGTTGTCCACTTGCTATCTCAGGATGAGGTCATGTTATTTTTTAATGCGTCGAAATTTGATAAATCTCGTCTAAAATTGCTTGGTGTAATATTATTTGAGTCATTTTGGTCCATCAAGTGAAAGTAACTTGTGAGTTTTATGGTGTTATACCCTTTGATTCATAGGTGATTGTATTATAAAAGTCACTTGTGAATCATAATCTATTTGAGTCATATAACAAGATCTGTATGTTATTTTATATGAGAAAAGAAGAGTCAAAATTCTTTTATAGGTCATGACATTAGAATTGATATTGTCAATATTGATATTAGAGTCTAGAGTTTTTTTGTTAAGTCGTCGTATTGTCAAATAATTGTGAAGTCATAGTCATTATTCCACAAAACAAGTGAATATAGTGTTATTATTTGTTTAAATAAATGAGTCTTGTGTCTTAATGTTAGTGATTTGTACATATAGACTATTGCCATCTTGAGTCAAATGTAAATTCATTTTAATAAAAATGTCTATAGTCAATAGTTATTATTAGAATAAAAATTTTAAAATCTCTAAGTCATTTTAGAATTTTTTTCATCCTTTTCGATCAAGTGTCAAGAGTATAAAATTGAAAAATTAAAAAAATATTTGCATCACGTACACATTTTCTAGGTACCAACATCCGAGTTACAATTGAGATCCATGTTCAAATTTAGTTGATTTAGTAGCACATCAATTAGAGGATGGAGGAAAATGGAGGTTGGAGGTTGATCAACTACTTCTCGTCAATCGCCAATGATGGGGCTACAAAAAGGTTTGGTAACATGTTTGTTTGCAGTGTGCTTTCTATTGTGTTCGGTGTTCCATTTTTAGTTGTGTTCTTTGCTTCAAGTTTCCGTATGCTTCAGTTTTCATTGCTCTTGTTTTAATAAGTGGAAATTTCACATTAAGGGGAGGGACAAGATCCCAATGTTCCATTTTTATTATGTCAATATTTTCTATGTATGTATAAGCATAATAATTTACTGAATTTCCTATGTTATTCCTTATAGTGAGATATTGATAAGGGATAATAATAATACTTGACACATCATGATGTGGTTGTAGGTAAACCACATGAAAAACTTCATTTTGGTTTTGGTAAACCACATGCAAAACCACCACTTTTGGTTATTGGTAAACCATTCGCAAACCCATCACTTTTTGGTTTGTGGTACTCCACTTTTAAAACCAACATTATTTGTTCGTGGTCAACCATAAGTAAAACCATAATAATGTAGGGTTTGTGATTATCTTGTGAAAATCACAAGATCATGTCCAGTGCAAGTAAAAGGTAGGTTTTAGTGATGTTCACACTAAGGGGGAAATGTTAGGAAATATATGGTTAGTGCTCCACATACATATTTGGGGGTAAATAATAATTATGTTAGTACTTATTATTATGTAATTTGTACTTAGCAAATATGTTAGTATTTTTATATATATCTTTTATATAAAAAAACTTATAACGTATACTGGTGAGTGAGTTTTAGCAACTTGTGTTGATAGGGTGGAGAGGTTATAGCTACCTCCTATATTTTAGGAAAGCTATTTTCTATATAAATGGTTGTATGTAATATGAAATATTAATGCAACATATTGTATATCATTCCTAATTATTATTTTCATTCTCTACAATTCTCTCATCCACTTCCTTTAGGTTCATGGAGTCTCCTAAATATTCACTTTATGTATTCTTATTTTCCCACCCAAACCCTACACGCACTAGAACATCACTCAAACAAATATGAGCACTATCCCGAAACACACAAAGGTACAAGGTCCCTCTTTGTTACTGTCTTACCAAAGTGTGTTAGCATGCATATTCATATTAACCAGATCTCAAAGTGCATATCCCATTCTAACAATCAGATCTATGAACTCAACTTGGAAACACATATAATAAAGAACATATAGATCACATAAATATTAATACCAGATTCACCATACAATAACCAAGAATGTGAGACATCAATAACAAGTAAATATCCACACTAATCCTCCATAAAACATAGTTGTTGAATACACCAAAAGTAGAAATAAAAATTCATGTAAGCATCATAACATGAATAACATAACTCTGTCACAATCCAAACACTAGTGATCATGATCTACCAAATGTGCAAATCAATACATATACATATACATATACATATATATATATACATATATATATATATATATATATATATATATACATATACATATATATATATATATATATATATATATATATATGCATAGATATGTATACATATGTACACACACACACACACACACACACACACACACACACACACACACACACACACACACACACACACACACACACACACACACACACACACACATGTATGGAATGTCCATTCACCACCCATGCACTCTTAAAATATACCGCATGCTCAAAATAGCCAAACACTAGTGATCATGATCTACCAAACTGTGCAAATCAATACATATACATATACATATTCATATACATATACATACATACACACACACACACACACACACACACACACACACACACACACACACACACATGTACATGTACATACATATACATATATATACATATACATATACATATACATATATATACATATATACATATACGTATACGTATACATATACATATACATATATATATATATATATATATGGAATTTCCATTCACCACCCATGCACTCTCAAAATATACCGCATGCTCAAAATAGCCATGAGCCGCTTACAAAGCTAACTAAAGAAGCATGCAAGCTTTGCCTAACAATAGTTTCTCTATAGTTAAGTTCACTTTTATTGTTATTATCAGCTCAAACTTATGAATGAATCTTGATATTCATCGTATTCCCAAAATATCTTTGCGTACCCTTCAAGTCTTCTTGTTCTTATCCAATACATGCTCTGCACTCTAATCCATTCTTATCCCATTCACGTAAAATGGATAAGTTCCAAACTCGTACTTTCCGGGAACTCCGTTTCTTGCCAAAATTATGAGCACTCCTACACACCCCCTTTTTGTGTGCCCTCTTCCCATGCACCTTTGATACTTAAGAAATATTTTACCCAGTTAACATTACCCTAAATTAATTTTCTTGCAGCCCCCGACAATGGGTAATCATACCTTATCTCTCAAAAAAAAAAAAAAAAATTAGGAAAGAATGCATAGCAATTCACTCGTCAACATGTTATTCTCCTATAGGAAACAAACTCTCAGGGTACTCATTCTTAATGTCTACTTCTAGCTCATTCCAGTCACCAAGTCCCTTCTTTACCTTTTTAGGTATCTCTAAAATAACATCTTGCAATTTATCTAATGCGTTGTCTTCCCCATGTTCTTTAAAACTCTCATAACATTTTCCACGGATGAAATTTTCTGCTAACAATGTTCACCTCTCCTCAATTCCAAAAGTTTCATTCTTGTTTACGTAAAAGACTTCATTATACTCAACCAAAGTCATTGTCTTAATGATTGGATCGGGATATACACACATGTTTCTTGTTGAATCTTCATTTTTAATTCTTCCTTAATATTTTTTAATAGGCCATCCTATTTAACTATCTTCTACGTGATGTGCTTCTTTATATTTTCTTTCTCTCGCTGCAACTTCTTTCTCTTTCTATGTAGTTTTTTTGGTGGTCTCTCATGGCATGACCAATGCTTCTTGATCAAGAAATGGACACAATCTTGCAAGAAGTGTAAAGAAGACTTATATGTCTGCTCTGTTTGTTCATCTATGTTTAGATGTTCATCGATAACCTCCTTTCCCAACTCTCGCCACAAAATATAAAATCTCGCCTCTTCTCCTAGTTCTTTCTCTACCCCTCATCTACCTACTCGACTTGTTATTTCAAGCTCTTATTTTCCTCCATCAGCACCAAGTGTGTAGTGGCTCTGTCTACATTCCTTTGCACCACTTTAGCTACTTGTCTTTGTTACGACATTTTTTTGTTTTTGTACACTCGTTGGCTTAACAATCTAGTGTGTGGTTAGAGCATTATTATTCATCTTCCTCTTGATGCATGCATCCTCTTTGATGTCAAATTTATGATTATCCATGTGAGTGTGCATGCTACAAGATAATTGTTTGTGCTTGCACATATTGGATGCCTTTGGAGCCATTAACAACCACCCATATATTATTTTAGGCTCAAGATTACTCTAAAACCCGACGTGAATGATCTTAGAAGGGGTCAACATATCTAAGAATAGGTGTCTTATATATTACTCCATCATTAATCTTCCCTGAATGGTGAACCTTGGGAAATTGTACCTCTGCATCCAAAAGTGGGCCTCTACCATCTACACCCGCATTTTCACAAGTAGGCTCACCAAATGGTTTTCTCTTATCCTTTCTTTCTCTTCTTTCATGGCACGTACTACCTCTATATCATGCTTCATTTCATCATGTTGGGGCCCTTCCGTGTTCATATAAAAATAGGATTCTCTTTGATAATATGTGCACTTTCATATAATTTCTTCTCCTTTATCTCTTTGGTGGGCACATACTTGTGCCTCCTCTTTGTTGGTTTAGGCTTGATAGGATAGGTCTTAGGTGAGATCCTTGGTGGTTGTAAGGGTTTCTTGCTTACATGTTGTGCTATTTTTCTCCTTAGCACCCTTTTAAATCCTTGATCTTTAGTGCCCTTACCTGTCCCTGGGTCAACCACATCCTCCACTTCTCTGATTTCCACCTTGGGAGGGAGAGTCCTCTCACATTATCTCTTATACCCTATTGTTTGATACCCACATGCCATGATCCAAACCACCGATATCTTCCTCCAGCCTCTCTTCTTCTTCTTCTTCTTACGAGTGGGGAGGATCATGATGATCATCATGTAATGTGCCAACAATATTTTTCCCTTTTGAAACTCAAGAAGCTTGAACTCATCTTCAACATATCTCCCATCAAACAACTTGGGCTTAACTTAAATGTATACCTTGACTGCATCAAGTTTCTTTACTGTCAAAATCATCAAATTGATACTTATGTCATCATATATTTATTTCTCAATATATGCAAATTTACTTGGATATGTGTACGTTTTTTTGAGAGTATGGTACTCACAGCCCACTTTATCTGCATCAAACCTTAATCTGTGTGCATTAGAGAAAGTGTTCACCGATGCCTGTAAATAACTTTGGGTGAAGGCATATAGGATCTTGCGCCAAGGGCTCCACTTTCCATCATTCATTCAAAACCTGCCCATACAAAAGTGTTTATATACAATGAATTGAGCCTACTTATCCAATACCGAAGGAAGTTCCTTTGGTATTCTCAATTTATATTCAAATGCTTCATGCATGCACTTGTACCAAAGCTCCAACATCTACCGATTGTGGTTATTGATGGATGGCTTCTAAGAAAAATTATGATAGATACCAAGATAGAGGCGAATGTACTCACGTTGGATGCTTGGAGTCGGATGAGAAGACCATCATTGCATCCTTCTTCGACCATTTGTGTTATATAGGGAAAATAGAACTAGGGATAATCCAATTGGGGTGTTAAAATATGTTACTATTGTGATCCAAGGAGCCAAGTTTACTAGGGACTTCAAAGTATTGGATCTCATGCAAAGGAATTAGTTGGGAACCCTTGGTGTTATGTGAATAATGTAGATTTGTGCTTCAACAAGGGGTATGTTAGCTTTGAAAACAAAGAAGAGCGCTTCATTACACTTGTGAAAATGCAAAGGCTGCCACATATGTTGAGCCTTTGAGTGAGGAATACTTGAATAGGATATACATGCATACAATCAAAGACCCTAAGGTAATTGAGCCATTTGAGGAAGGAGTTATATATTGGGATGATTCTCTTTCGGTTTGTGATGTTACAAGTATTTCTTGTGACAACTTGGCACATGGGATATATGAAGTATTTGGACAAGATTTAAGGAATACTATTACTTGAGTAGTCAGGCCACACGCCTTTCAATGCTTGAGTCATAACTAGGTACCTTGGTACACTGGTGAAGGGAGCCCTGATGCATTTTTGTGTTCCAAGGAAACCCAATGGAAGTATGAGGGTGACAAAAGAAATATGCTAGTTTATACCTTACACAGGAAAACATCACATGGGTGGACTACACAAATAGACAACCTATTGGAATGACAAGAGGTAAGAATCAAATTTTATACTAGGTTTCTAAGGAGAAATGTACCTTCATTATACCTCTTCACTAATTTTCTCTCTCGCGCTTCATTATACTTAAGCTGAATTTCTTCTCTCTGTATTTTTTCTGTAAGGTCCACTATCTTTCACCACATCAGAGTCCTACCCCTATGCGTCGTGAGATGTTTATCCATCCATAAGGAGGTACTCTAAACTCAGCACCAGAATCAATATTTTAATCGCTAAAGGGATATCACGCAAGTAAGATCCTCTGGAATCATACAAAAACTCAAACTCAATAGCTTACAGAGAAGAATACGTCAACACAGTGTATTCCAAAGTATAACTTATCACAACACCAACTAACCAATTATCTACAAAGACGTGTCCAAGGTTCATCTCGCATAAAACAAAACCTGATACTCTTCTTATGTCCAAGTCCTTTGTCTATAACTCCGGCTATTATTTGATTCCTTCCGACAACGACTCATTTAAATCTATTGGAAAACAACAAAAGAACCTCTCATAGAGCTCATGATAACGATGTTCTTCAACCCACGTGTGTGCATTGAAATCAAGTCTAGTACTATATCTCTATGAAAAATGAGCTTGTCTATCAATAACCTAATATTAAATGGAACCAAGAGTTAACCGATACGCCATCATCACGCATCATCATGGAAAACAATTAAAAAAAGGTTTTTAGTAACAAAACCAAAATGTAGTCTTATTTTGCCAATCAAACCCTAGATGTCCGACACATGACTCGAGAGAGATCTAAGTGCTCACCCAAAATGTGCAAAGGTACCAGTCCATATTTATTCTTTGTCTTACAAGGGTGTTAGTGTATATATTCATATTAACCAGATCTCAAAGTGTATATCCCATTCTAAAAATCAGATCCATGAACTCAAATTAGAAACACACATAATAAAGAACATACAGATCACATAAATTTTAATACTAGATTCGTATACAATAACCAATAACAGAGACATCAATAACTAGTAACCATCCACACTGATCCATCATAAAACATAGTAGGTAAATACACCAAAAGTATCAATACAAATTCATGCACACATCATACCAAAGAGCATAAATATGTCAAAATTCAAGAACTAGTGATCATGATCTACCAAACTATGCAAATTAACACACACACATATGTCAAAATAGATTTCGCATGCTCAAAATAGCCATGTTCCACTTACAATGTTAACTAAAGAAGCAAGCAAGCTTCACCTACCAATAGTTTATCTATAATTAACTTCATTTCTATTCCTATTATTATCTTGAACTTATGCATGGCTCTTGATATTTCTAAAGTTCCCAAAATAGCTTGGTGTATCCTTCAAGTCTTCTAGTCTTTATCCAATGTGTTCTCAACACTCTAATCCATTCTTAGCTCATGCATGTAAAATGGATAAGTTCTAAACTCTAAATTTCTCGGGCGTGACCTTTCTTTCCAAACTTATGGGCACACCTATGGACCCCCTTTTTGCATGCCCTCTTCGCATGTGCCTCAGATACTTAAGTAATATTTTACCCAATAAACACATTAGCAAGCTATAAAAATGATATTGAGGTATGTATATGGAACTAAAAATATGTAATCTTGTATTCAACATCGATGAGTTCAAACTCATATGTTATATATACAAAGGTGATAGTACCAAAGCAATACAGATGATAGGAAAAGAACATCCGGGTATGTTTTTCACTTTGGAACATGAGTAGTTTCGTGGGCATCAAATATGAGATGAAATTAATTCCTTCTTAAAGAATCTAGATATGAATGAAAGAAGATATAGTCACACTATTTTCCTTGATGCTCGATATGATGATGTGTAATGGAAGATTGACAGAAGAAGAGGAAATTACAAAAAGATAATGTTTGTGGCAATACAAATTACTGTAAAAGAGAGTGATTAATACAATATTGCAGATGTATTTCTTGATTCTTAAAGTAATCATTATCATTATATTTATTATTGTACCTATGATATTTGTGACTTTCTATACATCTAGTGTTTCTCATGAAACCAAAATATGGAATTACCTCTTAGCTTGTGGTGCAAAGACAATAACATAGTATGTACCAAAAAGAAAAATCGAATGAGCTCAACCTGAATAGAATAGTAATTTTATGATATAAAATAGCGGTAACTATTAATAATGAAGATCAAAATAAATAAATATCTCTTGTAAAGGGCTTCTACATAATCCATCATATTTTTGTTTTCATTGTACATTCATGTCACCGAGATCAGACACACTTTATCTTGTTATTGTGTTCACTTTTGATTTATTTTTTTCACTCAAGAAACTATTCGAAGCATCTCGTTGGAGAGGCATCTAGAAATATGGATTTTATATTCATAGCAAAGTATGTGATAATCCAACATCCGTATTTGTGCTCAAAAAATGTTTTCGTATTTCAAATTTCCTTGCACAAATTTCATAATTTTTACTTGTGAGTATGAAGCAGATGAGGTGTAACTATGTCTTTATATCTTCCATACGTTGAGCATCATCGAATAATTTTTGATGTTGTCACTAAGTGATGATCAAATGTTGTGTATTATGAAAATGACTCGTTGTCATTGACATATATTGAAATCCAATCAACATGAAATAAAGCACATTGTTATTGACAAATACACCTAAAAAAAAAACCTCTCGAGTCATTTTAGAATTTTTTTCATCCTTTTCCAGTCAAGTTTCAAGAGTATAAAATTGAAAAATTAAAAAAATATTTGCATCACGGACACATTTTCTTGGTACCAATATCCGAGTTATAATTGAGATCCATGTTCAAATTCAACTGATTTAGTAGCACATCAATTAGAGGATGGAGGAAAATGGAGGTTGGAGGTTTATCAACTACTTCTCGTCAATAGCCAATGGGTTAAGTGCAGCAAGTTGGGGGACAAAAAAGGGGTCATAAGTGGACGTCATATTGCAAATAACAACATAATATCAACTTGTAGGGATTATTAGCAGTACATACACTAAAAATTAGAATAACTTATATTAATATAAATCGTAGCATCTAGAATCTAGTTTCTAAAATACTAATTTTTCTTTTTTAAATGGACAAGATTAGCTATATTAAATACTCAAAATTCAATGACTTGATTTTTTTTTAAAAATGCCTATAAGATTATAGTCCGTTTGCCCACGATTTGAATGACCAAAAATTGATATATATTTTTCTCCTTTGGTGAGAAGTTAGATGCTACTATCTATCTTGGGATAGATTTTATTTTGTATTTTTTTAGCAATATTTTATTTTTTATGATTTTTTCCATGAAAGTGGTATGAAAACATAAAGAAAACAGAGCACTTTCCATTTTCCCACCATAACTTCATCAAAAATATTGAAATCAAATAATTTTTTTTTTTGAACATGTATATAATTTCACCACAGTTGGGATGGTATAATTTTTATCACATTCTGATAAGTGAAACAAAATTTGTAGTCTTAAACATAGACATAAACATTCATGGGAAAAAGTTTCTTAAAGACCTATTATTAGTAAAAAATTATAAAATGATATTTATCCTATTCTATTCACTTTAAAATTAGTATTTCTACAAAGGTAACAGTCTCCCCTATGCAATGGTACCATTTTTATGACATATTTTTTACTTTTCGGCATGGTTCAAGTCCGTGGAAGACTAAATTTGATGTTTTGCTGTTTTTAATGTAAAATTCAGGATTTGATGTCCACCGAATTGTCCCCAACTTGGTGCATTTACCCAATGATGGGGCTACAAAACGTTTGGTGACATGTTTGTTTGCGGTGTGCTTTCTATTGTGTTCGTGGTTCCATTTTTAGTTGTGTTCTTTGCTTCAAGTTTTAGTATGCTTCAGTTTTCATTGCTCTTGTTTTAATAAGTGGAAATTTTACATTAAGGGGGAGGGACAGGATCCCAATGTTCCATTTTTATTATGTAAATATTTTCTATGTATGTATAAGCATAATAATTTACTATAATTTCCTATGTTATTCCTTATAGTGAGATATTGATAAGGGATGATAATAATACTAGACACATCATGATGTGGTTGTAGGTAAACCACATGAAAAACTTCATTTTTGGTTTGTGGTAAACCACATGCAAAATCACCACTCTTGGTTTTTGGTAAACCATTTGCAAAACACTCATCTTTTGGTTTGTGGTACTCCACTTGTAAAACCAACATTATTTTTTCATGGTCAACCATATGTAAAACCATAATAATGTAGGGTTTGTGATTATCTTGTGAAAATCACAAGATCATGTCCAGTGCAAGTAAAAAGGTAGGTTTTAGCGATGTTCACACTAAGGAGGGAATGCTAGGAAATATATGGTTAGTGCTCCACATACATGTGTGTGGATAAATAATAATTATGTTAATAGTACTTATTATTATGTAATTTTTACCTAGCAAATATGTTAGTAATTTGTTATATATCTTTTTATATAAAACAACTTATAACGTATACAGTGAGTGAGTTTGAAGAATCGACGTTGATAGGGTGGAGAGGTTATAGCTACCTCCTATATTTTAGGAAAGTTATTTCCTATATAAATTGTTGTATGTAATATGAAATATTAATGCAACATATTGTATATCATTCCTAATTATTATTTTCATTCTCTCAATTCTCTCATCCATTTCCGTAGGTTCATGGAGTCTCCTAAATATTCACATTATGTATTCTTATTTTCCCACCCAAACCCTACACGCACTGGAACATCACTCAAAAAATATGAGCACTAACCTGAAACACACAAAGGTACAGGTCCCTCTTTGTTATTGTCTTACCAGGGTGTTAGCATGCATATTCATATTAACCAGATCTCAAAGAGCATATCCCATTCTAACAATCAAATACATGAACTCAAACTTGAAACACATATAATAAAGAGCATATAGATCACATAAATATTAATACCAGATTCACCATACAATAACAGAGACATCAATAACCAGTAAATATCCACACCAATCCATCATATTAATCCACCATAAACATAGTTGTTGAATACACCAAAAGTATAAATAAAAATTCATGTACGCATCATAACAATAACATAACTCTTTCACAATCCAAACACTAGTGATCATGATCTACCAAACTGTGCAAATCAATACACACACACACACACACACATACACACACATATATATATATATGGAATTTCCATTCACCACCCATGCACTCTCAAAATATACTGCATGCTCAAAATAGCCATGAGCCTCTTACAAAGCTAACTAAAGAAGCATGCAAGATTTTCCTAACAATAGTTTATCTATAATTAAGTTCACTTCTATTGTTATTATCAGCTCAAACTTATGAATGAATCTTGATATTCCTCTTATTCCCAAAATATCTTTGTGTACCCTTCAAGTCTTCTTGTTCTTATCCAATACATGCTCCGCACTCTATTCCATTCTTATCCCATTCACATAAAATGGCTAAGTTCCAAACTCTTACTTTTCCTGGGAACTCCGTTTCTTGCCAAAATTATGAGCACACCTACGCACCCCCTTTTGTGTGCCCTCTTCCTGTGCACCTTTGATACTTCAAATATTTTACAGAGTTAAAATTACCCCAAACTAATTTTATTGCATCCCCCGAAAATGGGTAATCATACCTTATCTCTCGAAAAAATAAAAATTAGGGAATGAATTTACATAATAAATGAAAGAATGTATAACAATTCACTCGTCAACATGCTATTCTCCTATAGGAAACAAACTCTCGTGGTACTCATTCTTAATGTCTACTTCTAGCTCATTCCAAGAATCGAGTCCCTTCTTTATGTTTTTAGGTATCTCTGTAATAACATCTTACATTTAACCCAATGTAATGTCTTCCCCATGTTCTTTAAAACTCTCATAACATTTTCCACAAATGAAATTTTATGCTAACAATGTTCGCCTCTCCTCAATTCCAAAATTTTCATTCATCTTTGTAGAAAGGAATTCGTTATACTCAACCAAAGTCATTGTCTTAATGATTAGATCGGGTATATACACATGTTTACCGTCGAATCTTCCTTTTTAATTCTTCGTTAATTTTTTTAATAGGCAATCCTATTCAACTATCTTCTACGTGATGTGCTTCTTTATATTTTCCTTCTCTGCTGCAGCCTTCTTTCTCTTTCTATGTAGTTCTTTTGGTGGTCTCTCGTGGCATGCCCAATCGCTTCTTGATCAAGATATGGACATAATCTTGCAAGAAGTGCAAAGAAGACTTATATGTCTCTGCTCTGTTTTTTCATCTATGTTTAGATATGCATCGATAACCTCCTTTCCCAACTCGCCACAAAATATAAAATATACCGCCTCTTCTCCTAGTTCTTTCTCTACCCCTCATCTACCTACTCGAATTGCTATTTCAAGCTCTTATTTTCCTCCATCAGCACCAAGAGCGTAGTGGCTTTGTCTACATTCCTTTGCACCACTTTAGCTACTATCTTTGTTACGACATTGCTTTCTTTTTGTCATACGTACACTCGTTGGCTTAACAATCTAGTGTGTGTTTGGAGCCTTATTATTCATCTTCCTCTTGATGCATGAATCCTCCTTGATGTAAAATTTAGGATTATCCATTTGAGTTTGCATGCTACAAGATAAGTGTTTGTGCTTGTACATATTGGATGCCTTTGGAGCCATTAATAACCACCCATATATTGTTTTAGGCTCAAGATTACTCTAAAACCCGGCATGAATGATCTTAGAAGGGTCATCAACATATCCAAGAATAGGTGTCTTATATATTTCTCCATCATTACTCTTCCTAGAATGGTGAACCTTGGGAAAATGTACCTCCGCATCCAAAATTGGGCCTCCACCATCTACACCCGCATTTTCACCAAGAGGCTCACCATATGGTTTTCGCTTATCCTTTCTTTCTCTTCTTTCGTGGCACCTACTACCTATATATCATCCTTCATTTCATCAAGTTGGGGCCCTTATGTGTCCATATAAAAATAGGATTCTCTTTGATAACATGTGCACTTTCATATAATTTCTACTCCTCTATCTCTTTGCTGAACACATACTTGTGCCTCCTCTTTGTTGGTTTAGGCTTGACAGGGGAGAGGTCTTAGGTGAGATCCTTGGTGGTTGTAAGGGTTTCTTGCTTACATCTTGTGCTATTTTTCTCCTTATCACCCTTTTAAATCCTTGATCTTCGGTTCCCTTACCCGTCCCCGGGTCAACCACATCCTCCACTTCTCTGATTTCCACCTTGGGAGGGGAATTCCTCTCACATTCTCTCTTCTACCCTATTGTTGGATACCTCCACGCGCCATGATCCAAACCACCACTATCTTCCTCTAATTCCTCTTCTTCTTCATCATCATCTAAGTGGGGAGGATCAGGATGATCATCCTGTAATGTGCCAACAATATGTTTCCCTTTTGGAAACTCAGGAAGCTTGAACTCATCTTCAACATATCTCCCATCAACCAACTTGGGCTTAAGGTAAATGTATACCTTGACCGCATGCCAAGTTTCCCTACTACCAAACTCATCAAATTGATACTTATGTCATCAGATATTAATTTCTCAATATATGTAGATTTACTTGGATATGTGTATGTTTTTTTGAGAGTATGGTACTCACAACCCACTTTATTTACATCGAACCTTAATATGTGTGCATTAGAGAAAGTGTTCACCGACACTTGTAAATAACTTGGGGTGAAGGCATATGGGAGCTTGCACCAAGGGCTCCACTTTCCATCCTTCATTCCAAACCTGCCTATACAAAAGTGTTTATATACAATGAATTGAGCCTACTTATCTAATAGCGAAGGAAGTTCATTTGGTATTCTCAATTTATATTCAAATGATTCATGCATGCACTTGTACCAGAGCTCTAACCTCTACTTATAAGGACCACACATGGATCCATCACATGTGTATTTTGTAAACCTTTCTACCAAGGAATTTTTCTCTTCAAGGAATTGCTAATTTTTTTACTTTGGCCCATCAAGCACCCTAATTTCTACAAACACAATAGATAATAAAATAACACCAAAAATTATATTTTCTCCCTAGTGTTCTTCTTCAATGATTGTTTCCGAAATGTAAGAAGATAAATTATACACTACACCCTTTAACATCTTATTAGCAATATGGTTTTTACCTAGCTCCAACATTCTTGGTTATTTATTTTGGTAAGGAGATGCGCAACATCCCGAATCACAAGGTGATTTTCCAAGTTCTTAATGTCCATGTCACACACCCCCTTCATATAAGCCAATGTTGCAGAGGTTTCTTCTACGACCTCATCATCTTTCATGTCACTACCAATCTCAGTCCTTGAACTCCTTAGGCTTGTAAACCTTCCAATCAAGGGCATGAGGATTCACATCCGATGCCCTTCAAAGTATAAAAAGTCCTCATGGACTTGAGACATCAACCATTGATAAAACTTCTCTATTTTTACAAAATATGACAACTCATACAGCTGCATGACCCTAACATTATCTAGCAACTTTTGTCCCATGTCATCATAGATGGTCATGTCATTCTCTATTCTCAAATTTTTATGTACAATTAGGGCCTTGTTGAAGTCATCTTTGTGACCCTTATTGCGAGGATTGTAGTCGCTTACTTTTCTCTGCTAGATGTGTGACTCCTAATTCAATCCCATTATGAATCCCTTTGGATATTGCATCTCTAAAAAATGTGATTCAGGTGTGTCTTCAACCTTCCACCTCATTTTTCCTCCTACCTCGGGTAGTTGTTCTAGGTGATCTTTGGGTGTCATTGCGATAGTAAAAATATTTTCTTGTACTTTTTCAAACACTAAAACCCAAAACCACGTGCCCTACCTTTTCCTTCAACCCTAGGTCCCATATTTTCTCCCCCACAAATATTTTCTTTGCTTAAACACCCTCTCTAATGGAGCTCCAATCAATTCCATGTAAAAATCTTTATGGTTCGATGTCTTTAATTATTAGGAGTAAAAAAATTTAATTCATCATTTACTAAGTTGTAATGTTAAATTAATTACATTTTATTACTTTAACTTAGTTAGTTGTTAGTTAGCTATTATCTAGTTGTCACATCCCTAGATTCATGGGGGCTATACTATTGTTAGTTTATTGCTTTGGAATGTTCATGTATGTTCTTGGATGTGATTAGTTAGGGGAAATATACTATTTCTACATATTTTCTGTAGTTATTATATTTAATCCACTTTCGTGGATGTTGTTACTATCGTACAATGTTTATAAACATTACGACTTCTTCATTTGATAATATGAAGGGTTTCAAGAATACTACATTGTCAAGATTTGGTATAAGATCTGGTTGATCCAGCTCTCATGAGGATTCCTCATCCTCTAAAGAGAGTGTGTTGTAGAAGGTTAAGGGTTCATTGCTGCAAGTTTGAGCTTGGAGGAACCATATATGTCCCCCGCCTCTTGAGGCACCTTTCTTGCTTCATCACCCCTAGAGTTCTACACATAGTTGTAGATTTGCACATATTTGTTTGCAGATAAAGTATATATTTTATTTTCTTTAAAATTACTACTACATTTGGTAGAATGATTGGAGGAGGCCCTAGAAGAATTGGAGAGCAATCTATATCGGGTTCTTCTACATGGTTGGCGAGCTACATGCAGATCTAGATCGAGCCCTCACACTCATTGTGTTAGGGCTATTGATAATGCCTTTTCGAGATTCTTATAAGATCCCAATGAACTAACTGGATAGTTTGCATCGACCTCTTGATCAAAATTGGGTGAGATTAAGATTTCTGTGTATTGAGTTGGAGATCGATACATCCACCTTTGGGATTTAGGAAAATGTTGGCGAGTTGGGAGATTTAAGCTCCTAGGAAATATTTTCAAACGTTTGGACTAAGGAAGAATTGCATTAGGACAAGCTCATATCGAGCCAAGTGAGTGCCAAACTGCATCACCAAATTTCAGATATGTGCAAAGAATTGGAGTATAGACCTCCCCACGGAATGGTTTACAAATATGGTTGGGTTTAATCCTAATCACAATGCCAAGCTATGCAAAATAAGGTGGAAAAGTTGAGTTATAGACTCTAACCAAGTTGTTTGAGCCGTTTGGTCGTTCGAACCCTACGGATGTGTTCAAGGATTTGGGCGATTTGAAGCCCACACAATAATAGAGCTAAGATTTAAATCGAACGGGAATTTAACATTCCAAATCGACCTTGCACCTTGATCTGGTTGAGCCATTACAAAGTAACCTGAGTATCCAAAGTAACATCCGGATGCTAACACATTGTTGGAGATCCAAACAACTTATGTCCCTCATGAGAAGATCTAAAAGGCGTCTAAATTGACCTCCCAAATCCGTCAACTCACAAAATTGCACACACAAAATGTGGAGATAATACAACTGGAAATCAACAAAAATAAGAGGTGGCAAAGTAATTTGATGGAGAAGAATAAATAAAAAAGGAGACCAATAAATTACAAAAATCTATACAAAACGAGAACGAAGGAGATAAATCAAAAGCAAAGATGTTTTGGTTGAACCTAAAACCACCAATAGACCCAAAGATTGCCACATAGATGTAACACATAAGCCACGGAGAAGACAAGGCGTATGCGAGCTGTAAGCCCTAATCGGGTGGCATTTTTAAGAAATAACAATTTTTTTAAATTGTTAAAAAAACTTTCCTCTTTTCAATTTTGCGAAAAGGAAAGATTTTTTTCCATTTTTGAAAGGGACCTAAAACATTATTTAAATCACAATTTAAAAAGTCATAACTTTCAACTAGTACCTCGGATTGAGGTGTTGTTTGTTTTTAAAGTATGTGTTTTTGCGAGATCTACGTCTTGGTACATGAGTTTTTGATAATATTTTTCTAAAAATTGCAAAAATTAGATATTTTTATTTGAAAAGAGGCCAAAGAGCCCAAAAATTTATAAAATTTCCAAAAAGGGTAAAATTTACAATTTTGTACTCCTAATGCTTCCAAAATGGGAAATTTTCCATAGAATAAGAGATAAAATTGTAAATGCACTATCATTATAAAGTTCCAAAAAAAATCATTCTTATGGAGCTAGTTATCTTCACTTTTCACTCAGAATTTAGGGGAGAATATGAAAGACTTGTAAATTCTTCATTGATTGCTCAACAAAGTGGTATTCCTTACGTATTAGAGAAAAGTGAATGACGGGTAGTTTTTCGTGCCATTTCCAATTTCAAACTATGAGCCAACCCAACAAAGGTTTTATTGAGCCAAGAGCCAACCCAACAAAGGTTTTCAAAATGTTCAGAGCTACTCATTTATTTTTCAAGCACACATGCCAACCCAAAAGAGGTTCTAGACATCCAAAGATAGTTCCTGAGCCTATTCTATCTCTTGCACACCATCCAAAGGAAGTAACTTCATCCAGCTACTCCTGTTTAGATTAGATCCAAAGAGACCATATTGAATTAAGGTGGGGAATGATCAAGTCATTTGATTCACCTTAGGATAGGTTTATTTTAGCATGTGAGTGCTAATAAATGTTTTCCTCATGTAAATATATTTTGTTGTAGAGAATTTCTCTCCTATTCACTTGAGACCATGCTGAATTAAGGGGGGAATGTTAGGAATAAAACTTATATTAATTCATCATCTACTAAGTTGTAATGTTAAAGTAATTAAATTTTATTACTTTAACTTAATTAGTTGTTAGTTAGCTATTATCTAGTTGTCACATCCCTAGATTAGTGGGGGCTATACTATTGTTAGTTTACTACTTTGGAATGTTCTGGATGTGATTAGTTAGGGGCAATATACTATTTCTACATATTTTTGTAGTTAGTATATTTGATCCACTTTCCGTGGATGTTGTTATTGTTGTACAATGTCTATAAACATTGCAGCTTCTTCATTTGATAATATGAAGGGTTTCCAGAATATTACATTGTCAAGAGTAATAGCTCTCCACACACTTCCACACTCAAATCACTCTATACAACTTGAAAAATTCAACATGCAAGATAAATATGATATCACAACCCCTCATATAAATTTAACAAGTTTTCCCATGTTGATTTCTCTTCACCAACCATTATACCCAACATTAATGACTCTTCCAATCTTTTTCTACGTTAAGTTTTCTCGCACCCCAATCGTAACCTTCTAGCGCACCACTTACATCTCGGCCAAATATTTCCTTACACGCACCTCCATATGTGGAATTACCTATCTAATGTGCCACATACCAAGTACTTTCCAATGTTGTTGCCTACCTCGCATTACACTATGTGTCTATCCATCCACATGTGGTCCTCAACATGAGAAAATTTCTTTAAAATCCCTTCAACTGAGCACATGTAATGCACACTAATCTATAACAAGGAATGATTCAATTCTTATTTCCAATCTACCCCATACTAAGACTATGTGTGGTCCTCGGCACATGAATTCAACATATAGTAATCAACTTCCGGCATGTAAACACATTTATTACAACACAAAGAAAACTAAATGGACAAAGAATAACAATATTGAAAGGAAACACATATAAAGGAAATGCATGAATGGAAATCTAATCTAAATATTGTAATATTTTCGTATTATAGACACCAAGAAGACTTATTTATATTAGGGATTTAGCCTACTCCCTTTGAAGTAACCGGGAAATAAAGAGCCATCTAGCGCTTTGTGAATGGTAAGCTCCTAATTTCAATATCTTTGTCACAAAAAGGTTCCCAAACAATGAAATTTTAACTTCCCAAGGTGGGACAAAAATTTAAATCACACGGAAGAACTATATTTCCAACCTAAAATTCCTTATTCTGAATATTTCTATAATGTCATGCTTTCTACCTTGTTTTTTCTATTTTTCTAGCTCCACCGAGCAATAGTATGCCTCTCATCCAACTCCATCAATTTTTATATGTGTTCTGCAATATATTTTCATCATCCAATCCTCCTGCATGTGAAATAGTTAGGGATGACAACATGAATTCCATGGGTAACATAGCCTCTACGAAAAACACTAATTGAAAGGGCGTAACTTTATTCATTCATTTGTAAGTATTCATGTATGCCCAAAGTACTACATATTCTTTATCATCCAAGTCTTTCCTTCCAACATCATAAATATTCATCAATGTATGTCCCAATATCTTGTTGAAAGTCTCGAAGCACCATCGGCCTATTAATGATAGGGTATTGTCTTGTGGTGTGCCACCATTAACTCATCCAATAATATTCTGATAGTCTTATTAAGGAAATGAGTTCCCCTATCACTTATCAAGCTTGACGGAGATCCATACCTGTTGATAATGTTTTCCCATAAAAATATTGTTGTTGTAGCTACCGTATAATCCTTTGTAGGTGCAAATTCTTCCCACCTTGTCAAATATTTTGTACAAGTTATAATATATCGTTTATGAGTCCTACACGCAGGTGGGGAAATAGGACCCACAAAGTCAATCACCCATTTCTTAAAAGTTTCAACACTTGCAATAGGACTTAGAGGCATTGCATCTCTAGATCCATGATTCCTTAGGTGATGACAATGATCACACACCTTGACATATTCTTTAATATACTTGTACAAGGTTTCCCACCAAAGACCAGCCATCAAAATCTTATGTGTGGTGGAATCTCTTCCATAATGATCTCTTGAAATTACATCATGAACTTCTTCCATTGTTTCCTCATGATCATGTTCCAGTAAACATCGGTTAAAAACTTCATCACGACCTAACTTATACAAATATCCATCAATCAACTGGTAAGGTTATACACATATTGCAAGTTGTTTCTTTTCTAACGTATTCATTCCCTCTAGTGCATCTTTCCAACATAAGCCTCAAATTGTCAGAATGGTCCTTAACTAAACCATACATTGTCCAATCGTCAAGATATAATCTGTAAAAACTTATGAATGATATCTTGAAATGCTTGCACAACAATGCACGAAAAGACCGCATGTGCACTCTTCACCCAAAGGGAATAAGTGTGTATGAAAAAAACCCCATTCAATGGTGAAAGTTTTATTTTCCTAATCTACCTTGCTTATGTGCACTCGATAATATCATGAGAATCCATTAGTAAAAGAGCAGATCTCATGCCCTACAAATCCTTCTAGGATCTCCTCATTAAATGGGGTAGGAAAAGAATCAATAACACATGAAGCATTCAACTCCCCGTATTCTAAACAAATTATTATCCTTCCATCCTTCTTAATGCTAATGATCGTGGGACTCACCCACTCAGATTACTCAATGGGCTCAATGATTCCATATTTCAACTTTTCCTTCACCTTAACACGTAGATTAGGATTCATCCTATAAGGCCTCTTCCTAACCGGGCACACACATTCTTTTAACTTGATCTCGCATATCACCGAAAGAGTAATGCAATCCATTCAACTCATGATAGCTTCTAGGAATTAAGTCTTGAAATTCACGCAACAACTCAATAATCTTTACAACCTCCCGCTCAAACCAATAATCAGCAATAATGATATCTTTTGGCTCCTCATATGTCCCAATGTTAACCTCATTTGTTTTCATAGGCTCATGATACGTGCACACCTTTTCATTTTTATATCCATCACCTCGCATGTACCTTTAATGTGATTAACATCCAAGTTGTTGTCCTCATCATCATCATCATCATCATTCACTATGCATACTTCTTCCGTGCACGAACCATTTCTTCTTCTTGTCTCTTTAAGATCAAGACGCACCTCCAAATCTAACTCTCACAACATGTCTACAATAATTTCCTTAGCCTTCGTGCTATCTCCCAAAGTAAGGCACTTCATAATATGCAGTGCTTCATGGACCGGGATTTAGTAGAAAATTAATAAAAAGTATGGATCATACCTGAGGTCATCTCCCGCCGATTAAGCTGTCTCACGTGTCGACTCTATATAGACATACCATGCACATGCATATCTTCTTAGGGTGGCGTAGAACTTATTTACCCAAAGTGATGGTGGTAAGGCCTCATGCCCCTCTATCTAGAGTCTCTCAAACTTCTGAACATGGTGCAAAGCAGAATCCTTCCAATGGAATTCACATATCTTTAAAGGTACATTTCTCCTTAGAAACCTAGTATAAAATTTTATTCTTACCTCTCGTCATTCCAATAGGTTGTCTATTTGTGTAGTCCACCAATGTGATGTTTTCCTGTGTAGGGTATAAACTAGCATATTTATTTTGTCACCCTCATACTTCCATTGGGTTTCCTTGGAACACAAAAATGCATCAGGGCTCCCTTCACCAGTGTACCAAGGTACCTAGTTATGACTCAAGCACCGAAAGGCGTGTGGCCCGACTACTCAAGTAATAGTATTCCTTATATCTTATCCAACTACTTCATATATCCCATGTGCCACGTTGTCACAAGAAATACTTGTAACATCAAAAACGAAAGAGAATCATCCCACTATATCACTCCTTCCTTAGATGGCTCAATTACCTCAGGGTCTTTGATTGTATGCACGTATATCCTATTCAAGTATTCCTCACTCAAAGGCTCAACATATGTGGCAGCCTTTACATCTGTAAAAGGTGTAATGATGTGCTCTTCTTTGTTTTCAAAGCTAATATACCCCTTGTTGAAGCACAAATCTACATTATTCACATAACACCAGGGGTGCCCAACTAACACCTTTGCAAGATCCAATAATTCAAAGTCCCTAGTAAACTTGGCTCCTTGGATCACAATAGTAACATATTTTAACACCCCAATAGGATTATCCCTAGTTTTATTTTCCCTATATAGCACATTCGAAGAAGGATGCAATGATGGTCTTCTCATTTGATTCCAAGCAACCAATGTGAGTACATTCACCTGATCTTGGTATATATCATAATTTTACTTAGAAGCCATCCATCAATAACCACAATCATTGTCATCTCTTTGTCATATTCATGATTATGGAGAGGCATATTTACATGGAGGATCTTCCTCTCGTGCTCATTACCTACATGTGGTATATTTAATCTCAGCCACTCTCCCAACATAGGAATTATGTTCTCTGAAATAGCATTCGAAAACTTCCTTTAAATCATCTACATCCTTTTGTGGTATTTCAACATTCTTAGCACATTCTAATATGCATGCTTATTCCTTCATGCCCTAAATATCTCCTTTGAAATTCCCGATAACATTCATAGTCTCTTGGTAAACTCAATTTTGATGTTCAACATCAAGGTACGTTGCATTGATCACTTCCGATTTGTTATAGTTGGCTTATTCTTTAGAGTTTTACGGGGCATGTAGCCTCAGCTCATGTGGTAACTAACACATGTTATAATTCAGAATTAATCCCAACCTTTGACATCCATTTATCTCCATCCATGCATTGTATCTTAATCATAACTACTCCTTGTCTTGCTTGTGTTGCTTGCTCATATGCTCATACAAGTCAAGGAATTCTTTAAACTTATGATGTTTTCCACACCATGAGAAAACTATATTATGAGGGAATTCACACTGATAATGATAAGGAGATCCACAAGTAAAACAAGTTCCTCTAGGAAATCCTCCTCTTCCACCACCATGACCTCAACCTCTATATCCACCACGGAAGCCTTTATTCTTATTATCCCCATTACTACACCCTTCATTATGTTTTTCTCCCTGTTCCTTAGAACTATCGAGATACACTATTATAGCACACACCGATCTCAATAGCCTCATGAATCTGATCAATCAATCTACATTCTCTATATCATGAGTGTGAGACTTATAAATCTTATAGTAATAGGACACATTCTTTTGGATCGCGTGGTATAGCAACAAGAATTTACTCAAATCTTGATCTAAGTGACAAATCTCACTATCTAGCAACATAGAGTGCACCAATCTACGAGGACAAGTTAGTGTGTCTTTCAATCTCGCACTTTGTACACCATATCCCATTGTGCATCTCATGAGCCGAATTGGCCTAAAGTTTGTCCAACTACTTCACCAAAGATGTAATATGTGTTAGGAAAATAATATGTAATGCTCACATTAATGAGAAAATATATTTATATGGAATATAATAATATTGTAATATGTGAATTTGTTAATAAATAAGTATGTTACAACAAGTCGTGTATATTTTTTTGAGTGGTTATACTTGCTTCCTTTATTATAGGAGCAATATTGGCCTATAAATATGTAACTCCTGTGATATTAAATATGAAAAAAGAAATATTGAAGTGTGATATTCTTTGTGTAAATCTACTATGTCATTTTTATTTGGTATCCGAGCATTTGCAATCTTCCCTGTAATGGAAGCACAATAAATTTTAAAGGGGTAGTTCTACTACTGTTATGCCCCTGAGAATGAGAAGGAAGGATTTGAGAGGAGTCTACGAGATAGAGTATTAGACCTTATATTTGTGTAACATGCAAATATTTTGACATTCGAGTCGAATTAAAGGTCAAGAGCGCCTAGGCAATAGTTTGAGTGGATGCCCTCATCATAATTTTAGTTAATCTTTTTCCACGAAGTAAATAAATAATATATGGTTATATTTTTATATTTTTAAATTTACATTATAGTCATAATATAATGATGATAAAAATATCTTATTAAATTATCAAAGAAGGATGAAAAAAATCAATGGTACAAGATGCTTAGAATGCAAAAATACTATATTTTATACAAGGCTTCTTAGAAGTCTTATTTAGCTATATCAAGTAGGTGACAGGAACTCCATCCTAAAATAAAGCACCATTTTTTACAAAGAAACAAGAACATTTATGTATCTCCCATGGTTTTGTGAAGAGTTGTATCTCCCATGGTATTGTTTGTCAAGTCTAAAACAATAAAGTTATTTGAGTCTTCGTGGTATTTGTAAATAATATTCAAGTTATCAAAATTCTTTGTCATATTATCGTAGTCATTTGTCGTCAAAATATCAAGTTAGTATTATCAAAGGTGTCAAAATCCGGTGTTGTGTTGTGAAATTTGAATCATTATCATATTATCTATTGTCTCATCTCAAAGTAGTGTCTTTAGGTGAATAATAGGTTATTGAGTCCAATGTTTGTGTCATTATAAAAGTCAAAAATTGACTCATAGTCAAAGTTTTCAAGTCATTTTGTTAAGAGTTGAAGTCGGATATTCGTAAAACATTTCCCTACGAACGCCCTTCGGTGGTATCCGACGTCTAAATGAGGTATGAAAAATTGAGATCCATGTTCAAATCCATTGACTTAGCAACTTCATACTAGAGGATGGAGGGCACAGAAGATAGAGGACATACAATGTCCTCTTGTTAGTCACCACCGATAAGACCGCTGGATATTATTTTTGTGACATGTGTATGTGTGAATGTGTTTTCTTTCAGCGTGGTGAGTTTTGATTTCTATTTTTTCAGAATAATGTGTTATCGAACTTCACATTGTGGGGGAAATGACACAATGTTTCAGTTTGAGTTGATTGATATGTATGGATTCCTAAATAATATATTGAAGGTAAAGACATGATGATAGTTGAAGTAGCACTATCACATCGTGATATGGTTTGGGGTAAACCATTTGAAAACCTCTTTTGTCTCGGTTTTTGGTCAACCGATAGAAAACCATATCTCTATCTTGGTTTGTGATAATCCAATAGAAAATCACACAACTCTCGGTTTCTAGTTATTTGATAGAAAACCATCTTTTTCTTGGTTTGTGATCAACCAATGGAAAATCACACCATCATAAAATTAGGTGCAATGAAAAATGGATGTTTTCCCCATGTTCACACTAAGGGGGAATGTTAGGAAAATAATATTTAGTGCTCACATTAATGAGAAAATATATTTATATGGAATGTAATAATATTGTAATATGTGAAGTTGTTAATAAACAACTCATGTAAATAGGTGTTTGGCGAGTATGTTACAAAAACTCGTGTATATTGTTTGAGTGGTTATACTTGCTTCCTTTATTATAGGAGCAATATTGGCCTATAAATATGTAACCTATGATATTCAATATGAAAAAAAAACAATCTAGAAGTGTAATATTGTTGTGTAAATCTACTCTATCGTTTTTAATATGTGCCTCCAAGAATGGGCTATCTCTAGTGTTTATGCTTCCAACTACCTCAATGCACAGAGATTCCCCGAATGCCTTGCACGGATCCATAAAAGGTATTATACTTCCTTCTAAACGGAGTTATCAATCAATTAAAAACCACTCTACACGTTTTCTGGGTTGAATATCCTAAGACAACTTGGATAACAAGGTTTTAAAATGTGCATCATACTCCCTTATGCTCTCAGCCATGCCATGCTTAATCTCCTTCAGCGTGTTGACAATTTTCTATTCAAACTCAGGTATATAGAAATCAGCCAAGAAAGCAACATGTAGTGCATTGTAATCCACAATAGTTTGATTTATGTCATACTTCCTATACCAACTATGCACCTACCATTGTAAAGTAGTAGCAAACTGACTTGCCTTCTGCTCAGGAGCTATTATTCGCTTAGCGTGCCATAGTATCTCACACATGTGTACATGCTCCACTACATCCTCAATGCCTCTATACTTTGGTAAGTAAATAGACATCTCATAATAAACTTGATGTGGCTGATGCGGTCCATTCCCACCAGATCCAAAACCTATATTACCTCCAATATTCCTACCACCTCTAGAACCACTAGATCCAATAGATCACGAGCCTCCTGATACTCTAGAAATACCTCCTAATAATCTAGTGGGTGTCGAACTAGTGGATTTACTTCCTTGCATCCCAACTATGGTACTAAACTGAACTCCCACATTCTACGAAGTTATAGTACTTCCATATGTGTTTCCAATTTTTTCACCATAAAATACTCCTCCAATCGGTCCCCCAAACAACAAAGATATTTTCTCCTATGATGTCATATATGTTTTTGATGCACTTCTATATTCAAAGGAAAATGATATCTAATTCAAGCCATTGGGTTACCTATACTAGCTTGTTTATCATTAGTTACTTATGGAACTCAAACACCAAGTGCAAGGGCTAGGTCTACACTCCTCAATCTTTCCTCATCGACATGCTCTCATGGGAATTCATCGAGGATTCTCTCTGCGCTTTCCTAAGTGGGGGAGATCCTAATGCTTCAGATCCACATCTTCCACATGAGCTTCAAATCCTTTATGAAACATCATCCTTTGCAACTCCCAGACTCCTCAATATCACACTTATTCACTAATTTTACCGCTCATGCTTCATTATACTTAAGCCGAATTTCTTCTCTCTGCATTTTTTCTTCAAGGTCCACTATCTTTCACCACATCATGTCCTACCCCTATGCATTGTGGGATGTTTATCCATCCATAAGGAGGTACTCTAAACTTAGCACCGTCATCAATATTTTAATCGCTAAAGGGATATCACGTAAGTAAGATCCTCTGGGATCATGCAAAAACTCAAACTCAATAACTTCCAGAGAAGAATACGTCAACACAGTGTATTCCAAAGTATAACTTATCACAACACTAGCTAACCAATTATCTACAAAGACGTGTCCAAGGTTCATCTCGCATAAAACAAAACCTCGACACTGTTCCTATATCCAAGTCCTTTGTCTATAACTCCAGCTATTATTTGATTCATTCCCCGACAACGACTCATATAAATCTATTAGAAAACGAAAAATAACCTCTCATAGAGCTCATGATAAAGATGTTCTTTAACCCACGTGTGTGCATTGAAATCAGGTCCAATACTATATCTCTATGAAAACTGATCTTGTCTCACAATAACCTAATATTAAATGGAACCAAGAGTTAACCGATACGCCATCATCACGCATCATCATGGAAAACAATTAAAAAAAGGTTTTTAGTAGCAAAACGAAAATATAGTCTTATTTTGCCAATCAAACCCTAGATGCGCTGACACATGACTCAGAGATATCTAAGCGCTCACCCAAAATGTGCAAAGGTACTGGTCCCTCTTTGTTACTATCTTAGGGTGTTAATGTGGATATTCATATTAACCAGATCTCAAAGTGCATATCCCATTCTAACAATCAGATCCATGAACTCAAGTTGGAAACACACATAATAAAGAACATACAGATCACATAAAGATTAATACTAGATTCACCATACAATAACCAGTAATAGAGACATCAATAACTAGTAACCATCCACAATGATCCATCATATTAATCCACCATAAAACATAGTAGCTAAATACACCAAAAGTATCAATACAAAGTCATGCATGCATCATACCAATAGCATAAATATGTCAAAATCCAAGAACTAGTGATTATGATCTGCCAAACTATGAAAATTAACACATGCACACACACATGTCAAAATAGACCGCATGCTCAAAATAGCCATGTCTACGCTTACAAAGTTAACTAAAGAAGCAAGCAAGCTTCACCTACACTTAGTTTATCTATAATTAACTTCATTTATATTCCTATTATTATCTTGAACTTATGCATGGCTCTTGATCTTTCTCTTGTTCCCAAAATAGCTTGGTGTATCCTTCAAGTCTTCTAGTCTTTATCCAATGTGTTCTCAAAGACTCTAATCCATTCTTAGCTCATGCATGTAAAATGGATAAGTTCCAAACTCTAAATTTATTGGGCATTCCCTTTCTTGCCAAACTTATGGGCACACCTATGGACCCCCTTTTTGTGTGCCCTCTTTGCATGTGTGCCTCGATACTTAAGTAATATTTTACCCAATCAACACATTAGCAAGATAGAAAAATGATATTGAGGTATGTATATGGAACTAAAAATATGTAATCTTGTATTCAACATCAAATGAGTTCAAACTCATATGTTATATATACAATGATAGTACCAGCAATACAGATGACAGGAAAAGAACATCCGGGTATGTTTTTCACTTTGGAACATGAGTAGTTCCGTGGGCATCAAATATGAGATGAAATTAATTCCTTCTTAAAGAATCTAGATATGAATGAAAGAAGATATATTCACACTCTTTTCCTTGATGCCCGATATGATAATGTGTAATGGAAGATTGACAAGAAGAAGAGGAAATTACAAAAAGATAATGTTTGTGGCAATACAAATTACTGTAAAAGAGAGTGATTAATACAATATTGCAGATGTAGTTCTTGATTCATAAATTAATCATTATCAGTATATTTCTTATTGTACCTATGATATTTGTGACTTTATATACATCTAGTGTTGCTCATGAAACAAAAATATGGAATTACCTCTTAGCTTTTGGTGCAAATACAATAACATAGTATGTACCAGAAAGAAAAATGGAATGAGCTCAACCTGAATAGAATAGTAATTTTATGATAGAAAATAGCGGTAACTATTAATAATGAAGATCAAAATCAATAAAGATCTCTTGGAAAGGGCTTCTACATAATCCATCTTATTTTTGTTTTCATTTTACATTCATGTCAATGAGCTCATATAGACTTTACCTTGTTATTGTGTTCACTTCTGATTTATTTTTTTCACTCAAGAAACTATTCAAAAGCATCTCGTTGGCAGAGGCATCTAGGACTATGGATTTTATATTCATAGCAGTCTATGATAATCCAACATCTGCATTTTTGCTCAATTTTTTTTTTTCATATTTCAAATTTCCTTGCCCAAATTTCATAATTTCTACTTGCGAGTATGAAGCAGATGAGTTGTAACTATGTCTTTATATCTTCCATATGTTGAGCATCATCAGAATAATTTTTGATGTTGTCACTAAGTGATGATCAAATGTTGTGTATTATGAAAAATGACTCGTTGTCATTGACATATCTTGAAATCCACTCAACATGAAATAAAGCACATTCTTATTAACAAATAGACCTCAAAATAAAAACCATAAAAATTTTAAAGCCTAAATTACAACATTAAACCTTTGCAAAGAATTAAAAGGATGTAAAGAATAAAATGCACATTCTTGGAAAATCAATAAACGTAAAATAGATCAACCTGTTATTGAATTTTTTTGTTATGTACCTGTGCTATTTTAAATATATAGATAAAATAGTTTCTGTTATAAATGAGACTAAATAGAAAGTTTATCTAAAGAAGATTGAATTAGACGAATTTTCTATACGAGGCTCAAAGGTATAAGAAAAGGAAATTTTTCTTCGTTGAAAATTTCCAGAGAAAATTTTGGTAAAGTTTATAACATCATTTAATAAAAATTATTAACAGAAACAATAACAATAACTTTTATGGTAAATTCAATTACAGCAAAACATCATACAAGGAAAACTTTTTTAAACAAATTTTCATATTTATGTCTTAAGCTATTACAAACTGAAATTCTTGGAATTTACAAGGATTGGAGGATAGTAAAAAGTTTCTCCAAAATGGGTTTATAGAAATTTGTGTTAATGTGTCTAAGTGAATTGGTGAGGAGGAACATTGATTATATATTAGTTTTGCGGAATGCAATTTTAAATCAAATATGGAATGTTATGTAGAGATATTTATCTTCCTTTTTAGCGCATAACAGTTTCAATGTTGAGAATGACATTGCTTTGATTGAGTGTAAAGATACCATGTATCGGATGTAGAAATTAGGCACATAAAATAGAAAACAATAGAAATAAAGTAAAGAATTTCCAATAAAAAAGTATTGCAAACTTTAATCAACACTTTTGTGAATATCTATCTTCTTCTGTCTCGGAGATTCAACTCAATACAATTTGTGTGTATAAAAATAGTTACAATAGCCTCTAATATGTAGATGGATTTATTCTAACAATAAAACACTCAACTCTTAAAAATAACTATCAGCTAAAAATAACACATGCTTTTGTGCAAGAATACAAATCTTTTTGACTTTTTTTTAAATTACTTTTCCTAAAATTAGGAATTTAAAACTGAATTGTTTAAAACGAAAACCATGAAAAAATAAATTTTATTTTTTTCTTTTCTAGGGACAAAATTAAACTCTTTTTCTAACACTCATCCATAATTTTGACCTTCAAAATTTTTCCTATTCTAGAGTTCAGTGTGCACTTAAAAACTCGACATATTCCTAATCAAAACTCCTAAACAACTTCTCAAATACTCAAAAATTCATTTCTCAAATATTTCGTAAATATTTCAACAAATTAATCTTTGAATCTGCAAAATTTAAGACAAATTTCCTTGTTGTTAACCAAATCTCGATGAAGTGATACCTCGTGTCTATATGCTTGCTCCTCTTGTGAAAAACATGATTTTTGAAAAATGCTATTGTTGAATTGTTGTCACAAATAATATTTGTAGCATCCTCTTGATTTTTCCTCAAATATTTCAACGCTCTTCTCATCCAAACAACCTGACATGTTGCTCCTACTGCTGCTACATACTTTGCTTCTGTCAAGATAGCATGACTATGAGCTGCTTATTTTATTCCCATGAAACCAATCCTCTTCCAAAGTGAAAATCATATATGGATGTTATTTGTTTTTCATCTATACTTCTAGCAGATTGTCAGATTCTGTATAACCTATGTGTTTGAACTCATCTGATGTTGAATACAATATTCCATGATTCTTAATTCTACATACATACGTCAAAATCCTTTTTCAATATTGCCAATGTGAATCTTCTGGAGATTTCATGAACCCTGAGATGAGGTTCACACCATACATAATATCAGGCCTTGTGGTTTTCAAATACATGAGACTTCCAACTAGCCTTTTAAACAATGTTGGATCTATAAATGATCCGCTGCCATCTTTGCTTAACTTCAAACCTCTTTCGCAACAGTGTTGCACCGACTTGCAATTCAACATGTTAAATATCTTCAAAATATCATTAGCATACCTTTCTTGTGAGATAAAAACTTCTGGTTCGATTGTTGAACTTCAATGCCCAAAAAATAGTGCATGAGACCTAGATTTGTCATCTCAAATTCTTTCTTCATGGCTGATTTGAATGAATCAGATATATTTCTAGTAATGATTAAATCATCCACATATAAACAAACAATCAGAATTTTACCTTTTTCATTTATCTTGATGTATAAAGTAGGCTCACTACTTCTCCTATTGAAACCATTCTGAATCAAATAAGAAATAATCCGGTTGTACTATGATCTCGTGTGCTTGTTTGAGACCATAGAGATATTTTCTCAACCTATTCCTTCATGACCTTCGATCTCATAACCTTTTGGCTAATTCACATAAACTTCTTCTTCAAAAAAGCCATTCAATATTTTTGATTTTACATCAATCTGATAAATAGGCCATTTATTTTGAGATACAATTGCTAAAATCATTCTTACCATGTCCAAACATGATACTAGTACAAACATTTTGTTGTAATATACTCCATATGGTTGTGAAAAACCTCTTGTAACCATCTTTTATTTATGTTTATGTACTTTATGATCATCAGTATATTTGGTCTTGTAGACCCACAACACTCCTATCGCGTCCTTTCCTTCGTAAGATCTACCAAGTCTCATTTCTGATTTTCCTCTATGGCATCTATCTCGAGTATCAATGACTTGAGCCCAAACTTCATTGTTTATAGCCTCTTCAAAATATATTGGATTTAGCTTGAGAAAATAATGTAAAAACTGAAAAAACATTAGTTGTATCAACATCATAAATTTCACTAAGACTCCTTCTTTTCCATTGCGAAAGGGCTAAGCGATGATGGATTATTTTTTATTGAAAGAGTTAATTCCTTTGTGGTGTCTCTTGTATGGTTAGAGATGAATGAACTCTTGGATACCTCCTAGATGTATATGGAGGTGTAGATTGTGCTACAAATTTTTGTGCATGTCAAATATTCAAAGAAGATACAATACCTTATACTTTCATCTTCCACATCATCATGAGGAATAGATGCTGCTACACCGACTACATTGACTCTTCTCTCAATACTTCCATCCCATGCCTCATTTTCAACAAAATATACATATTTATTGATTATTACCTTTCTGGTAACTAGATTAAACAACTTGTAATATTTTGTATTCTCGAATATCCAACAAATATACACTTTTTTCCTTTGTTGTCTAAATTCTTCCTTATCTCATCAAGCACATGTGCGTATGCCACACAACCAAATATTCTAAAATGAGAAACACTATGTTTCTTGTTAGTCCAAGTTTGTTGAGGAACCATATTTCAAACAATTTTCATTGGACACTGTTTAAAATGTAAAAATAAGTTTCTATTGTTTTTCCCAATACTCATTTAAAAGATGATTTTCCTTTATCATACTTCTCACCATCTCCATGATGGTTCTATTATTTCTCTCTGTTACATCGTTCTACTATGGTGTATACCTAGTAGTAAACTACTTGTGTATACCATGATATTTGTAAAAATTCAGAAAAGCATTGGAAACATACTCACCTCCTCTATCTGTCCTTAAAACTTTGATGTAGTACCCACTTTTCTTTTCCACTAAGGCCTTGAACTGCTAAAATATATCAAAATCATATGATTTTTCTCTCAAAAATTACACCAATGTCCTCTTTATATATTCATTAATGAATGTGATAAAATATGGGTAACCTCCAATAGAAGTTGTTTGTATAGGTCCACATAAATCCGAGTGAACAATTTCAAGTGGAGCACTTTCTCTTATTGTTTTTCCATCTTGGAAAGACTCTTTTTCATTAGTTCCCAAAATACAACCTTTACAAACTCTCTTTGGTTTTTGAATCAAAGGAAAACCTTTTACCATATTTTTTCGTGTAATAAATTCAAACCTCTAAAATTTAAATGACCAAACTTGAGATGTCATAGCCACAATTCATCTTTTTCAACTGACTAAAAATTGATTCAATTTCTTTAGCTCCGGACTAATTTTTAGTATGAGCTCTAGATGTGGCTAGTCTAATATTCAAAGGAAACATTCTATTTCTTGTCATCTTCACTTTAGCAATCAGCTAAGTACTTGGATATTTATCCACGATCACACATTCGTTGTCTTCAATATAAATTTTGTATCCCTTTTGTACCAATTGACCAATGCTCATAAGATTGTGCTTCAAACCTGCAACATAATAAACATCTTGCATAATATTTTACTCCCCCTTTTTAGTTAGAATGTTGATTATTACTTTTCCTTTTATAAAAGCGTATTATTATTCGAAAGGGTAACCTCTGTCTTTACTGGCTCATCCAAATTATAAAATAAATATAAGTTACCTAAGATGTGATTACTGTAACTAGAATCCAATATTATACATCAATAGGACTCTCTTGTGGTAGATTACACTCAATATGCAATAAATAATGTGTTTCTTAAATAATATCTCGTGTACGCAATAAACATGGAGCTTGAAGTAGAGCTTCTAACCTGATTTTGATTATGTCTATTCTAATCATACTACTTTTTCCTGCAATCATAAGCATAATGCCCATATCTCTTGCAATAGTGACACTGCACATGCAACTTATCCTGTCTCTGACCAGAAAAATGATTATGATTTTTCTCTTGACTATGTCCTCTTCTACTTGAGTTTTATGAACCATTGTTGCGTCCTCTAGATGAACTTATTCCTCTACCTCTAGGATTGAAGCTTCCTCTTCCTCTTCCATGATTTCGTGATACGTAATGAAAAATCTTGATCTACAACTACATGTGATCTATTCAACCTTTTCTCCTTATTTATTAGTGATGCATATAACTCATCAATTGAAAACTGACTTAGATCCTTAGTTTCTTCAATAGCAACTACCAAAGGATCAAATTTTGTAAGAAAACTTCTAAGCAACTTTTCAATAATCCTTCTGTCTTCAATAGTTTCACCATGGGATTTAATTTGATTGACTAAACCAACTACAAAAGTAAAGAACAATTCTATGGAATCTAAATATTTCATTGACATATTTTCAAAATCTCTTCAAAGTAATTGTAGCTTTGCGGTTTTTACTTTCTCTTTACCTTGATACACAACTTGGAGAGTTTCCCATACAATTTGTGTTTTATTGGATGTTGCCACTCTAGGTAGGATGCTTTCATGCATGGCTTGATGAATAAAGAAAATATCTTTTCCATATTTCTTTCTTAATTCCTTCAAAGTGTCTTTCTCTGCCTATGAGAGTGTATTATATGTTGTTAAATCTACGGGCTCTGTGTACCCATTCTTTATGATTTCCACACATCATGGGATCTAAATAGTTCCTTCATGGTTAATGACCAATACTCGTAATTCTTTCCTATAAAATTGGGTGTCTACAGATTTGGATATAGAAGCCATAACCTGTTTTCAATTAGGAACCTATTGAATAAAACCTCGCTCTAATACCAATTTGTAGAAATAGGCACATAAAATAGCAAACAAAAAAAATAAAATAAAGAATTGCCAATAAACAAAGTATTTCAAACTCAAATCAGCACTTCTGTGCATATATATCTTCTTCTATGTCAGAACTTCAGCTCAATACAATTTGTGTGTATGAAAACACTTACAATAGCCTCTAATATGTAGATGACTTTCATCTAAAAATAAAAACACTCAACTCTTAAACTATTAGCTAAAAATAGCACATGCTTTTGTGGAATACAAAGCTTTTGACTTATTTTCTTTAATTATTTTTCCTAAAATTAAGAATCTAAAATTGAATTGTTTAAAACTAAAATCATGTAAAAAGAAAACTGTTTTTTGCTTTTCTAGGGACAAAATTAAACTCTTTTTCTAACACTAGAATTGTCAAATAAGATATAGAGTGGAAATTTTGTTTTGTAGGTATTGTTCATGAGTTGTATATGTGAGTGAAGGCAACAATTTGGTGAATGACAGACCACAAAGTATGTATTAGAGATTTTTATTATTTGTAATTGCTATATTTCATAGTATCCTATGTGCATTATGAAGGTTTTAGGAATTATCATTTATGAGGGATATTTTAGTTAGTGAGTACATGTAAAAATAATAATGATTTGGTTGTTGAAATTGTCCACCTAAATTAAGTTTGAATTGTTTGTGGAGGTTTCATAAGAATCCTTATTTTAAGGAGATCATATCCCTATAAACTGGTATTGTGGTGGAGATTAATTAATATAGAACATGATTATTATTTCTTTGTACAAAGCTCAGACAAAATTATTATTTGGTATCCGAGCATATAATCAATCTTATTTTTTTGATGGGAAAATTAGTTGTTTTGAGGAACGCGTATTATTTTGCATTACCATGTAGTATGTTTCAATTTGTTGTGCTAAATTTTATTGTGTTCTTGTAAAAATACAAAGCATTATTCTTATGTGCACTTTCGTATAGAGGTTTATACAGAATTGATTCAATATTTGATCTATATGCATATCAACTATCATGTGGAGCAGTCGTATAAGAGTTTAAGAAGAAGGGTGTGGTAAGAACATCTGGTTCAGTTGGGACGTCCTAGCCTATTAAAGGAATTTCAATTTTCTACCTGAACGTGGCAGTATACATGCAAAGTCAAAACCTACACACAAAACTTGTATGTTAGATTTCAACGAGAGTTGCTCATTTTTACTCCCGGTTTCAGACTCACATTTTTATTTCCAATCCTCTGTATTGAAAGATGCAAAAATTTGCGATTATTTTGCATTGAGATTCCTCTCACAAGCACAATATTCCATTCAATGTCATCCATCCATACAGATTTGGCCCACTTGATTCAATGTCGAGATCTGGCACTTAACACTCCTCGTGGTCGTGGTTTAAGTTTTTATATAAAATCTCTTTGTACACATTTGATCTGGAGAATAGACCTGCTAACATATTTGCGGTTTGGTCTAACTTATCTCAAATACATTTTTCAGGATTAGCATTTGGCATCAAATCGGATCAAAAACTAGTCTCGCCAAGTGACACATCACTCGGACGGTGCATCAAGCTCATCGAAACCTCTCAACCTTTTCTCCTCCACATAGCACTCATCATAGGGTCTCATATAATTTAATTTTTTCCACATCAATTCATTCAATGGTATTATATTTTTGTCAATGGTACATTATTGAATATCCTCTTCGAGTCAATATTGTGTCTATTTCCTTGTATGTTTAATTTTTATGTTATTTATAGGTTAATAGTCTTGTATTATCCTCTTATTAAAAGATTTATTTAAAATTATATGCCAATACAATGTTTTTCAATTGTTTTCTAGTTTGGTATATTATCTTGTTCAAAGTCAAAATTCATTTTTTTATAATAGAGTCATCATTTGTCATTTTATTCAAGTTTATTAAAAGAATTTTTGATGAATGCATTATCGCTGGAATGCGACGTACAATATGTAAACTTGAGGTTCATGTTCACATTCGATAATATAATAGTGTCACATTGGAGGATGGAGGCAACAAAGGGATGAGGACAACCAACGTCCTCTCATCAACCACTAATGACAAGGTCGCTTGATGATTTGGTGGAATTTTTTCATTTTCAGCTTCTCCAATTTATTGTGTGATGAATAATAATATATGAACATCCATGTTCATGTGTACAACTCTCTTTCTATGTTTTCCTATTATGATGATGATGTGGAGATTTGTACTATTCATAATATAGAAGGAAATTTTCTTGATCAGATTGACTTGATGGTTGATGCGAATTATTTGATGGGTCCTAATTCATATAATCATCTAGATAGGCTGATGGGAACCTATTCATGGATGATGTAGTTTCTACATTCATTGTTAAGGATCGAGACTATGTGCAAGCTATGGAGCAACATGTTGCTTTGTTGAAGATGGTGTTTTTCCCCATGTTCACACTAAAGGGGGAATGTTAGGAATTATCATTTATGAGGGATATATTTGTTAGTGCGTGAATGTAATAATAATATTTTTTTGTTGTTGAAACCATCCACCTAAATTAATTTTGATTTGTTTGTGGAGGTTTCATAGGACTCCTTATTTTAAGGAGATCCTCTCCCTATAAATTTGTATTGTGCTGGAGATTAATTAATATAGAACATTATTATTATTTCCCTATGAAAACTTAGGCCAAATTATTAGAAGGGTATATTTTTAATTGAAATTTCCACAATTTACCATTGTTTTCTTTGGTAAGAGAAATTTCAATTCTAGATATTTGTATTTTCTATAAATAATATCGAATTGCTTAGAGTATATATTTGGAAAGGAAAATGTGCCTTGTACTTAGAATGGAAATAATGTTAAGGGTAATTGTAGATTGAGAGATAAAGAATGCAAAGTAAATGTAAGTTAGAAATTTTATATAGAAATTGATAGAATTGAGATATTTCTTACCTCATCCATTACATTAAAAGATTATTGTAGCTCTTTCAGTATTTGTTTTATCTTCGAGAGGTTTTAAATGTCAATGAGATGTTCTCAATGCTTTATCATGACTCGTTCACTTGACTATGTTCTTGAACAAATAGATAGGGAATTCCTTTATTCGAGGCATTGTTTAGGTTGTATGAACAAGGTTACAAATAATTCAAACAAGTAGATCTCGGGATTTGAGGAAAATTTTAACATTGTTAGGTTTTTGTGGAAGGGAAAAAAAAAGAAAAAAGGTTAAAGAGTTTATAGATAGTTGTTTGTACCACTACTTTGTCATCGTAGAGTGGCCTTCTTTAATTTCAAACATGAACTTAGTTCCAATTATTTTTGTTGAAGTTACAATATCAGCAATTGTCCTTTTTGTAGAGGTGTCTTCACTATTGACTAGTTGGTTTATTGTTGCATTTATTATGAACTTATACTCAGTGAAAAATAGAGGTATTTTTCTATGATGTTGTTATTGTTTAGTATTAAGATGCAATCACAATCTCCTTGATCATACTTAGCCTTTGGTGCAATGTTGAATTTTATTATGTGTACTCACTTGGATGGTTTAATTTTGTGTTGATGTGCTTCAATATATTGACTAGTTACATTTACCATAACTGTCATTTCACCTTCTCTATTTGTTAAATCTATATGTAGAAGTTTTCTCTTAAGATATTTGTGAACTATTGTTTTGTATGTGGCAATAACATTTTCTTCAAATATGTCTCTAATTTCATAGCTATTAAGGTCATAAATCAAATTCAAGGTGCAAGGAAATGTGTCTCTCCTAAAAAAATCAATTATGATCATATCATAGTATAGAGCTTGTTGTGTGAAGACATGGAAAAGAGAGAATTTGAATTTATACCTTTTCTAGATTCATTTTGTAGTTTTCCATGTTCATGAATGCTTTCAAATGTCTGCTTTATGTAGACTTCATTTATATGACCTCAGTAAGAATTTTCTTCTTTTAGTATAAAAAAGAAGTAGTAGAATTTGTGTGCAATGTGTGGTTTTTGGGATGGTATTGTGTGTCGATAATTGAAAATATATGTGAAGAAGTTAATGGTGAATGCTTCAAATAAATCTTATTGCATTTTTTTTTTTGTTGTTATTGTATTATTGGTTAATTATCAGTAAATTAGTTTTGGTATATTATAGTTGTTTCTATGTTTTGTTTATATGTCCATGGTTTTGGTCAGCGATAGTCATTGTCTTTTCATATGATCAAAGTAATAATATTATGATCACTCCAATAGGTGTCGGTTATGAAAATTTGATGTTGACTCACTATTTTACTAAGCCATATGCAATCAAGGTGGTTAGTTGTAGAGAATTATTCGTTTACATTAGGAAGTAGATGTTGTTGAGCATATGCTTTTCAAGTGTTTCTTATTTATTATTGTGTTTATTCATGTTTATGTTGAAGTCACCAATGATGTATATGTTGTGATCTGCAATTACATCTACAAGAGTTGCATTGACCATGTCTATGATGTCTTCAATTTTCTTGTTTGGTGTTGCATATATATTTATACATGTTATATGTTGTTTGTTGATTGTAAAAATGGCTAGTCTTGTTTTGTGGTGGATATGTGGATGTTTTTTTGTAGCATTTAATAATCTATGTACATGATACATGGAAAAATAATTATTTTCTTTAAACATATTTTATTTTCTCAAATATGACATATGCATATCTTGGAATCAAAACATGTCTCAAGACATTAAGTCATGGTCATTGAGTACATCATGCATGTGTGCTTGTACAATCCTTGTACTCAATGTGTAAATTACAATATGGATGTTTGTAATATCTATGTTGTGGTCAAAACCCAATATCCACATTGTCATTGTTTTGATTTGTGTCAGCTCAATGGAAACAATTTTTATTGTGAGAGGGGACAATAAGAACAACGAATCCATATTTTTTACATGTGAGAGATCTATATAAACTAGTTTATCTTGTTTTACTCCAGATGGGTAGAATACTAGACCATTAATTGTTAGTCCTTGTGACTTATATATTGTTAGGCCTTGCGAATTATATCAGTACAAATGAGGCCTTACAAGATGAATCCCAACTTGTGTGTAAAAGTGAAATATGAGATAGACAAGATGCTCAAGGTAGGTATCATTAAGCGAATAGAAGAATAATATTGGATCATTCCAATAGTCATAAGCATAAAAAAGGATGTGAGAATTCGGATTTCGTGGACTACACAATATTGAATGCCTCTTGTGTCATTGATCCTTTCCTTACACCCTTTACTAAATATATTATTAAAGGTGTAGCAAGGTACGAGATTTACTCTTTCACATATGGATTTTCTAGGTATCATTAGATACGTATAGTGTGCAAGGATAGAGCTGAGAAAAAGTTTCAACAAAGTGGGGTTATTATGCATATACAGTCATGCCTTTTAGACTTAAGAATGTGCTAGCAATATTCTCACGCATTATTATCTAGGAATTTAAAGACTTTATCCTGGTCTAATCAAAGACCATTTTTATTGTTTGAGACTAATGTTTGAAAGATGTATTAACCTAAGCATATAATTGAACATAAAGAATTACATATTTGCAACACCTTTTACAATACTACTGTGCATATAATCTACAAGAATGGTCTTTTGGTTGATCCTACCAAGGTAGTAGTGATAATGGGATTACCAAATCTAACTAATCGAGAAAAGTGTGTGGTTTCCTTGGCCATACAAGATATTACGGGAAATTTATTCAAGGGTATGCCAACATTGTTGTGTCATTGGAGAACTTACTAAAAGTTAAAGGGAAATTATATTTGAGGGATGCACAATAGAAGGATTTTGAGAAATAGAAAGAAAAATTAACTATTGTGTTCATCCTTTGGTATTTGTCATGGATGTTACCTTTTTATGTACATGTGGATGCTTCAAGTGTAGAAATTGGATTTGTGTTAACACAACCTATGAAGGAAAGATAGATCATCCTATTTGTTTTGTGAGCAAGAAGATAACACCCGCATATCATAAGTATATCACAACTTATTGTAAGGCATTGCCAATGGTGTTCGTACTACACAAATTTAGATAGTATATTTTGGCGACGTATTTCTCTTCTACACTAATCAAATGTCATTAGAGTACTTGGTCAAAAACCCAAAGGTTACAAGGTCAGATATGTAGATGGATCTTATTGTTCCAAGAATTTGAAGTTATAGTGATAGTCAAACCTAGAAAGAGAAATTTGGGACTCGACCATATTCCGCACATAAAATCTAGAAAGGACATGCAAAGCATAGAAGATATAATTCCGGATGTGGAACCGGTGCAGTGGCCGCAACAAGTTCCCACCGATTTGGAATATATAGCAATATTTTTACGCACATGCATTTTGTTTGGAGGGATGAATACTATAGAGAAGAAGAAATTTTCCATACGCATTTTTCCATATTAGTTGGTGGGAGGAGACCTATATAAAATGGGAAGAGATCAAGTTCTACGCAGTATTTTTGGGACATGAGTGCCAAGACATTATGGAGGAGACACATAGTGGGATAATAGGTGGAAACTATGTTAGAGAGGATACAACGTGTAAAATACTCCTCACAGAATTTAGTGGGAGACAATCTACAAGGATATCAAGGAATTTGTCAAGGCGTATGATCACCGCCGAGGATGGGAAAGCCGGTGCCTATGCAATGAAATTTCACTGCAACCCATAACAAGCGTAAAACCTTTTGAAACATGGACAATTAATTTCATTGGACCAATTGCACCAGCTACACGAAGAAAAGGCACGTGATAAATTATAACTTACACATATTACCTAACGTAATGGGTAAAATCCACACACACTAAGGATTTTACGGTTGGTATAACCGCACATTTTCTATAGGAGAATATCATCATCGTATTGTTATCCCAAATTCACCCTCGAGGTAATTTGGATAACTTGCATAATTTCTTCAGGCTTGAGAAATTTGAATTGGTTAGAGACCCAAAATTCAGGTTTTTAGGGGTCCCTTTGGATCTTCTCTAACTTCCCTATCCAAGATAAAATTTTAGGGAGTTAGAAAAAATTAATTTTTTTGAAAAATGGCTTCTTTTGGTGTATTTAAAATTTTGCAGAAATTTTTGTCCCGAGATGGTCCACAGCAATCGGGACATTCGGGACACAGAAACCCAAAATAGCCGTAGCCTTTTCAGAAAGCAGCAAAAAAGACAAAATTGTCCCTGTGGTCTGTGGGACATTGGGATAGTCGGGACCCAAATTTCTAAAATCGTCGATCACAAAGCAATGCAGGTGGAGTGGAAGTCAATAGCCTTTGTGTCCCAGCCACCAGGTGGGATAAATGAGACATCCAAAATTGAAATTACCACACCAAGAAGGAATCAGGTTTTTCGGAGGAAAGAAGCCCACAAGGTCCAATTATGACTAGTACATGCATTCTCCGAAAAGGGAAATAGCTGAAATACAAAGGAAAATTTGATGCTCGACCTCCTAAATTTCAAAAATCATAACTTTGGACCATAAGCCTGTTTTTCACAATATTTGACTTTTCAGAATGGGCATGACATCCTCTACATCACAAAAACTAGATTTATTATTTTTAATGAGGGTAGGTATGTGAAAATAAAGGAAACATATTCATCTCTGATAAATTAAATACCCATTCTCGTTAAATGACAGAAATGCCTGGCAGACCCAAAACAACTGCCTACACTCACAATGCCATATCTTTTGCATTTCTCAACGAAAATGCACAAAATGGGTAACGTTAGAATCGTGGTTCCGAGCCCGATGCAAAAAAATTAATAAATCCATACTTTTATGAGGAATCAATTGTTAATTTTTAGAAAACGTGGCCATGTTCATAATAGTGTTTTATTTTGTAGTTGGGATGCATTTAATGAATCATGGGCAGACATTTCTCACTGCTACAAGTTATGGGACAATATGGGGGCCTTTTGCAAGAAACATACCATCATTTTAATTCATTTAATACTTCTTGTAAGTGGTTGAAGGAAATATTTCGGTATTTTCATTTCCCTCTCTCTCTCTCCTCTCAAAATTCTATAAATTGGAGTGTTAGGCTCATTGTAAAGGAGATAGTTTTGAGTAGAAAAACTTTGTCAATTTTATTTTGTGAAGCCAATGTGCTACAAGACCTTGTAGTGGACTCCTTGCATGGTGATATAGGCCCTTACTTTATAATAAATTAAACTGTGCATATCCATGAAGAAATAAATATGATTTTGTGGATGTATCTTCCCCTACTGTGTTTGTATTCATTCTTCTTTCCCTTTCAAACTCATTACAAATTTATTGTTTCTATCTTATGCTATTATAGGGATTCGTTATTATTATGTGTGTATGAAATATTGTTTTGAATGCAGTTGCTAGACTACGGAGAACTGTTATCACCCCCTCTAGTATGTAATTTTGCTTCTATTTTCACACATTGGAAGACTATTCTCACACTCTCCTTTTCTGGTGTATCACCACTTTATTGTAGGCTCTGTTTTCATGCACACTCTCTCCCTGGTTCCTTGGAAAGTTAGATTAGGACAAGATAGTTTTTCCTATATTAGAGTAGATTGTGGTAGGTAGTTTAGGATCAAGAGCCAACTTTCTCTACAAGTCTATCTCAAGTCAAGTAGCAAGTTCCACAACTTGGATGTAGTACCAATATTATCCAGTCACACCGTGAGCTCAAGCACACACACTTGTGCAAACCAAAGGGTGTTTTGATTTGGAGATAACACATATATCACTTCTTTTTTATCCTTACCGGTGATAGCGGAACTCATTTTGAAATGAGATGATACACATATTATAAGATGAGTTCATGGTGGCTCATCATAATATTATCCCCTATTACCCAAAGTAAGATGGTAATCGTAACATATTTCAATAAGATCTTGTGATAAACCTTGACGTAAATCTTTGAAGTGGGAAGAAAATCCTCGCATGAAAACATTTCACATGTCCTATGAGCGCACAAAACTATCTACAACAGTTAAAAAAAAGCCATACATTTCTAATTGGTGTTTGGAGAAGAGGTCATATTGCATATGGATTTCATGTTACCATCCCTACATATTGTGCATGTAGGAGGAATCACGAGAAGAACACGTAGTAGACAATAAAATTGAAAAATTAATGCAGTTTGATGAAAGGCATGCCATTGTGAGATGGATTCAAAAGACAGAAAAAGGCGAAAAATTCTTGGCATGATAGGCACATTAAGAACAAGTATTTTGTGTTTTTGGAGTTGGTGCTTCTTTATGATTACAAATTTTCATGCCACCTAAGAAATTTGAGGGTACACTAATTTGGGGCCATTTAAAGTAACAAAGATATTGGATTCGAGATACATGTCGGTTGTAGGTGCTAAATGGCACCATGTTTCACAATTACTTTAATGAGAGTAGGATGAATCCCTACCATAAATAAGATTCTTATTTTATATTTTTAATAAGGTAGTATTACCATTAAATTATATTTCCCTTTCAATATTTTTATTTTATTTTTTTGTAATAAGCATGTTTGCATGCAAGAGTTGATGTAAGTTTTTCAAGACTAATGTGCAGAAGAATGCACATGATTTTAGTGTGGCGTAAAAGGTAAAGGTGTGTAAGGGAAAGTGGTTGAATTTGTAAATACAAGCGATGGAAGGTTGGTAGTATGCACCATGTGGGACTCTATGTAAGAATGAATTTGTGATTGCTCGGGATTTTTTTGTTCAATTGGTGTATTGGATTGTTTTTCTCAATGGTGTATAAGGAAGCTTAGTGGAAGTGATAACATGTTGAATTTTGGGAAGGATAACATGAGGCAGACATCATGGGAGGAAGAAAACTACTTTCCATGAGGCACAAAGAATGGATAGGTGTAGCTCAGAGAGGCACATGTAAAACAATTGAAAACTTGAGGAAGTAGTTGTTAGTGTGCAATCACAACATCCCCAAATGAGTTTTAAAAATTATTCTTTTCTAAGGCATCATCATTTGATGTGATTTGCATAACATGGGACCATCTCTCAAGCTATGGGACTTTCCAAATGTTGAGATGGACCTCCAGAGAAAGTCGATTCTTGCTTCCTAATCTACCTGCCACAAGCTACTCCAGTGCAAGAAGAACCTAACTATCCTAATATAACCGTTCCAAGGGGACAGAGAGAGAAAGAGAGGGTGAAAGAGCCTACACTAAGTGGTGATACACCAGAAAAGGAAGTGGATGATCATAGACCCAACTTCCTGAAACAAAGAGAGGTGAGCAGAGGAGAGGGTGGACAAAATGCACCATAGACTAGCAATGGATTTCACACAAAACACCACTTTAGAACCCATTAAACATAGCTCCCAAGACCTGTAAAGAACATCAAAATATGCACATTATACCTTGTAATGAAGAGAGGCAAGAAGAGACAAATAAAATAAGGAAGGATGTGTAATGAAATTACTTGTATAATTCGGATCATGAGCAGAAATATAACACCAAATAACACAATATTCCGAATAATGATCTCTATATGCAATTAGAATAGCTTCACCACTTCGAGGGGGAAACCTCCAAACCATACAATAAGACTCAAATTCTCCAAATGATGATGAACTACTACCTAAAATCCCCTATATATACTATTCATATGTTATGGCCAATACCAAGGTGACCTACTAAGCATGAGAAAGTATAAATGATATAATAAAATGATATGGTAAGCCACAAGTCAGCTACTCATATCCTAATACAAGCAATAGGTTAAGGGTGTAGTATGCCCTTCCCCTTAAAATCAACATTTTCCTAATGTTGAGAAGCTCGGGTGCTACTTGTAGGAATGTCATATCTTCCCATGTTGCATCTTCGTTGTCTATATTCTTCCACTTGATCGGTACTCAGTAATAACATGTGTCCTCAATCTTTCGGTGCGTGTTTAAAGGATGCATTCAGGTTCCAAGATGACTCTCCCTTCCTCATCGAGATCAGGTAACACTATTTGGGCTGATACTCTTTGTCCAATTACTTTCTTCAGGAAAGAAACATGAAAGACTAGATGTATTTTGGTTGATTGTGGAAGTTCTAATTTGTATGCTACAGTACCAATCTTCTACAATACTTGATAGGGGCCATAATACTTTGGTGAAATTTTGTTATCCTTTTTTTTTTGTTTCAAAGAAATTTTCTTATATGGTTGTAACCACACAAAAACCTAATCACCAACTTCAAAATGTATTTCTGTGCGATGTTAATTAGCTTGTTGCTTCATGCGGTTTTGTGCCATGACCAAGTTCTCCTTGAGACTAGAGAGGACATCTTGTTGATACTGAATGTGTTCTTCTACTGCTCTAACCCATGGTTGTCCTCTCAATGATGATGTGATGGATGGTGGATGGTACTCATAGAGTGCAAAAAAAGGAGACATTTTAGATGAAGTATGGAAGGAAGTGTTATACCACCATTCTACAAGTGGCAACCATTGGACCCATCTTACTTATTTATCTAACGTAAAGCAACAAAGATATCCCTCCAAACACTTATTTACAATTTTTGTTTTCCCATCAAACAGGGGATGATAAGAAGAGCTACGAGCTAACTAAGTACCCAAACATGAGAATAAATCAATCCAAAAATTACTAGTAAATATAGGGTCTCAATCACTTACTATAATCTTTAGTGTCCGATGAAGCTTCTGAATTGTGTCCATGAAGGTTATTGCTACCATGCTTGCAGAAATGGGTGTGCCAAGGCACAAAAATGAGCATATTTGGTGAGTCTATCCACCACAACCATGATGACATTTTTTCCTTCAGATTTAGGCAATCCTGTGATAAAGTCCATGGAAACCTCTTCCCACCGTTGGCTAGGAATAGATAGAGGTTGTAGAAGACTTGGGGATTGAACTATTTCACCCTTATTTTGTTGACAAACCATGCATTCTGCCACAAATTTTTGGACATCCCCTTTGAGACCTTCCCAAAATAAATCTTGTTTGACTCGATGATAATTCTTCAAGAATCCAAAGTGCCCCCTACTGGAGAAGAGTGAAGCTCAAACCTATTTTCAAGAGTGGATTTATTACATAGGTATAATCTATCTTTATACCATAAAGTATCCCTTTTCAATACAAATTTTCAGACATGCTTGGATCATTCTAGAGAAGATGAATGAGGTTTTTGTGGTTGGGTCATTTCTTCATTCAAACCTTACCTCATCTATCCAATCTTCCTGTAATATGGATATGGCACATAACAAGGTCAGTAGTTGATTCATCTTAGCACGACAGAGCATCTGCAACTACATTCTCCTTCCCTTTCTTATATATAATCTCAAAATCATATCCCAACATCTTGGAGACCCATTTTTGTTGTTCTTCAGATGATAAACATTGCTCTAAGAATTATTTCAAACTATCATGATCTGTCTTCACTTTAAAGTGTCTTCCTATGAGATATGGTCTCCATTGCTTTATTGCATGAAGTATGGCTAGCATTTCCTTCTCATAAGTTGTCTTGGAAATATTCTTACCTTTGAATTGACGGCTCAAAAAGGCAATAGGATGGCCTTCTTACATGAGAACTGCCCCCATACCCACCCTTGATGCATCACATTCAACAATGAATGTTTTGGAAAAATCTGGAGTAGCCAAGACTGGAGTGGTGCACATGGCCTCCTTTAGTTGCTCAAATTCTTTGGTTGCATCCTCACTCCAATGGAAGGATTCCTTCTTTAATAAATTTGTGAGAGGTGTATATATGCTTCCATAATGCCTTATGAATCTTCGGTAATAGCCTGTAAGCCCCAAAAATCCTCGTAGATTCTTTAGGGTTTTTGGAACCTTCCACTCCATCATGGCTTTGATCTTATTAGGATCCACTTTAAACCATTCATGAGAGACAATGTGACCCAAATATTCAACCTCCTTGAGTCCAAAAGAACACTTAGAGGGATTTGCATAAAGTTGATGTTGCTCAAGGGTTTCCAAAACCTTATTTACATGATGCAAATGTTCCTCCCATGTTTTTCTATAAATTAATATATCATCAAAAACACTAAGACAAACTTCCACAGGAATGACTTAAAAATAGAATTCATCAAACTTTGAAATGTAGAAGGTGCATTTGTGAGTCCAAAAGGCATTACTAGGAATTCATAATGGCCTTCATGTGTCCGAAAGGTAGTTTTATGAACATCCTCATCCTTGATTCTGATTTGGTGGTATCCCGAACGAAGATCAAGCTTTGTAAAATAAACAGCACCATGCAACTCATCAAGCAAATCATCAATTACAGGAATAGGAAACTTATCTTTGATTGTGTACTTATTAAGTTCCCTATAATCAGGACACATGCACCACATGTCATATTTCTTCCATACCATCACTACTGGAGAAGAATAAGCACTCTGACTATGATGGATAATTCCTGCTTCCAACATCTCTTATACAATCTTTTCAATTTCACTCTTTTGCACATATGGGTACCTATAAGGTCTAATGTTAGGCAGTTGACTCCTGGTAATAACTGAATAGCATGATCATGATCTCTCTTTGAAGGTAAGCCCTTTGGTATATTTTCAAATACAAGAGTGTGCATCAACACTAGTTGCATATATGATGTTATAATGTCCTTAGAATAATGAGCCTCCAATGAAAATTTTTGTGCCATAAATCCCTCTGCACCCTTTTTTAGCATTTTGTGCATCTGATGAGAACTTACTATTTTTGGAGAATTTTCTCTTAAGCCTCTTAGCTCAAAAGTCCTTCCTTCAGAGTGAAATTGCATGAACAAGTCTTGGAAGTTCATCTCAATGGTTCCCAAAGTGGTAAGCCATTGAACCCTTAACATAATGTCTACTCCTCCCATAGAAATGGCATACATGGGACTATTTAGTATGTAATCTCCCATGGAAAGCTTAATGCTATGGAATTTTCTAGAACAAGTAATAGTACCTCCATCAACAATCATTACTTGACATTCAGGAGCTGGATAAATGAAATAGTTTAGGTGCACTACTAACTTATGATTGATAAAGTTATGAGTACTTCTTGAATCAATCAACACTATGACCCTCTATTTTTTAGGAATCCAACCACCTTTAGGGTTTGGGGGTGCTAATACCTGAAATTACATGGCATGAGATTGTTGGTTGAGGATCTCCTGACTCCTCCTCTAGCTCAACCAAGACCTCTGACTCTAAATCTTCATCCTTCTCTTCATCTTCACTAGACCCATCAATGTGGAACAACTTCTTTTCAGCACATTTATGTCCTGGTCCAAATTTACTATCACAGTTAAAACATAACCCTTTTTCTCTCTTTTCTTCAATTTGTTGAGGTGTCAATCTAACTGGTCGAGGGAGTGTTGGGGCCAAGGTGTTACGATCTCTGGTATAAGTGAAATGTTGTCTCCTACTTGAAACAAATTTCTCCTCTGCCCTTCTTGCCATAATCATTGAATCAAAAACCTTATGAGGATTAAACATACACACCTCATGCTCAATGTGATCCTTAAGACCCCTGAGAAATAGGTCATTCAAATTCTCTTCAGTAATATTTTCCACCCGTAAAGAAAGGTTTTGGAAGTGATGAATGTAATCCTTAACAGATCCTATCTATCTCAATTTTACTAATTGGTTGAAGTAATTATCTGACACACTAGAACTATAGTGTAATTGCAACTCTTTAGTGAACACTGTCCATGTAACATTGAGACCACTCTTCTACCTTTGAGCACATAACCATCGATACTGCATTTAATTGGTCGGAGTTCGAGATACAAAGCTGCCATGGTCACCTTTTGTCTTGGTGGAATTTGATGTAGTTCAAAAAAATTCTCCATTTGGTTAATCCAATTGAGTGGATACTTTCCATCAAACTTATGCATCTCCACTTTTGGAAACATAGTACGGGCCTGTAGAGTGCTCGTATTTGGATTAATGCACACTCGAAGATCCACGGCTCATGTGTCTATTATGTTGACTGAGGATCCACCTTGATTGACATAAGTATGATTACCCATCATATAAGTACTGAATTTTTCATGAAATCCTCCAAACTTTTCCCAATCCTATCCATGTCTTCTTTGTTGGCCACCCGAGATTCGAGGTCTCTCAGGTTAAACTCAAGTTGGCTTACTTTGTGGTCTATCGAAGTAAACCCTAACCCTGAGGAATCTGTAGTTATATCTTCTGTCTCTAATTCCTTGACTACTATCTCATCCTTTTCTGGTGTTTTACCCGGAGTGATGGGATCCTTTTTTTCTTCTTGTGCAAGGCCCCGCCATGATGCCCAAAAAATAGTACGATGTAGGGATCACGAGTCAAATTTAAGGGTTTCGTATTTCAATACGAATTCGCCCAAATATAAAAAAACTTAAAGAACAAACCCCAAATAAAAAACAATTCTTTCCGAAAATGTAATGAATTTGAAAAATTCCACATTTTACACCCTAGGAGCAATTTTATGAAAAAACCTAAATTTATAATAAATTTTCCAAAATAAATCAAAACAATCTTAAATTTTCAGGAAACCTTACTTGAAATGTTTTAAAACTCTGGTAAAAATATCTCCCACCAATTCGCTTTGGTTCACAATATATGGCGGAAACAAAAAATTAGGGTTTTTGCCCTAATTTTGGCCATTGCAGCTCTGATACCACTTGTAATGAAATTACTTGTATAATTCAGATCATGAGTAGAAATATAACACCAAATAACACAATATTCCATAATAATGATCTCAATATGCAATTATAATAGCTTCGCCACTTCGAGGGGGCAACCTCCAAACCATACAATAAGACTCAAATGCTCCAAATGATGATGAACTACTACCTAAAATCCCCTATATATACTATTCATATGTTATGGCCAACACCAAGGCTGACCTACTAAGCATGAGAAAGTATAAATGATATAATAAAATGATATGGTAAGCCACAAGTCGGCTACTCATATCCTAATACAGGCAATAGGTTAAGGGCGTAGCGGGATGGACAGATGCATGACAAAACAGATTTTATTGCTCCAAAAGTCCACACAGTACATCGTGAGTGGGAAAAAGGCAATAAAATGCCATTACAGAGCCATGAGAGGAGGCTTAGACTCTGCATTCGACCCTAAGGAAGAAATAGAGAGGGGGCAAAAGAGAAACGACGACAAACCCTTTGAATGTGCCACTCTATTACAAGATATCAGAAGAATAAGAGAGAGAAGAAGGAAGAAGATCGAATCATGCTCCAACCACCAAGAGATATGCATTGAATCCCACTTTAAATCTCAACCACTAAATATCAATGCCTTCCACAAATTCACCCACAATATATCGCTTCTGGTTCCCTAGTGGATCGAATCGAATTGGATCTAGTAGTTGAAAAGTAAGAAGATATTCCATTAAAGGCCGGAAGACATTTTCTCCATTTTCCTTTACCTAACCTCCTCAAAAAATAAATTCTCAAACCTTCATGTTGTAGGTGAGGCTGAGATCTTTCCAATGGTGTCATATTTACAATATTCCAAGCCCGAGTCAAAAGATATGCCCCTTCGAAGTTTGTATCGGGTCCGTACAAATGGGTGGGAAAACTAGTTTGAAAACAGGCCCTTTCTTTAATGTGGCACACATGGCAGCCAAATTAGGGAAAAATCATGTTTGTGGGCTCAATATTTAATTTTTCCCCTTTTTCCACAAGAATAAAAAAATCCGAGAAAACCATGGCCCCATTTGCTCCGCTTGGACACGTGGCACCCTTTTGTTGGATGGGGAGGTGCGCTCCAATCTTTTCCTTTGTGCCATTTTGTCAAAAGGAAATTTTTCACCTTTTCCTCTGACTCCCCGCTTTGGTTTGAATCGGGCTCAAATGTTAAATTTTTCCTCTAGGTGGAGTCGCACCCATTTACAACTTTTACACCCTTTGGGGTAAGGGAAAAAAACTAACCTTTTCCTCGATGACCTGCTTTGACACGGTACACGCATCGAGTCTAGCACTCATTTTAAAACCTTTTATTTATTCAATCCTTGAATTAGTGCCATTTTGACATTTGGCAACCTCCGCTGGCCTAGGCTATGCATTGACAATTCAACCGACTCTGCCCCTCTTGATATAACACGTGGAGGCACCACGCTTGCTTAAAAACCTGACCCAAAGTTCATCTTTGTAGGAGAATTGAGTTGACACTTGTCATCCTTTGCTGATCTATGGACTTTTTAATGGTCCCTCTTACTTTTAGACTTTGGGCTACGTGGCTGACTTGCGCTCATTTGGGCCTCTCGCATTTGGACCAACTCTTGGAAATCCGCTAGGCTAACACTTGGAACTCTTCACTTACACAGTCATACTTAACCACTTTTGAGGCCTGCCCTATTTGCGTTTGACTCTATTGGACACTTTGACCCTACCTTCATTTTGGCACGGGACACGTGGAGATGCGGCGCTTGTTTGAGCCTCTCTCTTTGGATTCATCTTTGGAGGAGCATCGTTAGGACACATGGCTTCCTCCGCTTGCTTCTCCATACTTAGTCAGTTTTAGACCTTTTCCTGAACTATTTTTGAGCCCGAAAACTTTGGATCCTTGCCATTTTTTCCTTTCTTTCTCCTGGCTTCTCTACGGACCGCCCTTGTTCTCTCGACCGTGCAATTCCAAAGTGTTGAATTTTCTGAAGCTTGTAAAATAGATTTAAGACATGAAATGGCTTGAAAAAGTTATTTTCTTCGCATAGGGTCGTTTAATCATTCTCTACCCCTACCACTCCATTGTTGAGTCCTCCCTTGACCCTTTAAATAGATTTAAGATATGGAAACGCTCAGAAGAACCGTTTCTTCTATTTCTTCTTGTGCAGGGTCGAATTTGAATTTCTCAGCCTCTGTTTTTACTTTGCCTAGTTATGGAACTTGAGCTCATGGGTTTGAATTTTTTCCCTTCATGTTTTGTTTATGTGGAAGGCTTGTTCTGACCAAAATTTTTGGGGGGAAATTTGAGATAACCTGTAGTTTCCTAGGTGTAGGAAAGAAGGCGCAAGAGAGTCTACAACCTAAGAAGTAGTAGTTTGCTAAAATATTATACATGTTGTGCGTGGAAGGAAAAATTGTAAAGCTCTAGAATTAGTGGAAAAGAAAAAAATAGTGGGAAATTCCCACCTACGCCACCTACTATATTAAATGTTCAAAATTTTTACAAACCTATAAATAAGAGTGAGAGATAGTATATAATTCACCTAGAGAATTGAAAACTTGTGTGTTTTAAAGAGCTCTTGCGAACCAAAGTGTGATTGAAGGTAATGGAGAGAGCACCCAACAACAATTATCTAGAACCATAGCTCCTTGTATTTGGTAAAAGAGGCATCCAAATAGCATAGTAGAAGCTATACGGGGGTTTAGAGAATCAAAGTGTGGAGATAACATGAGGCGGGCATCATGGGAGAAAGAAAACTACCTTCCATGAGGCACAAAGAATGGATAGGTGTAGCATGGAGAGGCACATGCAAAATAATTGAAAGCTTGAGAAATTATTTTCCCAGTGTAGGAAATAAGGTGCAAGAGAGTTTGCAGCCTAAGAAGTAGTAGTTTTCTAAAATATTATGCATGTTGTGCATGGAAGGAAAAATTGTGAAGCTCTAGACTTAGTGGAAAAGAGAAAAAAGAGCGGAAATTCCCACCTACCACACCTACTATATTAAATGTTCAAAACATTTACAAACCTATAAATAAGAGTGAGAGATAGTATATAATTCACCTAGAGAATTGAGAAATTGTGTGTTTTAAAGAGCTCTTGTGAACCAGTGTGATTGAAGGTGACGATGAGAGCACCCAACAACCATTATCTAGAACCATAGCTCTTTGTATTTGATAAAAGTGACATCCAAGTAGCATAGTAGAAGCTATACATGATTTTAGAGAATCAAAGCTGTGGAGGTAACATGAGGCAGTATCATGGGAGGAAGAAAACTACTTTCCATGAGGCCACAAAGAGTGGATAGGTGTAGTGCGAGAGAGGCACATGCAAAACAATTGAAAGCTTGAGGAAGTATTTTCTAGGTGTAGGAAAGAAGACACAAGAGAGTTTGCAGCCTAGGGAGTAGTATTTTCTAAAATATTATACATGTTGTGTGTGGAAGGAAAAATTGTGAAGCTCTAGACTTAGTGGAAAAGAGAAAAAGAGCTAGAAATTCCCACCTACCACACCTATTGTATTAAATGTTCACAAATTTTGTAAACCTATAAATAAGAGCGAATGATAATATATAATTCACCTAGAGAATTGAGAACTTGTGTGTTTTAAAGATCTCTTGCGAACCGGTGTGATTGAAGGTGGTAACGAGAGAAACCAATAACCATTATCCGAACCATAGCTCTTTGTATTTGGTAAAAGTAAAATCCCAATAGTATAGTAGAAGTTATACGAGGGGTTTAGAGAATCAAAGTGTGGAGAAATTTTCTGTTAGGCTTGTGTATTCGGTTGTTGAAGGAAGTTGCAGAGCTAAGGCATGGAAAGATAGGATGAAAAACAAGTAAAGAGAGGAGTTATTAAAGCGAGAAACATGAAGAATCAAAACCAGGAAGGAATCTAACAACTAATGGATCAAATAAGGGTTTGAGAAGACAAGGATTAAATTTTAGTTAGGTTATGTGGGTTCAAGATTGGGAGATTTTGATTTGTAGCACTTCTCGGTTGAAACTAATCAATAACATCAACAAATAAGGTGCCCAAGGGAAAGAAGAACTCAGAGGACCCACTTAGGACAAGTGGTTCTCGAAACATGATACCCACATGAGGTTTTCATTAAGAAACCTTGGGCATCACAATTGTGGAGATGTGTAGTGCTCACTTCCCTTCGACACCTTTTTTGTTATTGATTATGATATTGTCGACTATACTTATGGATATTATTGTAGTTTTGATTTGGCATGATGTTAGATGTTAGAGATCATGGATTGTTGTTGATTTTGATTCATATATGATGCATGTGGATTATTAGAGACATTTTATATTAATGTTGATATGTTGTTGACATGGTTATATATATATATATATATATATATATATATATATATATATATATATATTGGACATGTGATATTTCGTCATATTGAGTAGACCTTGATAATTGAACTAATGTTGTGATCATTTTGACATGGATGAGATGTAGAATAGAAATGTTGCTAGAAATTGTAAATGATATCATATTTTCCTAGATGATATTTGATTCATATATAGATGATTATGGATTTATATTGTATATTTTATCCTAGATTTTTTTATGCAGCCATGAGGCCAAAGGAGGTGTTATGTGTTTTGCAGTAAACATGTCACAACAAACATCAGGGGGATTGGAGACCAACCACATTATAATTCTAGATGAATTCAACAAGGGTCACCATGGAAACATGTGTGTGTGTGTGTGTGTGTGTGTGTGTGTGTGTGTGTGTGTGTGTGTGTGTGTGTGTGTGTGTTTGAATTATTGTTAGGGGGAAATTGTGACCAAGGGGTTATGTGTTGTATTTTGTTTAGTTTCCTTTACTTAATGTAGTATGTGATTTTTAGTGATGTAATTTCCTTGTTTTAATTATTTAGAAAATGATGTATTATTCCCCTTTATCTTAATGGGTTTTAGTGTCCTATTTAAGTTAATTAATCTTGTTATTAACTAATTGTGGATGTGACAAAAGTTTTCATTTATTAGACTAGATGGCTCTTGGGTTTTGTGTTGTAAGATTGAGTGTTTGTGACCTTGAGTTTTGTACACTCTACCCCCTCATGGAAATTCGAATTTTGCCTTAAGGGCCAATTTTGGAGGCTTGTGGGACAAGTTAAACTTGTCCCACACCTCTTAAATTGATATGCCAACCCTACCTATGGGTTGGGGGGTCAAAATTAGACCCCATTATGTGTTTTGGGAAGACAAATTGTAAGTCTTTATTGCACCTTCTTACATGTAATTACTTTTGGTCCTTAAGGGGTGTGGGCATGGATTGTGTGTGTAAGTAAAATGTCATTTCTTCAACCACTTATTAATTGTGCTTTGGATTTTGAAGTTTGAATTGTGAGGTGGAGTTGAGGATGAGTGATGTGGCATCCTACATGGAGCCACCTCACCCTCTCTCTCCCTTTTCTATTTATTCAAGTTATTTTTCTTGTTTGGGGTTACTTCATTATTTTGTGCTCTTTCATTTCTTTGGAGTTAGAGGATTTTGGAGAGCTTGTGGTCTTATGGGAGCTTGTTGGTGATTGCTTGGGTTTGAAGGAGCTTGGAGTTGGAATCTTGGAACAAGCTCTACTATGGAAAGGTAGGAGCTTTACTTTTGCTTATGTTATTTCTTTATTTTTGGTTGTGTGCTTGTTTTGTTAAGTGTTTGGAATGCTTGTTGGGTGT